>JAJEKV010000001.1:26651188-27105343 GCA_021234155.1 Isoetes taiwanensis | reverse complement strand
TGGTACTTCGTTCAGTTACATTGTATTGCTCATGTAGATAAACAGAAAGTGAAACAGCAGTTAAAACTTACGTTATTTTTAGTTATTAAAACCCACATGTCTCTTGTAAGAAACCAACACTTGGCGGGAAGCCGCGGTTCGGTAAATATGGACTTTTGCTTAAAGTCATACCAAATATCTCAAATGGTAGCTATTGTCTAGAATGGGGTTCTAAGACATATTATTACCTGATAAAATGAAGTAGACCAACTTTAATGACATTAAAATTTTACATATTTTCATTAAAAATATCAAACACTTTCATAGTCTTCATATAGCATTTGAAAGTAAAAGCTAATGTTTTTAAAATATTAAAGTTTCAAATATCAATCCATATATTATGTGATTGTAATTCCTCATCGGTGATAGACTTTCGAGCTCTTAAGGATTAATCCTATTTTTCCTGCCACATACCCATGTAAATGTTAGCATTGTAATAGAAGTTATGAGAGGAGGACATACAGAGTAGAAATTGAAGTATACATATTTAAGATCGTAGAAGGGGCATTATGGAAAAACAATTCAATTAACTTTCGAAAGGAAAAATGCATTGCATAAGCATAATAAACAATTAAAGTAGGTAAAGAATTCAGTTTCCCATCTAAAATCTAACCTAACCCTATTGGCTAACCCTAACTTGAGAAACTCCTGAAGAGCGAGAGCTCACAAAGTTCGAGGCTAGTAAAAACAGCGGTATGTCGGGTGTATTGGTAGGCTGTATTATCTTGGTTTTATTGGCAAGGAATGCATTGTCTTCATTTCTTGGCGGAAGATGAATGAAATGGGTGAAAGAGTTTAAGCATGTTTCTTCTGATGGTAGGAGAGATATTAAATCTGGCTTGGCATCGATATCTGCAACAAAGAGCCGAGTCGAATCAGGATCTTGGTAGAATGTGAGTGTTGATCTGTGTATGAAAGCTAGAGTGGCCCTATAGCTGATTTTTTACGAACCCTTGTTCCTCCACGAATCATCCCAATTTGATTACTACGTAGGATCCTGCCTTTAGAAAGTTTTTGTTGATTGCCTCACATGTGCTCATCTTGAGCCTACTTGAGAGATCAAGAATGTGAAAGCAAGAGAAAGCGCCATAGCCTCCACATGAAGTAGTTGAAGAACCTTAGCCATGTCTATTTGTTGAAGCTTTGCCTTCGATTTAGCTTCAATTTTTGCGGACTATCTTTACGATCAAAAGCTGCCGTTACTCTACTTTCAAGCAGAGGTATGATTGATTATCTGGTTACTTGATTCCAGCTTCTGTTGTAGACCTATACTCACGATCTTCCAAGCATGCGTATTTTCAAAAGCAAGGAGGATGATTCAACTTGAAGGGAGGATGATTGGAAGTAATACTTACCCAGGGAGGATGATTAGCGAACGTCAGTACATGAGTGTAGATACTTTGCCGGTAGCATACCAAAGACACTAGTTAATATTTGGGGCCTCCAAATGAAGGCGGTCGCCCTATTTGAGTGCAGTTTCACAAGATGTCTGAGCCGAGGATTTCACAAGATGGACAACCTGAATGGACAAAGAGCCGGTTGTTAGGGGCCTTGGGGTGGAAGTGGCCCCAATTTTAGGTACAAAGATGTTCTTTAGAGATATGTTGTTAGGGGCATGAAATTAGATATATGTTGTTAGGAGGCCTTGAAATTGAAGTGCTGTTCGAGTCCTAGATGTTCAAATTGCCACGATGGGGTTACCAAATTGGTAGCCCTTAATTACACCCAATTGATCATCTGGTGAGGCGATATATAAATGAATTAGAAGGTGCCAAGTAGAGCCTTAATTCACCCTAGGTGATGTAAAGGCTGATACATTATCACGAGCCGAGTGGGGTAGAAGTGGGGGCGCTACTAATTGCACCCAGTGATGTCTGAGCAGGCGTTATCGAGGAGGCAAATTAGAATTACTTAAAATAGAGGCTAATTTACACCCTAGGTGATGTCTGGGCGGGGAGTAGTATGCAAACAAGTTAAGAGTTATAGGTGTTGTAATTACACCCAGTGTTTGGGCGGGGCATTATCTTGAGGCAGGTGAGGTCTGGGGAGTGGGCGGCCTTAATTTACTGCCAGTGGAAATGTCTAGGTGATGTGCGGAATATTACTAGAAAACAATTAAAGAGATTAAAGCTTAAAATGAAAAGGAAAAGATGTTAATGAATAATGTGATAATTAGGTGAGGGGCAAAATAATGAGAAATAGGAGGGGCTCCAAATTAAACACCTTCCAGCGTGACCCAATCTTATTAAGTGGCATTAAAACCAAAATCTGGCGTACATCAACAACGAAAATAAATGATACAAAGAAGGAATAAAAACACTAAGAAAGGAGATGGTACTAACCTTTGGCGTGGACATGCAAAAACACCTCAAAATGTTCTCAGAAGATGCAGAGCGAGCATGGAAAAACGAAGGTCCTCGGAAGATGAAGCTAGGGAAGAGAGGGCTTGGATAAGGAGGGAGGAGACGAGGAGAGTTCATGCATGATGGGGAAGTGGCATGCTCATAATGAAAGGTCGTGAAAGTGGATTAGTGGAGCCCGTAAATGATGTCAGTTAAATCTACCTTAAGTGACCATTTCAAGAATTGAAAATAAAGGTACCCGTGGTTACATTCAAGTGGTTGTTCAGTGTCAAAACTAATTTCCCACCTCTGACTCAACATTGTCACGTGGATCATTCGTGGTTTATTTGAGTCAAAGTCAAATTCAAATTTCCCCCCTCTGACTCCAATGTCATAGAAACGCGCTATCCTTTCCATCTTAAAATCTGCTACTTTCGTCATTGCATCTAGAGCCTAAAACCCTTTAGCTAGCGTATTATTGCTTCGACTTTCGTGATTTGCAATTCAAGGTTGTCATTTGTGCAATTCTAGATTCCCATTTAGTGTAATTTTAATTTGAGATGGAGAATGAATCTCCTTTATCTAGTGCTCTAAGTACCCATGTTTCTCTTTGGTTGAAATTGCGGCATGCATTGCCATGATAATGAGGTGATAAAGACACTCTTTGAAGCGTCGAGAGATGAGGGTATGACCTTTTATTGTCGAAATGACATAAAACTACTTGTCATGGAGTTTGATTTAAGAATGGCGAACAATGTTGTTGTCAATAATTTGTTACGCTAAACAGCTCAACTTATTGGTGATTGTAGGAGTCAACGAAGGGTAGGGCTCGGTCTAGCTGAAGACCGAATCCAGTATCTGAGAGATAAAGCGAGGCCTTAAATTTGTCCAGCATGGGGCCAATCTCGCGCATTGAAATGGAAGCCCAACTTAGTGAGCCCAAATGGGAAGAGTGATTGCGAGCCAAATTTTTTTTTTTTTTTTCACATTTTCCATGTTTTTCATTATATTTTTTAGGATGTGTTTAGTGCTTGGAAATCTTGGTAGTAATTTATAATGATATATCTTTGTTTTCTTGAGATAGCCGATTCATTTGTACAAAATAGAAATAGGTATGTGATTGATATCTTTCTTCCAATAAGCATGTACACACCTCGATATTGATGAAACTTGATGAACTGCTTGGACCTTTTATTTTGGATGCCTCATCATGTACCACAAAGCATCAAACTGTCACCCATAGGGCATGTTTGTAATGGTGTGCCACGATGATGTCTTATTCAGAAGCGTGGGTAGGGTATACTCTTGAAGAGCTGATGGATGATAAATAAAACTTTGAGACTATCAAGTGATGACTTGTTGGGAGCCTGTCCTATGAGAACGGGTGCACCCATCCAATTATATGTTAATTGTTGGAAGAAGAGTTGTGACGATAGTGCTAGTAGTACGTGAAGTAAAAGGTATCGGTATGCTTGGGTTCCTTGATAAGAAAAGAAGCTATAATCTTTGATGAATTCGATTGGTTGTTGTTGAAGCATATGCGACGCACTTCGTTGGGGATGTCTGTTAGTATCACGAACTGTCATCGAAGCGAGTCTGTCAAAAAATCCACAAATTGGTGTGTCAAAATAATGGCGTACTTCTTGCACCTATTTTTAGAATCAACATGTAGAAATAGATGTTATTCTACATGTAGATCTTTATATGTATAAAACCTACCGTCATCTTTGTAAGGTTTATGAAGAACCCGCGTCACGCTTTGAGGAGAAACAGCATTTGAATACTAAATTTATTAGAAACAACATTAAAGCAGGATGTTATCCTACATGTAGATTAATCTTGGCCCGGGAAACGAATTAAATAATACATGTCTATGAAAGCCACATGTACGCTTTGAAAATCAACACACCTATTTTTACAAACAACATGTAGAAAGAGAGATGCTAATCCTATGAGTAGATAAATGTGCCAAGCAAAAACAACGTATAAAAACTACATGTCACCCTTCCTGAATTTTAATGAATAACCACATGCGCTTTGAGGAAATCAAAAGCACCTATTTTTACAAAACAACATGTAGAAAGAGATGCTAATCTACGGGTAGATAAATGTGCTCAGCAAAACAACAACATGTAAAAACTACATGTCACGCTTACGAGATTTAATGAATAGCAGGATAATACACCTTTTGAAATCAACACACCTGTTTTACAAACAACATGTAAGAAAGAGATGCTAATCCTACGGTAGATAAATGTGCTCGAACAAAGAAACAACATGTAAAAACTACATGTCACCTTAAGATTTAATGAATAACCCGGATGTGCTTTTGAAATCAACACACTATTTTTAAACAACATGTAGAAAGAGATGGTAATCCACGGGTAGATAAATGTGCTCAAACAAAAACTACATGTCACTATACGAGATTTATTGAATAACCCACATATATACGCTTTGAGGAAATCCAACGCACCTATTTTACAAACAACATGTAGAAGAGATGCTAATTGTGCGAGGGTAGATAAATGTTAATAAACAAAAACAACATAGCAAAAGAAACTACATGTCACCTTAAATTTAATGAATAGCAGCATATGCGCTTTGGGGAAATCAACACACCTATTTTTACAAGCTTGACATGTAGAAGAGATCTTCAATCTACGGGTAGATAAATGTCTTTCGACAATACATGCCAAAAACTACATATCACCTTCTAAATTTAATGAATACCCACATATACGCTTTGAGGGAAATCAAGCGCTTTTATTTTCTGAACAACATGTAGAAGAGATGCTAATCTACCCAGTAGATAAATGTCAAAAGTAAACAACGTATAAAGAAACTAAAGCTAAAAGTACCGTCACTGACAAAAACCACATGTCATGTTTCCCGATCCATAAAACGTATATAAAATTAAAATGGCTAAAACCATAGCATAGTTTTTATGAAATCCGGGACAAAACTCTACCGCGTGATCTTTTGATGTCTTTTTTTGTAAAAGGCAGCACTTAGAAAACGAGCAATATTATTGACTTTTTGAAGTTTTTGCAAGAAGCGGCATATGTACGCTTTGAGGAAAAAACCACTTGAAAACAATAGCTAGCTTTTAAAAACAACATGTTGAACTAGAACTTTGGCTAAAATCAACATGTGGTTTTTAGCAAAGTCGAGAAAAATTAACAAGTGGTTTTTGGTGTTATTTTTTTCTACAAAACAATAGTTAAACACAACATGTGGATATTTCATCTTTATTAAGAACCATATGTCTACTTTTTAAGAAATCAACACTTGAAAACTATAGTTATTTCTAAAATTGACAATAGCAGAAACGCATTATTTATTACTTTTACGTGTAGATAAAGTTGCAAATTCATTAGATTTTTGGAGAAAAAAGACATGTCTAAATTTATGCTAAAAACCACCGTCATTTTTCTGTAATCCAGGACAAAAACAACACATAGTTTTTTGGTGTTGTTTGGAAAAAAGACTTTCTTGAAAAACAACATGTAGACCAGTTTGGGGTGGTAGTGTTAATTATGATGTATCTAAGATAGTCAACTCCAACCATTGGGATAGCAAATGCTTATCTCTACGGTAGATCATACCCTAACCCAATATGCCCGATAAGCATATTATTATGCTTATTCTTTAAAACCTTGTCAAGTAATATTTCCTTTCGCCTTGTATGAATATTCTACTATCTTCCAATATGAATATAGCATTACATCACAGATATCCCGCGGTGAGCCCTTGAGCATCTCACTAATGCTTAATTGTTTGATACTACTAAATCCTTCTGATAACTTACGACCACTACCTGCTTATTATTATGTCATATAGTAGCACATGTTATTTATAATGCTCGCATTATATGTAGTGGATGATATTATCCACGAAATTCAACTTCTTGTTGCAGCAAACATATTTTTCTCAACTTCCGTTTATCTTGTACCACTTCGCCACATGTTGTGGTTTGACAACACACACTTTTTAGACTCTACATAGCCTAGTTGACTGATCCCTCAAGCTCTAGTTACAATTTATAGTGAGAGGAGGCCACTCTAAGTTCCTAGTGGACATGTTAAAAGTCCATTCACGGGAACTCTTATCATATAATTTAGTATTCATGCAATTTGTGAACTAAGAAGTTCTCTTTGTCTTTTTGTTGTTATGCCATTAAATGGTCCTAGCACGTATATTAAATGGTCCTAGTACACATATACCACCGAGGAGATACTCCTCGAGACAGCCACATGAGTCTCTTAGAGTCCGGAACACATTCTCCTTGGTGAGATCCCACCTTGTTCATATTCCACACTCAAAGTGTCCCTTCAACTTCCCTATATTTCAAATGTTGTTTACTCTCACACTTGCCGTGTGGGTACATTACTTGCCTCCTAATGTATCATAAGTTAGAGGTCAACTTTCCTTCATAGTATAGCTTCACCAAAGCTTCAACATACGCTATGCTTAGCTTTTCGGTGATTGCATACGCTGCAGAATTGTCGTCTTCCATTCCAACTGACTTACATAATGCTTATTCCCACCTTCATTCCGGTTGACCTCGACTCTCTTGACCTTGTGTGGAAACTACATTTCCACACTATTGTCGATCTTTTGTTAGGTGTCTCCGATGCTACCCGGTGGAGATATGATCGTCCATTTTCTTAGCATGCCATCATTGTTGTACATGCATTTAACCAATGCCATTAAAGCGTATCGCATTAACTCGTGGTCATCTTCTCATGGATACCCTTGCATCTATATTACATGCCTTAGGAATGCGGCCTCCTTACAAAATGCAACTTATCGTGAATTTTATAACCTATAATAGATCCAGCGTCCTTGCTCTACGCCATTATTCCTACGCTTCAGAGTAAATGTTACCTCGATTCAAGTAGCAATAGCTATAAAATGTAGTCAACATTCTATATCTTCACCACCATTGTCAAACCTACACTTCACAAAGTGATCTCCCTTTGATAAGTTGGGTATTTATAATCAGTTCCACATTAGTATAGCTCTAATGTAGTCACGTAGTAGAATAATCATATACCACTTCTCCCTCACGCATGGTGCTATATCGATCTCCTTCTACGTTGAATGGCAATATACTTGTACCACTGATAAATCAATCTTATTAATTAATTAAATATACATTTTAAGATTACAAACCTTCCTAGTCATTCTATGGGATCACAAACATCGCGATAGCCTAATTCACACCTAAGCTATAACCCCAGGCTCTCGTCTTTTTTATATAATGTACCTTGTTTTCGTAAACTCGCACTTTTATTTTCTAAAATTAATGACTCTCCAATTCTTATATCTATGTATGCATTCCCACCATTAGCTTCATGTTCTCTTACGTTTCATTCCTTCCTTCCTTGCTTCCTTATAATTACGTTCATGAATTCTCTCAGAGTTATGAATTGCACATTACACATCATTTTCAAATTTGATCCTTTAGCGATGATAATCATTACCTTATACTCCTCCTGCTTGACTTCTTGATGATGGGAATTATTTCATTCCCCTAATCTGCGATCCACATTGCATTTATTCTAATATCTTTTGAGCTTCCCATGCATCACAATGTCAGACTTTATATGAACTCTGCACTGGATTGTCTACCATGTCGCCTTCTTTAAGGAGGGGAGCCTTTTCATTGTAACATGTGATGTGTTACCACAACAGTGGTAATTTTTGTAGACTTGACTAGATGCTGAGGACATCATCATTGTTAAGGAGGGGAGAATGTGATGTTACTTGTATTTATCACGCCTTTTGAGGTATAAATATGCGACCTTGTTATGAATAGTGTGTTCAATTATTAAGTAAGCTAAGGTTAGCTATGTTAACTCATTAATTATTAAGGTGGAGGGTCAAACTTCAACATCAAGAGCTTTTGCCTAGTTGATTGGGGCACGATAATTAAATTGTCGTATCATAAGATCTAGTGACAATTGATTATCCAAGACTGAATAGTGTTGTATTTCATAAAAACCATAGTTACAAGCCGTCTAGCCACTTACAATGAGGAGACATTTCTTCTCCTATGATTTATTGATTGCTACTTGTGTCGTTTATAATGAAGGGGAAGTAAAAAAAAAAAGATATCAAACCTAGCTTGTTTATGAAACAATATTCCCCTTTTGTTTTACACATAGGGGGTGAACCCTTGCCTTAATGCTGCTTTCCAAGCTTCATCGATGTGCTCTATATCAATTGAACCAATTTCATGGTGCTTCCAACCTTCAAGTGCATGCAGTAGCCCCCCTGCATGACAAGCATGCACTACTCCCTTTGGCATAGTGTGTCCTATCAGAAGATCTAGTGACAATTGAGTATCCAAGATTGAATAGTATTGTATTCCATAAAAACCATAGTTACAAGCCTTTTAGCCACTTACAACGAGGAGACATTTCTTCTCCTATGAATTATTGATTGCTACTTGTGTCGTATATAATGAAGGGGAAGTAAAAAAAAAAAGAATGATATCAAACATAGCCTGTTTATGAAACAATATTCCCTTTTTGTTTTACACATAGGGGGTGAACCCTTGCCTTAATGCTGCTTTCCAAACTTCATCGATGCGCTCTATATCAATTGAACCAATTTCATGAATTAGCCAACCTTCAAGTCGTCTGATAGTCCCTGCCAAGCCAGAGCATGCACTACTCCCCTTGGCATGGTAAACTAAATAAATAAAGCTCGTTATAAGTAACATGGTTTGGATAAATTGGGAGAGCAACCAATTAAATGATGAAGGTTACCTCACAACTACTTAATCTGAGAAATGTTTTTAGGCTAGCATACTTGGAGAGTTTGCCATACAATAATGCGATCTTTCCTTATTTACGGAGCAGGGGTACAACAAGCTGAGAATTTGGAAGAGATGTGCACCAGGAGGTGCCTGAAGCTTGATCTTTAGCAAAAATCCACTTGCCAACTATCCATGTCTGCAAGAAGGATATGGTAACAATTGACTCCATCATCTTGGAAAAACAAGATTCTTAATAAAGAAGGAAGCGCTGCCTTACCTTGCGGTTTGAAACCTGGCGTGCCAACGGACAAGAGTTATGTTGGCATTGAGGAGGGGCTTCCTTCAATATAGCTTCATATCTATCTCGTGCATTAGTCAACATCTAGGAGAGAGAGGAAAGATGATGGAAAGTTAGAAAAATAGGACTATAACATCTCTTTTCTTTTCTTTTTTTCTTTTCATCTTCTTCTTTTTTTTTTGGGAAATTGGTGGGGAGGACTTACAAGGACCTTGAACCTCCTACATAAGTCTGAGCAAGGGAATCGACCAATTTTGAGGTGGAGCACATTAAAAAACTTCTTTGACATCTGGTCTAAGCTCATTGATAACCACGGCTGCTGTCAATGTGTTGCCATGGACTATCCGAACTCGTAAGTCGGTATATTTTTTCCAAAAGAGCACACCTCCACCATTTAGTTCCTCATTCTAAAATAAATACGAGTTTTGTTCAATAGGAGTTTCAAGCTATTTGAAGAAAGAAGTAGGAGAAGGACCTTGTTCAAAGCTGCAAGGCTCACAACTTTAACACCAGCACGCTCAGCATCCAAAATGCCTTGTTCAATATGTGCATTAATACTTTTCTTTCCAAATGGCAAGAAGAACTGCATGTTCACAAGTCTTATTAAGTGGGAGAAATATAGACATAGCTAGAATTCTTGTATCTAGTTGGAATTAAGAAAGAAAAATAAGACTTGAAAGATACCATAAATAAACTATGTCAGAAATAATACTCACATGAAATCCATATCTTGGAATCACCCGAGTTTCAGCTAGAAGTGTTCCTACTTTATATTGGCTCGCAACAAAATTACGTCCCCATGCCCATAATGCAGCCATAAAGGGTAAAGTCCACACCCAACATATATACATAAACCATCTGATTTCATATGGTTCTGCAGCTAATGTTCTGAACACAAAGGTTGTTTGAAGGTTGGACATGAGGTCGATAATATGGGCGAGGAAAATGAAATCTGGAGTCTCTTGTTTTCTACCTGGGAGTTGCCAAGAAAGAAAATTGGTATCAAGAAATATTTGAAAGTTGACAAGCTAAGGATGGCTACCTTGTCTGAGGGTGAGATAGAGCTCTTGAGTTTTGGGGTGAACAGTGCCGCCGAGGTGATCGAAGAGGGGCATGAAGAGGCAGAAGTTAGTCTTCATGTCCTTGTGGTGCAAAGAATGGTAGCTGCAAGAAAGGCCAATTGAATTGAATTAGCAGTTGGTCTAACCAGATTAGGGGTTAGAACGAGTATTAGAGTATTAGTTAGAAAAAACGAGATGAATTGAATTGAGTTGAATTAAATTGGGACAAAAACATGCGTGAAGTAAAATACAACTGATATTAAGTTAGAGCTTTGAGACAAAGGAAACGAAACACGAGCATGGAGAGGACCCTATTTTAGAGACAGAGACAGAGGGAGGCATTTAATGATGAAGCAAGGGCCAAAAGCAAAGGCCTGGATTAGAATTATGAGAAGGTGGGGCAGATGGAGAAAGTTGAAAAACTGTCAGGTTAAGCTTTAAATAGCATTAATACTCACGATGGTGTATACAGCAGGTACTTTAAGAAGGGTACGAGTTTGAAGAGCCAGGCTGGAACCACCTCGCAATTCAAATGCCCGAGTTGCTTCAGCAGATCGAATCCCACAAAATATAAATACACCATCGAGATCGACCCCTCCCCTAGAATTGCCGCTGCAAGTAGGGGCGTCCACACCAGAATTGATTGTATACCGTGTTCTAAAAATGTTCCGGTTCCAGCTGCATGCCAGAATTTCATCTGTCAGATCCTCTGGCATATTTTTCACCATATATTTCAACATATCTCTGATGCAAATATCTTGCCTGCTTGCATCAGAAAAGAGAGTTTTTGTCTTTTTACCTGTTGATGGCTCTGGGACCACTGTTGCATGGTGTAATGCATGGTAGTTTTTGAAGAGGTACTCGTTGCTGTGCAGCTCCCTGTGAATCCAGTAGTACAGTGGTTCTGTTGCTACCATGTGGAATATCGCCACGTATAGTAGGCCTTTTATGTTCCATAATGGTAGATCGCTGAAGCCTGGTGCCCATGTATGAGCTGCCACTGCTATCAGACCTTGAAGTATTATCGGGTTGTCCCTGCTCAGATATTAAAGCAGTAGCAGTAGGTGATAAGTCTCTATGTACTCCAAACAAACAAACAAAAAGAAAAAAAAATTGGGTACTGCATCATTAATTAAGGGAGCAGCACTGAGATTATCAAAAAAAAATTAACAAAGTTGTTGCTTACCAATCGAATTCCCGATCTACTTGCTCAAATGTAGTGGCATGAGTGTCGATCTGGTGCCACTTTACCAAGCAGTGAAGGCGCGAGAAGGACATGCACAACTGGTGGAGAAGACACCTAAGAGCACATAACAGAATCATGTGGAAGCACCAATTATCCGCATCATAACCTCCAAGGTAGTTCGCATAAAAGTATTTCAATACAAACAGAGCAGCTATCCAATACTGCACAAAAAACATGAATGAACAATCTAACTTAATCTCGGCCCGCAAAAACAGCAAAATAAAAGAGCAACAGACCTTGTACGTTCCCATGAATGCCCAAGGCCATGAAGCCAGAACGGCTGAAGAAATGCCTCCAGAACCCATGCTGGCAAGGCAAGCGAATGAAGATGAAGATGAATGAAGATGAAGATGAAGATGAATCAATCCGAATAACTTATTTAAAAAAAAAGGAGTCAATCCAAAGAAGACCCAAAACAGAACATGGAGTGGAAGAAAAAAAACAGGGGCAGAGGCGTGAACTGTGGATGAATAGATTGAAGGAAGGAATTCATATATAGCATTGTTGACCTTACTTAAGAGGCTGGGTAGTTGAGTGGTGGCGGCCCGACATTTAACTCCACCGCTGCTCGGGGTCTTGCAAAAAAACAAATAGAACAAATATCATGTACATCCAAATCCAAATTAATATGCTTTATTACTTCCATACTAGTTGTCAACCTCTCTTTCATTCCTCCCTTCCTTTGTCACCCTTTTTCTTTCCAACTTTAATTGACTCCCGTGGACGTTAAAATTTTTATCTTATTTTATTCTCCCTTCATGTGCAGTTTGCAACTAACTCCCTTCCGCCGCCGTTCCTACCCATTTTATTTTATTCTCTTCATTTTGCAGTTTTCAACCAAATCCCTTCCTCGAACGTTCATGCCCATCAGTTGCCTCCATTATCTCAATCATGACCCTCCTGGGCTTACCTTTGCATTCAAATCCCATAGCCAATATTTGATCTTGTACTCTACCCTTGTTATGCTCGTAACTTAAGGTTTAGGCTTTCATCTAAACCAACGTGGCAACTAGGGAGCTCATTTCGTCTGCGGAATAGAAAATGGCATTCCAATTTCGCTCAACAGGTAATCATCAGAAGCTAAGTCTCCTCCTCCCCAGTTGCCATGTTGTGGGGGGATGAAACTGGGTTGCCCATTCCAGGATTGCTCCCGACTCCTGCCGGTTGCGAGACCACTTGGAATCTGCTCCCCAGTTTCCAACCCCCCATATAATTTTACAAACTTCTTAGTCTTCCATTTCCTAGAAAGTTTACTCTACAACTGCCATAGTACGGATAGATTCACTTTTACAGAAGGAGGAAGAATTAAATAAATATTGGCGCACCAGGAGGGTCATAACACATCTCATAAATTGCATAAGTTACCCAATATGTTGTTGAAAGAGATGGGAGCATGATGGGTTTTGGGAGAAAACAAACAAAAGAAGTAAAGTGAATTATTTTATCTTGTGCTATCAAATCTAAAAGAAGATATTAAATATATACGATGTTATTTGTCTTATGCGATATCAAATCTATAAGACGATATTTATAGTATCAAGTTATGTATATAACACCATCTAGTAAGCCCATATTATCAATTTTAGCACATAAGCTTTAGTCAATCCTATTTCGGCAATGTCAATGCATGTAGTTCTATTTGTATACTCTTTATATTTGAATCTACTAGAGCAAAAAGAGCCACCAACGATATTGATCAACCAATTGAAAGTATTGAGCTAGCCACTACTATGTTTGCTTAATTCTTATTGTTGTATAATGCATGATATTTACCTTTGGGATCATTACATCCATATTCATGCTTCTAAATCTCAAGTTCTTACATTTAGATGGTGCCTGCTCAGTGGTATCAAAGCTCTTTTTCAAAGAGATGATTTCCTTTCATTTACTTTAGTAGGACCCACTGCTTCATCAAATAAGGCATTCAAACAAAGCCATGGTTAATGGATGAGAATAGAATAGAATAGAATAGTTTTAGCGATGCGGGAGGCGATCGATCCGCGATAGCGATCCGATCCTTACGATCCACGGTCGGTCACGATCCGCGATCCGCGATCCGATCCACCGCGATCCGATGTTAGAACGGTAAATGCAAAAAAATGGTAATAAGTTGTTGCAAAGACTATTAGCTGGATGAGAATGAAGTTCATGTGTGCATCAAATCGAAAATTTACACCCTTAAAAAATAACACAGTGTACATGAACCAAGACCCAATTCTATATGAACAATATAGCTTTAAAATCTGAAATTCGAGAATGAAATAGTTTAACTGGCACTGTATGTCGAGCAATGCACAGTAGTTTAGATGAAGGTTCGATAAGAAGAAACCAAAATATTACTTTAATATGTAGAAAGTTCAACAAAAATCCACCTCTAGAAGCCGATAAATTCAATTCATTTGATGGAAAAGAAAAAAAAACATATCTTACTTAGTATTATGCGGGCCAGTGAGAGCAGCCATTTGCATTTTAAGAACTAGAAAACCTAACTAGTATATGCGCAAGCCGAAACAATGCAAAATGATTTTTATATGTACACTGTATCAAAGATGCAAATCCTTATCTTAGTAATGCGGGCCGGTTTGAAGATCGCCATTCGCGATCTAAAACGGAAGACCCTAAATGGTAATATGCAAGCGGAACAATGCAAAAACGACTCTGAGGCACTCCCTTCAGGAAACTGGAAGTGCACTTGACTGGCTTAGGGAAGGTATGAAATTTTCAAGATTCTAAATGGATTTTCAAGGTCGTACCAAAGCTCTTTTTCAAAGAGATGATTTCCTTGCATTTACTTTAGTAGGATCCACCACTTCAACAAATAAGAAGTTGTTCGCGAAGGCCCAGTAAATTTGGATGAGGTAAAGAGTTCATGTAGTACATCAATTGAAAATTTCATAAAAATAACATAGTGTGCATAAACCAAGACCCAATTCTATACGAGCAACACAGCTGTAAAAATACAAATTTATCGATAAAACAGTTTCTTTAATATGTCCAAACAATGCCTAGAAGTTTAGATAAAGGACTCGATAAGAAAGAAAACCAAAATATTACTTTAATATGTAGAAAGTTCAACAAAAATCCACCTCCAGAAGCCGATAAATTCAATTCATTTGACGTAAAAGAAAAAAAAAACATATCTTAATGTGTGCAGGCCCAGGCGTGAACCGCCATTTGCATTTTAAAAACTAGAAAACCTAACTAGTATGTCTGCAAAGCAAAAAATGCAAAAATGATTTTATATGTACATCATATCCGTCTGAATCATACCTGAATGGCCATTTGCAATCTAAAAACCAGAACACCTAAATGGTAATATGCGCAAAGCGGTATGATACCATGACTTCTGAGACACTCCTTGGAAATTTGGAGATTGCACTTAGTGGCTTAGGCAAGGTATGAAATTTTCAAGATTCTAAATGGATTTTCAAGATCGTACCAAATCTGTTTTTCAAAGAGATGATTTCCTTGCATTTACTTTAGTAGGATCGACCACTTCAGCAAATAAGAAGTTGGTGCGAAGACTATTAGCTGGATGAGAATGAAGTTCATGTGTGCATCAAATTGAAAATTTACACCCTTAAAAAATAACATAGTGTGCATAAACCAAGACCCAATTCTATGCGAGCAACACAGCTGTAAAAATACAAATTCATTGATAAAATAGTTTCTTTAATATGTCCAAACAATGCCTAGAAGTTTACATAAAAGACTCGATAAGAAACAAAACCAAAAAATTACGTTAATTTGCAGAAAGTTCAACGAAAATCCATCTCTAGAAGCCAATAAATTCAATTCATTTGAAAAAACATATCTTAGTATTATGCGACCCTAGAGCTGTGAGCGCCATTTCTGCAACCTAGAAACTAGAAGATTTAAGCCAATGATGCAAAACAACTTTAATGCATTACCGTTATCCAGGTTTGAATTTATCCTAGTATTATGCGGTACATGCACGAATCACTATTTACCAATCTAGCTAGTATATGCGCAAAGTAGAGCCGATGCAAAAACGACTTTGAGGCAATCCCTTGATTTGGAGGTCTGATAGATTTGTAGGCAAGATGCAGGGAAATTTTCAAGATTCTAAATGGATGCAAATTCAGGCAATTTCTTTCGAGCATTTTCAGCAGATTTTTGGGGCCTTTAAGTTCAAATGGGGCATTTGGTCAAGCCTACTATAGATCGCCTCCACTTTTACCTAGAACGACCTTGAAGATTGCATTATTCATTCCATTATTCTAGAATGGCAGAGTATTTGGATGCGGTCTAAGGATGTTGCTATGGTTTGGAGAATTTTGGCCGCCTGCCATGGTTGCTAATGGGACCAGGCTATAATAGTAATTCGTAGACCACCCGCTAAAGTAGACATTCCGCTACAGTGAACAAAGGTCGCCCAAACTTGTTTAGGGTTGTCGCCTCTTAGGATTATCACAAAATACTAAAAACACGCATGCCTTCTCCAGATCATCTATATGCCATCTCAGGCTCTTCACCTCTGAAAATCCCTAAAATGTCAGTAACTCGTTCCTGCTTTGACATCTTGAAAAATTAAAGCAAGCTTCCATAAGATAAAGTGGAAACTATTTTATTTGCATGCAATTGAATTACTTTTCGAGGCAAAATACTCTGTTTTTCGATTAGAGAACTAGAATTTGTGCATTAACAAGAACGATCCTGTAATTGAACTAGAATTACCTATATTAAGTGGAGACACAAAATTGATGAGTGATCGATTTATTTGTTGATGAGTGATCGATTTATTTGTATGCAGTAATTTTAGTTCGATGCAGTAAAACTAATTTTCCTTTATATAGTGACCTAAGCATTAATTTTGCATTCTATGCAGTAAAAGTAAGAGTAAATCTTGAGTTTTATGCAGTAAAATTATTCGACATCTAGAAGCTGAGGCCGGTTTTTGAGCTGCGAGTTGGAGCACAATATACAAGGTTAGAAAATTTTATCCTTTTTTTCGAGCATAGTTGTTTTCGAATGCAATTAGTAGATAAATAATTACATCTAATTCCTTGAATAATAACTCAATTTTAGTGAAATTTTATTGAATCCTTTCCATCTTGAATGCGTAAGGTGGAGCGCATTTATCAATTAGACAGATCATCAATCCTCTTCGAAGTTTTTATTTTCTATTAAATACATTAGTAACACGAAAGGGTTTTGGAGTAATCAAACCTAGAACTTCACATATATCATGTTCAAATATTAATGCAAAAGCACTCAAAGTGCAGTTTCATTGCATCTCTTTTTCTTGTTCTTATATGTAAATGGTCATGGCAGTAAGAAACGCGTAACGTTGTTCCTTACCAAAATAAAATGGAGATTATTCTGCTTTGTCTATGTGCAGCATTGTTGCCTCTTCCTATGTATGTAAGTAGCAGGACATCCATTCACGCACCCTTCTTTGCTCGGACTAAGAATAGCCCACTGCTTGTATTAGGCAAAATATCAGTTCTGATAAATTCTTTCAACAAACCCTTATGAATTTGCTTTATAACATATTATCAAAGCCCTCTTAACAAGTTTGTTTTTTATTGCTAACGCTTTAAATAAGGTTGATGGCATAATTCGTGAAAAGAAACTTTTAGTTATGCAAACTTATGGCAAAAAGGATGGAGTAAAATAGCTCTGAAAGCTTATATACTCTTTGACTTGGCATAGATATCGTTTTATAGTTTGCTACAACCATGCTCTGTATACATCTGCTTTATATTCTGCATTGTGATCTTAAGCATTTGAACACGCTTGTGTTATCTAAGATATTGCAGTAGAGCCCAGAAATGTGCAGATCAAGCTTGCTGGTATGCAACATGGTTGTGAAAGACTATTATTGTAGGAAATCAAGTAAGTAATCATGAAGCAGATGAAATGCGATTGGTGTATGATGTATCCTTAGTTAAGATTTGAAGTTAATTTTGAAGCATTCCTTTGCTGCTATTACTACAGGTTAATATGCACTATAAGCATTACTATGAGGTAATTTCTTTGTTTGTATTATTGTAGGTTGATAAGCGCTATAGGCATTGCTATAAGTAAATGCAGGTTTCATTTCTTCCTTTGATGCAGTAGCAGGGGCAGGAACTACCACTCCATCACATTGCACGTCATTTCAAGAAATTGTAGATGTCTCAGGGAAAGCATATTGTTTACAGATTGAAAGAGACGCATGGGTTGTTGGACTGCCATCCATATACTGTTAGTTTCCCAGGTCCAACTCAAAAAATTGTCACTATTCTGCTTATTTTATAGGTTTACATGTAATGGAAATCTGGCAAGATATTTATATTCATCATGACATATGCAAGCAAATGCAAAAATATGTACTTCCTGGTTTCTACAAGGTCATCGATTTGCCTTTGTTGTCAAGCCAAAGGATAAGTCAGATAGTGGAATTTCCTGGAGGGTGCTAAAAGAATAGCAAATGCATGACAACTCTTTCCTGGAGGCCAAGTCGAAATGATATAACTTGAGAAAGAAGTATCTTCTTGCAATCAGCCCTGGAGCATGATCCTTTTGGCAATTGGTACGTTTCTTCTTTAGTTCTTCTAGCATTGTTGTGTTGGTAAAACTGAATATTTCCATAAAGATTTACATACATGAAGAGTAATGCGAAATGGAATATTTATTGTTACATAGAACAAGCAATACACGCCTACTTAAACTGCCCATGCCAGGGTCTTGTCTGCATCTTGTCTACCATTCAAAAATCATATGGATTCTTTTTGTAGATGCATTTTGAGAAGCATTCAATAGGAAACAGTACTTAATTGGTCTAGCTTAGAGATTTTGATGGCCTCTTATTTGTCTGAGCCATTGACATCGATTTGCCATTTTAAGAGGAAAGCTAAATCTTCTGTTGCTTATGTAGACAATGTTATTTTATGTCATATTTCCAAGACTTAAAGTCCTGCCTGGACTGCGATTATTGATTCAAATTCTTGTCTTTATGTTTTCTTGATTATGATCATTTCATATTGTAAGGCATCTATTTTCTATATACATGTCTTCCTAGGAGAATTGCAGATTTTCTCTTACAATGTTTTTAATAAGTATATAGTTTTAATGCATATATAATTAGAAATGAAGTCAAGTTTTCAGGATCAAATTCACAAGTGCCTTTTGTCAATTTATGAGTGGCCTTGCTCCAGTATTTATTTAACTATTGGTGAGGATATTATACAACTCTTTTAGAGCCATCCTAGATGGAGGTCTCCTAAAACCAAGCTTCATAGTGGTTAGTAAATTCACGTGACGTCAGTCTTTATCCATTTTATCAACAATGAGTATATGCTTGTTTATTTTCATTCATCTCGTGGTGCACCTACAATGGTGGATAGTGGTAGCGCACACATCACGAACTACCCGCGAAAATAAAGGAAAATCAATTATATCATTTTAGTTCCCAAAATGCAATCTTAGCGGTGTTAGAATTTGGTGTACTGCTTAGAAAGCTTATCAGGGATTAAAAGAGCCAGCCCTTTGAGGTTTTGAGGAAAAACCCCTAGTGATAAACAACCGGCCCGAGGGGCTTAGACAAGCCTTAATGATAAACTCCCGAAAACCGAGAATGGAAGTCGAGCGGTCACGCGGCTAAGCCAGCGTACTGTCACCAACGCGAAAAATGAAAACAAAACAAACCTCCCGGTGGAGAGTGATTCTGGCAGCGTGCCATAGCGACCGATATAATAAGCGAAGAGGTGGGTTCAAAGAGGAAATAGATGCTAGCGAAGAGAGGCGTAGATGAGGCGTTGATCTGGCCTTCGATAGCGACTGCAACCCGAGCGGGCATGCGGCATGGCATGCATGCATATTTATGCATCTTTCGTCCCATTGAATGGCGATCCAGATGTCACCGGATCGATGGGATTCTAGAATGGGGACTGCATGAAACCAACAAGCGCTAGAATACCAAAGGACTTCCCTTACAAGTAGAAGATGAGGGCCGAGAAGGTCACCCGGAGGACCCGAAGGCTAAAGGGCGACTAAAGCGCCAAATTAGTAAAACCGGCGAAGAAGCCCCTCCACGCACGGAAACAATTGAGAAATGAGTGCTGGCGAGAGGCGGAGTGAGGCGTTGATGCGGCAGCGCCTAAAATAGCGAACTCCCAGCAGGCGGGCATCTTGTACGCGCGTACATGCATGACATGCATGCTCGTCCCATTCTAGAATGGCGATCCGATGTCTCGGATCGATGGGATGCTTGTTTATTTGCATCAATGACAAATAATATAGACCTGCACTCTAGTAGCCTTGTTAGTTTACGTATTTTCTTTGCCCACATGAAGCTTGATCCTTATATCGATGTTTTGGATCCATTTGGCCGATTCTTAACATTTTAGCGCCGCACCTGAAGCCTAGCTAGATTTGGCCCTTGAATTTTTTCTTGTTTGAAACTATTTCACCTCCATTTAATCACCAGGCCAGCCATCAGTAGTTTTCCATGTACATGTTCGACAAAGTCACTTGCAAGTACTTGCAAAGAGTTGCTCCAAACATGTTGAAGACCATATATTCCGGCTAGGAAAAAAAGTTGGATTGTCTGTCAGATGCTTTGGTTGAGGATACATAGCCATTACTGGGAAATAGTTGTTTCGGAGTAGAAATAACAGGGCACTTCATTGAAGAGAACAAGAAGTGAAGTGCATTATTTTTTTTCTTATCTAGAGCATATACATCTACAAATGGACCTTTAAAAGTATTTTGCGCTCAGTTAGGCCAAGGACATAGTTGAAGCAGTGAAGCTTTTGCATGAAAATGGCACCATATATAGGCATCTTATATATTTACGTCCTCATTGTTAAACATTATTTTAAGAGTAATACTAATCATGCAAATATGTTTCGATGTTCATAAAATTTTATGCCCTAAAACATGAATCTTATAATCAAATAAAGACGCAACTTGCGTTCAGTTTAAGGCTCAACTCTAATACATGGGAATAAACACTTAGTACTTGTGCATTCCTATCTAAAATAAAAATATCTTTGATTGCACTAGAGCAATGTCATAAAATTGTGATGAATGAGCAATCCCGCAAGTATAGAGCTTATAAGTCCTACTACCACAACGTGATCCATGTAATGGTCCAAAAAATACATCACATTTCAGAAAAATAAATAACCAATGCTCTAATATAAAAATTAGCAAATAAACATCTTGTCGATCCTGAAAGGTAGGTCAAAAATTTGCAAACTATGTGTCATTAATTAATTTTTGTAGTGGCAAAAAATCAAACTTGGTGAAAATTTGATGTTCAACTTGAATATCTAGCATAATAACAGGGGTTTTTTTGTGTTTTTGTACATTTTTTCCTATGGTTTTTATATGATTTGGTGGTCGTATTTCACGGGATGTACTAATGCGTACATCTAGAGTGCGCATTATATTTTCATCTTCTAATTTTATATTCCCAATGGTTTATAGCCATGTTTGCATGATTCTTATGCCATCCAATTATTTTAATGGTCAAGATCGAGTGCTTGAGCCCTTAATCAAGGGCTCACAATGGATACCCTATTTCATGGCATATTTCCCTAGTTTTTTTTCCCCCTATAATCCAAAGTTTAAAATGGAGGTATCGAGCTCATGTGTTTTAGGGTTTTTATTATGTGCTCTTCGAGTTCTGCCGATTCCTTGGACTCTGACCAACATAGCAGCGAGAAGCATCGAGTTCTGCCGATGAAAGAAGGCTAGTACCCGGTTGTATGGTGCATGGATACCCTGGTAGCATGGTTGAGACAGAACTCCAGTGAGCAAGGAAGGAACAGACGTATCTTGATGGCAGTGTAATTAGACTGCTTGCCAAAGAGCATGAAGTGTTGATTACAGTGGAAGAAGGAAGCGTGGGGGGTTTTGGATCTCATGTTGTTCATTTTATGGCACTTGATGGACTTCTCGATGGAAAATTAAAGGTAATTTTGTTTCTCGGCAAAGCTTAGTCTACGTTAGTAACTACAGAATCTTATTTTCCAGTGGCAACCAATGGTTCTACCAGATCATTATATTGACCACGGCTCTCCAATGGACCAGTTGCTAGAAGCTGGACTGTCTGCTTTCCACATTGCAGCTACAGTTCTGAACCTCATTGGTAGAAATAAAGGAAGTAGGCATCTTCAGTATGGTTCATATGCATAAACCTTTTCCGGTTCCTGAAAATGCAGCAATAATTTTGAAGAATGGAGGCATCCCTATGATCATTTCATGCTTGAAAAGCCCTGTCGAAAATACACTAAGATGCATAAGCTGTGCTATAATTGTTTAAAGAAATCTGGCGGGTGTTCATGAGAATTCGAGGGTTTTTATCCTTTTTTAAAATGGTATGTCATTTCCTTTGCTTACATCCTCTGGTCTGTTTTGGAAATACCATTGTCTGCAGAGTGCTATCTTCATCCCATAAGACCTCTGATTCGAAGGAGCTTCTTCAGGAGATAGACTGGTAATTGCAACATGTATTTGAAGAAATTGAAAACCCTAAGTTAGATATGGAAGATAAAGGATCTGTTTTTGCTGTTGATATTAATGACAAGTCGATCTGAAAGCTCCGTAAGGGTGCATGGCATTCGTTATGAAAATTGATACACTACTTATAATATCTTGTTTGCATTGCATGAAATGACACAATAGAAGCAGTTGATGCAACATAAATCGTTTGCTATTAGTTGTACCTTCTATACTGCTGCTTCTGTACTTTGATACTTGTATGTTGGCATTCCTTTAGAGAACACATCTCAATTATTGGTATGTATATTGCAGGGATACTATGTAGGGGATTATGGACTCCAGGCTGTTGGGCAATTTTTCAAACTCTTAGAAGAACTCAATTTGCATTTCTGTAAATGTGTAACTGATGTTGGGATAAAAGACATAGCAATTAGTTGTGCAAAGTCACTAAAATCTCTTGGACTGGCAGCTTGTGCACGTATCACAGACACCTCATTAGAGGCAGTTGAATACATCATCTTACCTTGAAAATCTTTCTTTGGATTCAAGAATCAATTAGAAATAAAGTATACTTGCGTACAAATTAGGTGTGAGCTCAAATCATTGCATATGCAATGCGTGAATGTGAACTGGTGCAGCTTTGCAAGCTGTGGGAAAGTGGAGTGCAAATTTTTTAGAAACAATGGGGCTGTTCCAGCTTCCAGAAATTTACAGACAGGTATTGCATGAAAGTTGCCGCCCAATGCGTGAATGTATTCTAGTGCAGCTTTGCAAGCTGTGGAAAGTCGTCTGGAATTTTAGAAACTTATAGAGCTGTTCCAGCTTCCAGAATAGATAGGTATTGCATGGTTACATTTGAAATAAGTTCTGATTACAATGAGATGGGGGAGCTAAGATTGTTTCTCACGGAGGTGGCATTATAGAGAGCTATGGAGATTTTGGCAGAATGCGTAAGTATTTCCTCCCCACCCAGTGTAATGGGATTCGAGGAAGCGTGGCATTATAGGGGACTATGGAGATTTTTAAGCGAGTTGTGGCATATTTTCTTCCCTACCTGATGTGTTGATTCAAGGCTACAAGACTCTGAGACATTACTTCTGAGCAATGTAAATATGGGATTTTATGGATTTTTTGTCATCTCCTTCACGCCCGTTAAGCCAGAGATTGGAAATAATAAAGATGAACTCTATAGCTTTGTAGTGTTAGTATAGTTGGGATATGCCCACATTTTTATTTTCGTTTGAAGCAAATCAAAATTTGGATGAAAAACACTTTGTCTTTTGCTTGTGGGTTGCTTGTATGGAGTATTTTAGATGTTTTTGAAGGCACGTGTTTCTTTTGAGTTGAAGTGCCCTAGGTATTTCCCTAGGGCTAGAGAAGGGCCGAAAAAATCTTTTAATATAACAACCAACCTTAGTACCATTAATATTAATTAAAAGCAAAACGATTTCAAGTAAACACACTTAAATTAGAATCCCCTACAAAACCCCTTTGGTTTGGGTGCATATTCACACGGGGGATTACGTAGAGCGAGCCACAGGAAACTTCACGATCACGTGTCTGAAATTAACACCGTTAAGTACATTCCCTCAAACCTTATATAATTATTTTGTAAACTTGAATATCTGATTATACAAAAATTTATGCAGTATTACCCTGGCTTGAGGGATCGTTATGTATGGTCTACATCCCGAGGAATAAGGGAACCGTATGCCCATCAGAAGGCAATCGATTGCGGGTAACCCAGGTGATGTGAATATGCACTGAGCAGGTGTGAATAAGCTTGTTAAAGTTATAGAAGTTCCGTATTTCGGCCCAGACTTCACTACAATAGAAGTCTGGACACTTATTGGCAAGAAACCATGTCCTTGGCAACAATTCAAAGCTAATACGATAAATGACTTCGAATCAAATAAAACACTTTTGCTGTAGCAAGAACTTGACACAAGGTACACATTAAATGCTCATGATTTATTCATATCAAGCACAACAATCTCCTAACCATTTAAAATTTTATATTCCTTAACAGACAGGCACAACTACAACTCCAACAACAAGCAACAAAGTTACATGTACCTATGTAACAGACATGCACCACAACCATGATAGTACTAGCTTTACCAATTATATCCAGTACAAAATACTATGACTGTAGATGCATTATATTTTACCAGTTTTACTACTCTACCTTAACATCCACTGTGAGATTGAACACAGAAACAAGATTTGTTCATTTTAACAATCATTCTGTATGTAATTGTTTCTCAAAAGTGAGAAAATGGACCTTCTATACACATTGGAATTCAACACAACAATTCATCCCAAAGCACACTAAAATATATCTTCTTTTGCATACATACAATTCATATTTGTTGTAGAAACTCACCACTTCTTATTTCTTATATCTAGTTAACCAACACAATCATGCAACACCTATTTCAATACAACAAAGACCTTGCAACAAACTACTTGATTGTCATCATTATTACCATTTCTAATGAAATGAAATAATCCTTGTAACTTTCTATATGAAACTTCTCTTCTCTCAGCATTTAAGCAAAATCCATTTATCATTTAAACAAACCCTCAAAATTGGAAATCCGTAAAACCCTAAAAACGTGAGACCCTAACCCAACTACACAATCCAACCCACCCCTTCTCCAAGTCTGTATTACCGTTAGTTACCTTCACTCTGTGGGTTTTGTAATTGCTTGGCCCATGGGCCTCCTTCGCGTGCCTCATCGCACCATCTTTCTTGGCCTTTTGCTTGATCCTTCTACTATGGTGCTCAGCTTCTCATCTAAAAAGTTGCAACATCTAAAAATTTGCAAAAAAATTTCCCACCTTTCCTCTTCCATTCTTTCTTACTCATACCTTGCTGCTCGCTAGCTTGCCAAGTTTCTAGGCTTTTTATAGTCTCTCTATATTACTTTTGGCTCTCTTGTGTCGATTCTGACTTTCTTTTCATACCACCTTATTAATCCTTTTCATTGGGATGCTCCTATCACCCTATCTTCGTTATCCCGCATGGAGATTTTTCTTTGGAAACGCATAGCTCTTTTTCTTGGTTTTTACTTTCTTTCTCCCTCCCGTCGTCCGTCTGCTGTGTTGGGGTTTACTTTTTCGTTGGGGGTTGGTTGCTTCTCCCAGGTCAGTCCTGCATGGATTTTGTGGGTCTTTTTTCTGAACATAAAATTTCTCACTCTTCTACTTGGCGGGAACTTTTTGCTTTCTTCTAAGTCCTTCGTTCAACCCTTTCTTTTATTCCTTCTCGCATTGTTTCTGTTCGGGAGAGGGGGGAGGGGGTGGGGGAGAGAGAGAATTTGAATGTTGTGGCTATCATCCAAAAAGGAGGTTCCTCTTCGCTTGATATTCATTTCCTTGTCATTGAAATTTTTCTCCTTTATTTCCATTTTCCATTTCTTTAGAACCAACGTATCTTTCTCCTCTTTCTCAGTCAGATGAATTTACTCTCGCTCCTTGGTATTTCAACCATTTTGATTTCTTATAGGGACCTCATCATGCTGATCATTTTGCTTCGCCTCTCAATCACAAACTTTCTGTCAATAACACGCACTTTGTCTACCCTCATCATATTCCTTTCGATGCTTTTACATATGATTGGCATTTTTTTAATAATTTTTTGTTTCCTCCTCCCATCTTTGGTTCCACATTAATTTTTGCTTTCCTCCCCCCATTTCCTTTTTATATCAACTGTTTAATATCCCATCTCCCTTTGTCTTGCCCCTCCCCTCCTTGGCTGTGATCTGCCCTCTCTACAGCCATGGCCCCTCAGGGGTTCACATAGTTTAATTGATCTGAGCCATTGTAGGTATTTTGAAAGGAGGTTTGTTTTCCCCGCCGCTTGATACATATACTCATAGGGGTAGCTTTTTGAGGTTTTAGATTCGATTTGGCAGCGTATGGGCTGGAAGGGGTTTGAAAAAAATTCAATGCGATATCTGGGGTTTTTAGCAGGCCGCTGCCCAGTGTATACCCCTATCTGATAGGTGCATCCACAGTCCCTCATCCTTGCCTTGCCTTTTTCTTCCCAATCATGTGTGTGATATGGCACTTTCAGGCATCATCCCTCACGACCTCTTTTTCTTCTTTGACTTGTGCCACTCTTATTCTTCTTTCTCTCATGGCTTTTCTTGGGTTTTGGAGGCGTTATTGCTTGGGTGGGTCTTGAACTTTCTTCTATCCCTCATGTTGGCGTGTTATCCCCGAGTGCACTATATAGGGGGTATCTTATATCAATGTCGCCGGGGTAGCCAAAACCTCCTTCATACGCTTAAATCTTCCAACCCCATTTCATCAAATATTATTACGAGGAGTCACAAACCCTAGGTAAGGGTATATGTATAGTTCAAAATCAAAATAAACCCTTTTGGGTCACTCACACCTATGTTAATGCGGCTAAAACTATGTGAACCCCCTTGATTTATCCATCATTCCAAACAGGACTAACATAGTCGTGGCCACACTATATCCACAGCGATTACCATGGCTAAGCTTACTTACTGTTATATATTACTTCAGATTTGATTTCCAGCGGTGAAATTATCACCTTCATAGTCCTCGCCATTGGCCCGCTTTTGCCGTTCTTCGGCTCTCATCCTCTAAGCCCTTTAGCTGTCAAATAGCGATTATGGTGGAGCCAGTGTCTTTTAGCTATCACTCTTGACCCTTTTAGATACAATACTCATTATGCTCGTCACAGTGGTGCTTAAGTAGGAGGAGCACAAGTGTCCTGGATGATGTCGCTCGTGCCCACGATCAATGGCATTCTCTTCACATTCCCGCTATGTGGCTCGTGATTCTACCGAACACCTTACAATTTCTCATCACCTCGGGTTGTAAAATACAAGTTCTCTGGTAGTCGACAAGTTTTGTTGTGTTCATTGCGAGTCCCTTTCCAAATGCAAATCAATTGGAGCCATCGGATCGAGATTCTAGAAAGGGACGAGCCATCTATATAATGTATCGTTTTTCACTTAGCCGATTATCGGCGTCTTCACACAGCAGCGTTCTCTCCTATTGGCATGTGGTTCCCTTCCTTGCTTTTGTCGTTTTTTCATTTGATAATACTTGTAGATATTGTGACGTCCCCTGCTGGGTATCACGGTATACAGCGAGTTCATCCCCTTACCGACTCCACTTGTGCGTCTGGGGCCCTCCACGTATCAACGCTTTTGAAATAGCGAGTCGATTGGGAGAGTGAGAGGGTCATTACCTTGCCGTCTCCCTCGGGGTCTGCACCTAGAGTAGCGGAAGCGTAAACATACATGTTAGTACATAGCATCATCACATATCCACCTCGAAAGTGGTTCATCAACATCGCATGGAAAACCGAAGATGAGCACAATAAAAACCACTATGGGCGAAAATGGCAAGTTAGGGTTTCTCTGCCTAAATAGACAAAGGGTGTAGGGCTAGGGTTTCGATTATCCGCTTTTAAGCATGTGGGATAATTGGGTGTGGCTTCTGCCTTTAATGGCCCCAGGTGGCGTAAAGAGTGTACATGGGGAAATCAATACTAGATAAATGTTTACGTTGGTAAATGTGCACATTAATCATCTACGTACCTTGCAGAAGTTGCCCACAGGGCTACGCAAAATGACTTCTGGCGATGCGGTACCGTCGGTCGGTGAAATTAATGCGCGGCATGAGAAGATGATAGATATCACGTCTTGGGGCGTATATCTTGTCTTTGGGAGCGTCACATTCTCCCACCGCGAAATGATCATCGCTGACATCGTTAAGGTCCTTAGGATCTTTACAGCGCAATCAAGCGCCGTGCATCGATATATTACTATTATGCCCACGCAATTACTAGGATTACCTTAAGGTAATATTTCCTACTTACTATTACATCATTACATTTATCAAATAACTTATCCATTCTTACTTCCATTAAAACTGAGTGCTTATTAGTTCACTTATCACAACCACCAAATTTACGCGGTTCCCATATGCTTGAGGTGCTCTTCGTCCTTACAGCACATTTCCGGCGGGAATTTGTGTTGCCAGTCTTTATATTCGACCTCTTGCCCTCGGGGCATCTATTGGCCTTGAGGTCGACCTCACGTTAGTACCATTTTAATTAATAATTTTGATTTATGAGGAACCACCCACATCTATCTACATGAATGCATGGCTAATCTATCAATATAGATTCGTCAATCGATTGACACAGAAGTGCTTTTTCTATCAATGCATTCTGAATGACCTCCTTTCACCGGTGCGTCTACTTAGTGGAGCAGTAAACTTTCTAATCTACCTTCCACTCATCGAAGCGGAACCCAGCGGTCATGCCTACGGTGACGTTACACCGTCCTAGAGATCAAGTAGTGAGGTCTCATCATCGACGCTTCCGGCGTTCGACCCATACCAGCATAGGTTGCATGCGGTAGATCGATCTGCTTACAAGACGTTAATCTACCGCGATTACGACATTACTGTTGGATTTCTTGAGGAGATGACCTTCTTTGTCCATTTGCTCCATCAGCGTAGATGCTTGCTTTAATAGATCTTTCTTAATTGCCATGCATCTTCCGCAGGCAAGGTGTTTCCCTTGACCAAATATTGGAGAAATTAAGTCTAGCGACAGCGAAGCTTTATCAAGAATCAGTGGAACTATTTCAATTTGCTCACCGTCGACTTGGCTAGCGTTAGGTGTCGAACTTCATGCGGATTTGTTATACTTCTTCTAACAAACTCCGCGTGGAAGACTTTATGAATCTTTAGGTTAATATTTGTAAGTCTAGCTTGTAGGATTGGTTACCTACTCTCTTGACTGATAGAAGGGTCGATACACCTTGGAGCAAACTTCTTACAATTTAGATCTTGAGGAGCTTTACTTTTCCTTCACTTTGATCTTAGGCCATCATTAAATTAAGCCAACTTGGAACTCTCGGCCGGATTCGATGCTTGTCGGCGATGCTCTTTGTCCGGCTTCTTAGCGCGAGATATCCTCGAACTTCTTCCTGTTGCTGCATGTATTGGCATTTCTTCGCGAAACCTCTACTTTTGACATGGGTTGGCGCGATATGCGGAGTTAGGCATTGGTAGCGTAATTGATGTGAGCGGTGACATTTGGGATGAAGTTCACGCTTGGTGCTATTATCGCGACTCCGCAAAGTGAATAGAATTCTTCCATACCTTGCTTATTTCGGACATAGTTTAAGTGGCATATCCTCCAAAATTACGATGAAGTTAAAACGGTTTACCCATCAGGTCGAGGATGATGATGGCGATGCTCATGGATAGCTTGATGCGAATGTCGTTGCAAAGTGCGCCAAAGGCGCTCATGAACCGGATCTGCGTCGGAGATGATCTCCCTCGACATGCCATGGGGCTGGGAACGGTGAAGAGCCCATTATCCATAGCCATAATAGCCGATTGGTCTGCAAGGCACAAAGTGTGACATCTTGACAACATGCGACCACTACCATCAAAAGCATCCTTCCTCTTCTTGTCCTTGGAAACCTGTTATGAAGTCCATCTTGATGACCTGCACTTGGCGTTACGGCACCCGCTAATGGTTTCAATACTGCGATTAAGTATTTTGTTAAAAGCTAACCGATGCTGTGACGCCGTGACATTCCTTGATGTAGCAGGCTACTTGCTTCTTCATCCACTGGCCAATAATAGGCTGCTGCGCGCACGAAATATGTCTTCATAAATCCTACATTGCGGTATTGAAGAACATTTGTGGGTCAATAAGTGGAGAATGTTTCTTACCCGATGATTCGGCCGCGCTGGCTTGTTCTTTATGGTCTGAAGAGATTACCTTCCTTTTTAAAAATTTTTGAAGGTTTCTCTCTCCTTATTCTTGCTTCCCTACATAAAACGCCCATACTTCGCCAAGTCCACATACGTTGGCAAGGCTTCTTCAATCTTCTTCGAAATTATTTGGAAGCGTTGAAATTGCATTCTGATGCACTCTAGTTGTTAGAATGCCTTGAAAGAGCATGCTGCTACCACATTGACTTCCGACGTAGACTATATCAAAGTCATTGCTCATGGGAACTCCATCCACCTTATTTGCCGCCGGGTTAAGGTGTGGTTGCGTGAATATCGCGGAGGCTCACGATGGTCTGTGTCCAGGTGGAACTTCCTTGAGATAGGTGCCTCCAAATTCTTGAAATGCCGACAAGCGCAAAGCGATTCTTGATCGTGCATCCGAATTTAGTAGCACGTTTGTGCGTCGTTCATCTTCACCGGAATCATGCGCTACTACTGGCTCTTCATGAGCAGCGCCGATGGCTATCTTACTTCGCGTCGTAAGCCACCAACATCTTTCTCACGGGTCTGGCGGGGTCAGGCCGAGGCGGTTAATGAAACTTCCTTCCAGCAATTCAAACCAGCTTGGAGAAACTTAACGTACTTGATAATCGCCCAATCTTTCACCTTTCGCCCTCGTCAAGTGCATTAGCGGGGCGCTATCTTTAAAGTTCTTCACAAACTTCTGGCGCTTGTGGTACCACGCTAGGCGAAACCGACCTCATGGGCGTTCTTCGGTCGCGACCTTTGAATCAACTGCTTCAATCTTGGCGAGGTCAGAGTCGAGGATTCCTTCTTGAGATCACATGACCCGAATTATTCCACCTTCTCCGTTCGCGGTGGCGCCGACAACTTAGTTGGTGCCTCTTCAACTTCTCCGGCCCTCTCCTTAAGTGTTGTCTGCGTGTTCTTGAGGGATGCATATACACCAAAATGTCATCAAAGAATACTATCGAAGGTGTCTAAGAACTTCCACGGTGTATGGATTTCATAGCAAGGCCTCATGAGCGTTCTTTGGGCGTCGATAAACCAAAGGCATTATCGTGAACTCATGAATACTTATCTGGCGTTAAATAGGTTTTGTGGATGTCTTCTTCCTTTAATTAGGATCGATGATGGCGACCTTAAAATTGATTTTGGAGAAGACTTTTTGCCTTAGGTGATCCATCAAGTCATCCGTCTGAGAGATATGCCCATTCTTGATGGTGTGCTTGTTCAAATTTGCCTATAATTAAATGCACATCCTCAAAAGCATCATCCCTTCTTCTTGACAAAAATTAAAGTTGCCCCAAATGGTGAACCACTAGGTCTAATGAAGCCTAGGTGGAGCAACTCTACAATTAGCCTTCTTTAGCTCCGTCCCGTCTGGCGTCGTCATTACGTATGGAGCCTTTGCTTATTGACTTCATTCACGGTTAGTGCTATCTCACACTCGACTCCCTATGGGAGGGAGGTGCTTCGTCTCATCACGGAAAGAGATGGAAGTGGAACTTCCGTGATCAACAACTATTTGCTTGGGCAACTGGCGAGCATCTTGTCTTCTTTGCTTTCTTGACTCGGGCTCTTCAGTCCTCAAGCTTGAGGATGTATGCTACCTGCTGCGCTCTTGATGCGCCGAGCAGCCATTTATGACATGCCTTTGGCATGATGGGAATAACTTCTTTGCATGATCGATAATCTTGCGGAGTGAGCGTTGTGAAGGTCACGCTGCGAAACTTTTCCACCGATCAATGATGGCTCCTGGCGGTCCAAGATACTCCATTATATGATCAAATTGTACGCAATGCCCGCGATACTTTATCGAGATATTTAATCACGGCAGAGTCGATGTGAGAGTTGATCCTCTTATGCAAACGTTGTTTACCTTCTTTGCCCCACTTGCTAAGATTAGGGCCTCGGCTTGGACTTTAATGGTTTTCAACTTCCAACATTTCAACCATTCTTGGGGATGCAAAGTTGTGGTACTTCACGAGTCTATCGGGACTATGAAGACTTGGCCTTGGCCTTCCCCTCTTGTGGAAATTACCTTATCGCAGTTCTGCAGCGTTACGTATCTATGGCTGGCAAAAATGTGACACTCACCACTGAATATAGTGGCGGAACATACCAGCGGAAGTCGATGCGATGAATGAGTCATCCCATCCACCAACTTCAGCTAATGACTGGCGGCGAAGGCGGTTCGATGTCATATTGGCATTTTGGAAGCTTATCGAAACAAAATTTGCTTCCACATGCATTCTGTCTCTTGTCATGGGCATGGCTTGCAAGAAGGGGCCTTGCTTTGGAGTAATTTGACCCCTCTGCTTGTCTTTGGGGACACGCTTCTTCTCTTCTTTGCTTCCATAGTTGCCACTATATGGAACTTAAATTTGGACTTGGTGTTGCTTTCTGGAATATAACTCCTGTTGCGCGCCTTTATCCTCATTATCATAGCACCTCGCCTTCCGATTGCGAGGCCAGTTCCGCTTCAAGCTTATTGCTTGTAGTTAACGCATACGTCTGTCTTGGGGTTTGTGCCCTTACAAACTAGCGTATCTCCTCATTCAATCCTTCAATATAAGCTCAACCGTGCTTTTAATCAACTTTGGCGCATAAAGCCTGTTGGCATGAATTCCCTCTGTATATTTACGGGCTGATTTGTTGCCTTGCTGCCAGTACGTGACTGGCATCATGTTGGACTTATGTTCCCTTAGGGATAATGGCAGAAAGCTTTAGCAAACTTCACGAACACGCAACCATCCACCTTGGTAGGCCTTAATACCCAGCGCTTCCACCAAATCGTCTTTGCGCCAGTTAAGTTTGTTGCCACCACCTTGTCCTTGTCCTTCCATACCATAGAGCGTTACCATACTACGCTCATCTCAGCCGAATTAAACCCTCTGCCTCCATGCGACGCTTTGTTCTGGCGAAATTGCTTTCGAGCTTCACGGCCTTCAAACCATTTCTAATCGCGAGGTCTACCTTTTTACGATGATCGGAGGTCCCTCGTCTCCGCTTATTAATGCATCGTCCAGCCGGTTCTGCTTTTGCTTCACTTCCTCTTCTTGGTCGGTCAGAATCCGAGCTTAGTGAGGTATTGGGGACCTCCTTCTCTTATCTTCCTCTTGTCCTTCTTGGTCTTGAGGTGGTGCCCGATTAGCTGGACAGCGCCATCACAGACCAAAGCGCTCCTTGTCGCTAAGAGCCTTTATCTGCTTTCGAGGTCCGGTTCTCATCTGCGACATTTCCTCCTCCGGTCATGGCGCAATCGCTTCATCTGAGCTCCTTCTTGGGGTGGCTGGGTAGATGCGTTCTTCCCCTATGGTCCGGCGTTTAATGGATTCCACGAGCCGGGCATCTAGGCTTTTCGTGGGTCATGGGCATGCGGTTAGTTTTATTTGTTCTCTTGCATTATATGTGTTGTTGGTATAGTTCTTGGAATAAGATACATCAATGAGCATTTAAAGTGCAAAAGAAGTATACTTATATTATATAATATTTTAATACAAGACCTCAGGGATCAAGAGTTCTTGAAATCGTAGGTAGGACGAGGTTATCTTCAAGGAACTTTTTAACTTGGGCGTTCCTAAGTCCCAAGTTCGAAGAGTTGTTGATGACAGCCATAATCTATCCTGTCTTCCACCACAACGATTGGTGTAGGCCATGATTCTGTAATCTTCCACAATGGAGTGTTAGGGCGAAGTCGAAGATGTCAAAGCGCCATCAGCTCTCTTAACTAAAACGGCATAGTGCGACATTTGCGACTATTAGAGGCATGCACCTTAGAAGCCGAGAGAGGTGCAATGAGCATGAACACTCCTTCTTAGCCAGTGAATTTGCGATTAATTACTGCTATTCTCCCATCCGGTGACGGGGAAGGTAGTACCTTGGGGACACATCATTGTGTATTCTTGATGATTCTCCACTGCTTGTCCTTAAGCTCTATGCCTTCGTATTCGCCGACCTACTACCTCGATCCATTTCTTGGTAGTCTCTAATTGTCGAGTCGACTTCGGTACGATGTCGGTCCTGCTCCTCTTGGCGAGATGGTGTCGAGGCTTCGGCATCAAGATGCTTTCGTGGTCTTGCCACGGATCTCCATCAGTTCTTGGATGGCGCCGTCCTCCTCGGATGGTAGTTCGAGCCTCCATAATTTGCCTTATGTTGCTTTGTAGGTGCGGATGAAATAGAAGTCGACTCTCGTATGGTGTGGCTTCTCTCGCTAGCGGAAAGTCGAGACTCGGTTGATGAAGTCATCCAAGAATGCAGTTCTTTGCCGCGGTTAGTGCGATAACTTCGTCAGCCGGAACTCCCTCTCCACGCATTGGGAGATTGGATATCGGCCCGAGGAGTAGGAACTCCTCGCGGAAATCCCGATGATGATGGGGGGCTAGACGTGATGCCTAGCCACACGAGTGGGGGCATTTCACGAGTGTCACGTGACTCCCATTTCGGTACGGCTGACTCCTCTTACGCTTGCCGTGGATTCTTCCCTGCGGAATTGAGCTCAGGTGTACTTTTTCCTCGTCGATTCCTCTTCTTCTGGTCTTCCCTTCACGCTCTTCTAGCAGTGCTTGCCAAAAGCATGCGATTACGATTAGCGAGGATGCTATAGGGGTCCACCTCCATGGGAGGAATAGAGGTTCCCCATTGGGTTTTGACGGTGGGAAAGGAATATGGCCAAAGCGTGATTAATAAGAGAAGTGCCCGAGATCACATCATTTGTCGGGGACCATGTAATCTGGCAACCTCAGTACTTGCCGGTCAAATATACTTGGCGATGTTGGGACATCACCCAAGGAGGCGCTTCGCGAGGGATGGGCGGGGAACAAAATAGCGGAGTGCAAGGGAGGCTGCTAGGGAATGACCACCACCCTAGCGAAATTTCGGCTAAAACTACATATATCTTTGTGCATGCAAAGATTTGCTTGGACATCAATCTCCCTCCGGGAAGACTTCGAGAAAATGTCATTGACATGTCGGCCGGCTGACATGAGAGCCTTGTGTACCACCATCGCTGAAGTCGTGATTGCCATGGGTCCTAGGAAGATAGGACTATCAAGCGGATGCAAAGCATACCGAGGAATTTGAAAGATTAAGCCCTAAAGGTCAAGAGCAAACTTGTAAGTTATGAAATGGGGACTGTTATTTAGAGAGGAAAAACCCTAATTTTTGGATGGCTTGAGAGATTTTTATTGGGGTTGGGCAATTCGACCAATTAGGAGGTCCAAAATGAGAGTTTAGAACTACTTTTAGAGGGTTTAAAGCATGCTAAAGATTAGCTAATGAACCCTATTGCAACAAGCTGGAGTCATTTGGATATGGCATGGTGGAGACTTTCTTGAGAGGTCTCCGCAGCGTTAGCGGATAATAATGAACTTTTCATTTTTAGGTCACGGCGGCGTCTCGCGGAATTTATTAGCTCTAAATAGGTTAAACTTGTCCAATTTAGGGTGATATAAGGGGTCTAATTGGTGGACTCATCCAGGTTAGCGGAATTGATATATTTAGTCGATTTAAGACATTTTGAGCACTTTTGAGGCATAGTCTCCACCGCGTTAGCGGACAATAAATGAACTTTTCATTTTGATCTGGTAGCGGCGTGAACATCCTCAATTTGTAAAGTGTCCACTTTAACTTCTAAAACAAAAGCGAATTTAATAACAACTTAATTAAGCAAAGGTTACACATATTACTTCCTCAAAACTCTTTACATTAACAAAAATTTTCCATTATTTACAAAAAGGGATTTCTGGCGCTCTCCCTTGATGTGGTTAGCAAGATGCATGTCTTGCCTCATGAGTGACACCCTCTTAGCATGGTAATGCGGTATCGAGTCTTCGAATGCTGCCTGAGTTTACCGATTACATTGCCTCTTCGATCTTAGCAACATCTCATCCAGATCACCCATCTCGCGTGTTGTACTCTTGGATGCTTCTCGAACTAAATTTGATGACGGTGCGAAGGATCAAAAGGCGAAGCTTCTCACGAAAATGCGTCTCTGGGGCTTTTCGCTCTCAACAGCTTCTCTTCTTGCACGGTGGTCTAGGAGGCTTAGGTACGTGGTGGCGGCTTCATTAATGCAGCTCTTAGTCGGATGTCCACCTTCGTTCTAATACGATTGTTGTGTATGTGTTGTAAAGCCTCCCTTAGCCATGAAGGCGTTGTGCTCCTGGATTTCTTCGATGAACCTTGGTCTATCACATACGCTTCAGGCAGCGGTGCTTTGTTTTAGGTCCCGCGTGTCCGGGTATGGTGGGGAGCCTGGCGCTACTTTCGAGTTGCTTTCCGGAGTCGGTGTGCACATCATCGGTGGGGTTTAGAAGAGCTTCCACCTTGATTGTTGGGGTGAATCTTCACATCTTAGTCGTCGGAGGCCGAAATTTTAGTCGGTGTCGTTCGGTGATGTGACAGGGGTTGGGGGTCTTTATTAGTTTAACCCGCGAATTTTCTTTTGCCCACCATCGAACTTCCCTTCTTCTTCTTACGCTCCTCGGTACTTTAGCCTCCTCCTCTTAGATCCCTCTTTTTCTTTTTCTTACCTTCTTCTCCAAATGATTGTTCTTTAAAAGCCGTGCTTCTTTATCCTGTAGCTAATTTGCTTCGCCAATTTGGGTCGAGAACTTCGAGACCCAAGCGAGTTTAACTCGATGGATTGGCTCGAGTCGGTACGCCTCTGATCCCTCCACGTTCCGGCCACCCGATCTTGATCACCGCTTCTTCTTCCTTTCCTCCTCCTCCACTTCTTCAAGAATTTACTACGCATGGCGTCACGGTTCCTCGTGCCGAGGACCTGTCCCTAGCGTTAGGTGCACCTCGTCTTGATCGACCCTGCTGGGATCCTTACAGCTTTGAGTGTTAAAATGCAGGCTGGCTCCCTAAACTCGATGAAGGCGGCCATGCACAGAAGAGCTCACGAAGCATTCTACGTATCGGTTTGCGGGATCATGGTAGGCGATTAAACCGGTCGGGGGAACTTCGAGGCGATTACGCTTAATTAGGAGCCATGTTTGTATTTCGTCAGTCAGAAAGTGCGGCCATCGCCCATAGCAAGAGAGGGAGCAATTTTTTCTAAGGAAGAGCGTGGAAATGGGGAAGTCCTAGGTCTATTTATAGATGGGCAATTTTAGGTCAATTTCAAACTCCTTTTTGGGTCACCTAAAACACTTATTATCTTACTACCGCGGCTAAATTTAAAGCATTTCTAACCTCCTTGGTCTCATATTGCGCCCGGACCAATAATAGAAAGTTTCATTTTGCTCTGGCTGACGTGAACATGGTGAATTTGATGCCAAATTTTATACTTTCTAAGCATGTTTTAGTAATGTAACATACTAATCTAGCTAGTTCTTAGCTTAAAGAATTGAGATACCATATTGCGCACAAAATTCATCACTTTCAAAGGTGTTTTGGCTCAGTAGTCTCACCGCGTTTACGTTCTTGACCCAAAGATGAACTTTCCATTATTGGTCTTTGGCTAGCGTTGTGAGATATCACTACACGAAGGTTTTGGCTCACTAATTTTTGTCTTTTATGTTCTAATTCACTTAACGTACTAGCTTAGCATATACTACCAAAAATGAGAAAAAAATTTCCCATTTTGAGGTTTGAGGATCCTATCAAGTTAATTTTCTTGGGAATTATGGTCGTGCTTTGCTCTTGGTCTCCAAGAACATTGCTCGATACCAACGTGGCGTCCCTACCATTATATGGTGCACTCGCAGGTATACAAAGCAGTTCATCCCCATACCCGACTCGCGGCCCACGTCTGAGACCCTCCATCGCACGCGTAACGAGTCAGGTGGGAAGAGTGAAGGGGTCATTACAGATCTCCCTCGGGGTCTACCTAGGCTGGAGCGTAAACATACATGTTGAGTACATAACATCATCACGCCATCCACCTCGAAGGTGGTTCATCAACATCTGCATGAACAAGATCATCACAATACATATGGATTCCTACCGAGGCTCAGAGCTCGGGGAATGGCCGGCCCGGCAGGTCTCCGGAGTTCTTGACGAGAATCGCTGACAATGGATTTGCGGCATGAGAACTTATGGCATCGGGTTGTCCACTCCATCAGCCCTCCACATTGCACACTGCGAGTAGGTTGAAAGTGTTGGGACTGGTAGCCGGATGCATAGCCAAAGGGGCTACTCACAGGTTATCTCGATTCAGATGGAAGCGGATAAGGTCCACTCCCACCCGAGTCTCAATGGCGATCAAAGGTGACTAGAGGGCCTTGCCCTTATTACGACTTAACCTTTGGAAGTGAACACCACTCCCGCAGTGTAGGAGTCCATGCCTTGCAGCACTCGGTGTAAAGTCATTGGGCACCGTCTAATGATCCAGGGTAGGCCTTACACACGGAGAGTTAAGAGTCGAACCACGAACCTCCTTCTTAGCCGTGCGGCCTTCACCCACAACCGGGTTATTATTGGTTGTGCAGTAGAATCTACGGTGTGCTAGAGAGGCTACTCTAGGACATCAACTACTAAGCTTTGGGGTCTCTACCCCCTTCCCAATACAATGAGTTCCGCGAGGATACATCATCCATATACATGGGAGAAGAACTAAAGAAGCCCAGATCCCACAATCTATATCATAGAGTTAGGTTCTTTGGTTAAGTCTGATAGCGCAGGAATCTAAATGCGTGCTATGGAGGCGAATTTAATAGAGGCTAAACCCTAACGTCTGAAGGCGGAGGGGCGGTTTATGCTATTAAATTGACTAATCTGATCAGCAGCTCGCTCCTCACCTTTCTGAACTGGAAGCCATCTGCTGAAACACTGGGAGATGGAGCTAAAAGGGAAACTAATAATGAGTCAAATGCAGCTCGGGCGAGTCACGGGAGAGTTTGACTCACGGAGCCAATAAAGCGAGCTCCTAAAACCACATGGGCGTGGCAGGATTAGGAGGTTTCTCACTGCCTAATTAGACAAGGGTTTAGGGCTAGAGGGTTTCAATTATCCCTTTAAGCATGTGGGATAATTGGGTGTATGCTGCCTTTTAATGACTAGGTGGCATAAAGAAGTGTCCACATGGGGAAATGTGCACCTGAATGTGCACATTTAGTGCGTGTGCACATTAATAAACTCTGCAATACCTTGCAAGTTAACCCCACAGGGCTACGGCAACTCTGGCGATGCATTACCGTCGATCGAGGTGGCATGTACTTTCGTGGCAGTGATGCGGTGCTCGTCTTAGAGATAGGTATCGTCTTTGGAGGCTATCAAATGAATATACTTAACAAAAAAAATTTATTTTTTGGTAAACCCCTTAGTGATTACTCTCCACCCATTGGGTGCTATTATTTCTGCACCCGTTGGATAATGCTTTTTTGTTTTCACTCGCTGGGTGATGCTAATTTTTTCTCCACTCGTTGATAATGCTATCTACATTTTTCATCTGTTAGTTGATGCTAGATATATTTTGTCCACTCGCTGGGTGATGTTTTTTTGCTTTTTCCACCTTTAGGTGATGCTTCTTAGGGGGTTGCCCACTCGCGTGGACATATCTTATTTTTCCTACTGATTAATGGGTACTTTCTATGTATTTTGCCTTTTTTAGAATTATTTCACACACCATGGGTGATCGCGTCTATGTATGGCTCAACAACTTTTACCTTGGTCTTCATGATATCCTCCAAGATTTAGGTTGGCATTTTCTCATTAGTTAGGGTTTTCCTCGAAAACCCAAAAGGATGGGGTTTTTTATCCTAACGAGAAGTTGTCACCACTACCCTTTCTCTTGCCTTCACATATTTTCCTTTTTTATTTATGGGGTAGCTCCACGTTGTTTCTATGACCAGCTTCCCATTCAGATTTCTCCAAACATTGTATATTGATGTTGTAATGAATGATAGGCCTATCTATAGAAGGTTTTTCTATGTTCATGCGAGTCCTTTCTCAGAATGAACTTGATAATAAGGAAAGGGAAGTATCATAGCTAGCAGATTATGGGGAGAAATTGTTAAGTGTATTCCTTGTAGAGGAAAATGGTTCTAAGGTAAGATTTGCACATTGAAAAATGGTAATATCTCTATTTTTTTTTAGCAAAGTGCATAAATGTTGGATTTACATCGATATGATCACAAGACTTGAGATTTTTTCATGTTTGAATTGCTATTCTAGTCTTCAACGGTAAGCTCGCTACTTCAACATGGGTAGGTTGCATGGGTAACCTCAGCAAATGATATAACATAGATACATATATTAAATATGTAATGAACATCGCATGTCATGGTCTTTGTATCCCACCACTGTTATTTTGGCATTTTGATATCTCATGGGTCCTCTGGAGTCGGGCTTCCAGGTTCAGTAGCCTGGGTTGCTATGACATTACTCATATTCTATGTTCTCTATATATGTATGCTCTATGACACAACGCATAGTTCTTCTGGCAGGGATGCTACATCAGCTCTGTGACTCCGTGGTAAAAGGCCTGCCAGCGCCAGACATGGGATGAGAGGGTATCACAACAGAACCTACATGTAAGCTGAATGAGCTTCCCATTCTACTGGAGCTATGCATCATGATGACTTGGTATTTTGATTATTCTTTGCTTTTGATGCTTATGTGTTGTATTTCATTTGATTATGTTGTCATTGTCCACTACGTTACTCACTTAGAATCTTCTGTCTTTGCTTGTGCTTATGTTCTTGTTATCCAAAATTTCCAAGATGTTCTATGCATGCGGGGACAGCTTTGGGATCCCCTCATAGTCACGAGGACTAACCCCATTGAGTTCATGTGCAGTGCATGAGCAAGGCAGTGGTAATACTAACGTCGGCGATGCAGTTAAGGATCATGGTTGAGTGGGAAGCATCTGGATTATTTGTTGAGTTAGATATTCTGAATGTATTGACGATAGTGTTTCCTCTAGATATTATCGTATTAAATTGCTTGCCATACCAACCTAGAACTAGTGAAAGTTTAGGCAAGCTCCCCATTTGCCAGGAAGATCAGCTCAATAGACTCGTCACATGGTATCAACTCAGAAGGCTCGCCATGATTGTGGTATCTTTTCATACTTTTGTTCTTCTAATGCCAACGATCAGATATCCATTGGTTGTGTTTTTTTAGTTTTCACAGGCTTTGCCTTATTTTTGAAAGAGTCAACACCTTGGATATGCAAAGTTTCAAAATGGAAATGTTCTTCTCTTTGTGAGCCTTCAGAAGATAAAAACAAGACTCTATATATTCCGTATAAAGAAAAATCGACTTACAAACTTTTTGCCATATGTCCGTACTATATGAAACAACTTGAGATTCCACATCCAAATTTTGCATTCATAATTCTAGTAACTTAGATTAAAGAAATTCACTCTAATCCTTGACATTATGCAATCTTGCAAATAAAGTCAAATATTAATATAGGTGACCTCCACAGCCAACCAGCCTCTCAGATCTTCGCGATCTGGATCTCTATAAGCCTAAGCAAGAATGTTTTTAAGGTTTTTGGATTCAGGCTAGGAAGTTTATATAGGCTCAGATGCTTCCACAACAAGCTAGCGCAGATATTTCCAATTATGTTCTGCTTCTAACTCCCTAGGATCATAGTTCCTTGCACCCTTTTCGACTGCTGCTTTGGTCTCGCATACAACAACTGTGGCCAAGTACATCTGAGCTCTGTTAATCGCTCTTCAATAACATATTGTTGTCAATATTTTCTGCTTTTCAATAATTTATTGTTGCCAATGTGAACCACAAAGCATTAATCTCATTCCCTTTCATACTTTTGCAGGATAAACCAACTGGACAAAAACACTACTAATTACGATCAGTGATTTTCTAGCACCACCATTCTTGTCTTCTTTGATTCAAATCAGAGAATACAGAATCCAAAATCCACTAATCATCCCATTGCCCGTAGTTCTCAGAAGAATCAAAAACCTTCACTCTGATACCAATTGATACGATTCAAAGAATTTGTTCTCTTTAATCAACAAGAATCCAGTAGTTACTCAAGCAATATACATATGGTAGCACACAAAACCACCCAACGAGGTCCACTGGATTATGGAAAATACAACACAGCACTGGCTTCTAGCTTACTGAATGATCTAGCTACTCCATGTAGCTTTTGACCAAAAGTAGTTATAACGGGTTAAGAATTTGGAAAGGTTCAGGATTAGGATCGGGAAATAAAGTCCTACTTCTCATGGCAGAATAGTGGCATATGGTCTACAACTCTGCTTCAATGTTAATGCAAATCATTGATTCTGTTGTGGCAAGCATTTGCTCACTGACTAGAATAATCAATCTGGCACCCCTGCCATACGATAAATCCGCTGCCCATCAACTCTTGTCACTGTTGGTCGTATATGTCGGGTTGCTATAGAATTTCTTGGCCATTGCTACAATGCTTGTTGGTTGCTGCAGTATCACCCCATAATAGATAGTTGGCCTGCCTATAAATACTTGCTCCGCTCCCCTTTTTGTATCAAACCCCCTTTTAAAAAGATGGTCGTCTCCCATATATAGTCCTTTAACATGTTAGATATCCCAATATGAAAGGTAAAGGTACTTCTTAAGTTTCCCATGCCCTTTTCTTAGTGCTTGATTAAGATCCAAATCAAGGAAGTCACCAGATAGTTTATCCTATCCATATCAGGTTGCGCCGAATGGATCATAGTGGACATGTATCAACAGAATATTCTATTATGTCGGGGTTTAGCAACTTCCATCAAGAAATGACATCTAAGGCAGGGTTTGAACCCTTGGCCAAAGTGCACAAATCTTAGTGCTTGTTTAAGGTTCAAATCAAGGAAATCACCAGATAGTCAAGCATAGTAGACACCTCATTGTCCTATCCATATTGGGTTGCGCCGAATTGACCATGGTGGAATGTATCAACAAAAAGTTCTAGTACGTCGAGATTCATCATTAATATAACCCCTAGCAACTCCAATAAAAAAAATGACATCTAAGGGCAGGTTTGAACCCCATACCAAAGGCATCCCTAGGTCTATACCAACTCGCCATGGCCAGTCCATTGGTTAGCAATTAAGAGATCTTGTATTCAAGTCTCTAAGGGTCCATCATATGTACTCATGGATGCTGCCAATATGGCATGACGTAAAAAATATAATCTATCTATCTATACACTTGGAAAAACATTAAGAGTAATATTTAGATAATATTCGTTATAATTTTCATAATCCATTGGACCATTCCCCTGTGCTTGCTCCATATCAATCCATCCCTTCTCAAGATAAAGCGTCCGCATTCATCCAAGCTATGCTCCCTTTCAATCCATTCCTTCTCAAGGTAGATCAATCACGATCTTCGATAACCTGTAACTTTCAGAATTTTGCAAAATTTGGAAATAATTATGCATATTCTAGTACTTCCACAGCACCAGATATCCTCCACACCTCCGCAGTACTTATATCTTTTTTATCTCCATGGTACACTTGATTGTAACTCCATGATACAGTGTATCTCCGTGATACATGCAATTTTTGTCAAGCCTTTTGCACAATTGCTACTCTTCAAAAGTATACATCATATGCATTCTTGTTCAAGCCTATTGTGCTGCACACACAATTACCAATCTCACCAAGAGGCATCCACATCTAATGTACTATATTCAAGCTTACTATGCCGCAATCATAATTTCCAATCTACCATGGTATACACATCAAAAATAAAACTCCACTCTTTATTCCGTATAAAAAAAATCACCTTACAGACTTTTTTCCATAAGTCCATACTATATGAAGCAATTCTACATCCAAATTTCACATTCGTAATTTTGGTAACCTATTTGTTGATTAAAGAAATTCACTCCAATCCTTGACGTTATGCAATCTGCAAAAACATCAAATATTAATATATGTGACCTCCACGACCAACCAGCCTCTCAGAGTTTCAAGAATATAACAGGTGCTATTTGTCTCCATGACAAGCTAGCACAGATACTTTTAAATACGTTGCTTCTGACTCCCTAGGAGCTCAGTATGTTGCATCCTTTTCAACTGTTGCTCTAGTCTCACGTGCAGCAACTGTTGCCAAGTCCATCTCAGCTTCATTAGCCGCTCCACAATAATTTATTGTTGTCAATGTTTCTCGTTCTTCAAGAATTTATTGTTGCCAATGTGAATTGCAAAGCCTTAATTTGATTCCCTTTCATACTTTCACAAGATTAGCCATACTGGATAAAAACACTGCTAATTACAGCCTTTATTTCCTAGCACCACCATTCTTGTCTTCTTTGATTCAGCTCAGATGATATAGAATTAAAATTTCACTAGTGATCCCATTGCCCATAGTTCCCAAAAGAACCAAAAACCTTCGCACTGATACCAATTGATACGACTCAAAGAATTTGTCCTTTTTGATCAACAAGAATCTAGTTGTTACTCATGAAAGTAATGGAACTTAGAACGAATTAGATCTTATCCAAGTAATATAGATATGGCAGCACAATGAACCACCCAACTGGGTCCACTGTGTCATGGCAAATACAACACAGTAGCAATAGGTTCTGGCTCACGAAATAATCTAGCTACTCCACATAGCTTCTAAAGTAGTGGTTACAACTAGTTAAGAATTTGAAAAGGGTATAGAATTAGGATCAGGAAATCAAGTTCAGCTTCTCATGGCAGAAGATTGGCAAATGGTCGACGACTCTGCTTCAACTTCAATGCAAATCATTTATGTTATTGTGGCAGACATTTGCTCACTGACTGGAATAATCGATCCGGCATCCTTGTCGTACAATAATTTGGCTGCCTGTCAAGTATGGTCACTATTGGTCATATATGTCAAGTTGCTACACCAGAGTTTTTGGTCACTACTATAGTGTTTGTTGGTCGCAGCAGTGCCGCCCTATAACAGATAGCAGCCTGCCCTTAAATACTTGGTCTGCTCCCCATTTTATATCAGACCCCCTTCTAAAAAAATGGTCCTCTCCCATATATAGTCCATCAATATGTTAGATATCCCAGTATGAAAGGTAAAGGTACTTTTTAGTATCACATGGCCTTCATTGCTTATTTTGAATGTTGCCCTTTAATTAGATCCTTCCAACGAAGATCTTTGTTTCAAATGCCCTTTTCTTATGAAATAGCAATTAACGGCCCTTCCACAACATCTTGAATAATGGTCTTTCATTTTATTCTAGCATTCATGACCCCTTCCATTAGAATTCAAGACCCTTAACCATTGATATTTTTCAATGGTTACATATGTTATTCTATGCTCCATTATTCGTTATAATTTTCATAACCCATTCAACGTGGACCACTCCCCCGTGCTTCCATATCAATCCATTCGTTCTCAAGATAGAATGTCTGTGATTATCCAAGTTCGCTCCCTTACAATCCAACTCTTCTCAAAGTAGATCAGCTGCGATCTTCGATAATCTATAAGTTTCATACTGCAAAATCTAGAAATAATCATGGATAGTCTAGTACTTCCACAGTCCAGATATCCCTCATGATACCTCTGCAGTACTTTATTATCTTTTTTACCTCCATGGTACTACTTGATTGTATCTCCAGGATACAGTATATCTTTGTGATACAAATGCGACTTTTGTCAAGCCTATTTTGTTGCAATCGCAATTGCTACTCTTCGAAAATATATATCATATGTGCTGCAGACACAATTACTAATCTCACCAAGCGGCATTCACATCTAGTATACCATGTTCAAGCCTACTATGTTGCAATTGTAATTCCCAATCTACCACAGTATACAAATAAAAAATAAAACACTACTTTTTATTCCGTATAGGGAAAAATCAACTTACAAACTTTTTCCCATAAGTTCGTATTATATGAAACAATTTGAGATTCCAATCCAGATTTCACATTTATAATTCTGATAACTTATTTGTAGATTAAAGAAATTCAAATGCTATCTTTATGTTTTTTTTTATCTCTCTAGCACCTTTCTTCTCTCTGTCATATTATTTCAATTCTCTCTCTAATGCCTTCCCATCTTCCCTCCTCTCTCTAGTGCCTCCCCATCCTCCCTCTTCTCTCGCTAGTGCCTTTCCATCCTCCTTAGGACCAATCTCTATCTAGGATTAGGATTTTGCCCACACTCTCTCACCAAGGTTCTTCTTTCGAGGCCGCCAAATTGTGATGCGAACGACGTTTTTGCGTCCCTGTTTTAGATTATAAGCGTCCAAAATGTCCTTTGAGCAACACTTCTCTCTTGCGTATTCTCTCACTAGGGGTTTTGCTTCCAGGATCTAAATTGTTATGCAAACAACGTTTTTTTCAGTCCTCATTTTGGATTCTATGTCCAAAACATCCGTTGAGCAATATTTCTCTCTTGCCTATTCTTCCATTAGGGTTTTGCTTCCAGGGCCTAAACTCTTGTGCTAACGATGTTTTTGAGTCCTTGTCTTGGATTCTAAACATCCAAAGTGTACTTTGAGCACACCTCCACTTTGCCATGACCTCTGCCTAGACCTCATCCTCCACACCCCAACCAGCCATGGCCACTTATGTAGCCGCCTATTCCGATCCCAATTTAGATGTACAATGCCCCCAAGACCCAACCTCATGCCCAAACACACCTTCAACCTGATGGCCCCTCGTATAAGGAGCTCTCATGGAGGACCAGTGGACGACCACCACGAACAGGCCCAGAACAGACGGAAGGGAGAATCATGAGGAGGGAGGTGTAGGTAAAGGCCCAATAAACGAAGTCAGCCCAACAAGTGGTTGACTATGGCCTAGGCCCAATAGTGAACTAGGCATCGATTTGGAAATAACTTGAGGCGAGAATTGAGAGCAACAATCCGAATTGCAGATCTGATAGAAGAGATACAGTCCTCAGTATCCAGATGCTCAGAAGGCAATTGCCAATGGAGAAACATCGGTTTGTAGAGATGGAAACCTGCACATAGAATATAAAAGATAGCATCCGCTTGGTGCACTTAGAGAGGCAGTAGGAGAAGCAGAGTCTCGTTGACGTGCAGGCCCATGTAGGCTCCCTATCCACCACACCATGGAAGCCATCACACAGGTAGGCAATGTGTTGAGCAAAAAATAATGGCAACCTTTCGTCTTCGATCAGAAGCTAAGGAGGCTGCTGCCATGATGCGAAGAGTTGAGCTCGACTTTGAAGAGAGCCAGTGGGGTCGAGACAAGAGAAGAGGCCTCATCGGTAGTGAACCCTCATTGATTTTTTGCCCATAAAGGCTGAACCTGCATCCTTTCGAGATTAGGAGGTGTATGCCGATTTAGCGCAACCGTCATTAAGGCAAGAACGCAATGCGAGGCTTATAAACCAACTGCGGCGATTGCATATCGCGAGGTGGCAGGGAGCAACAATTCCAGTAAGAGCTAAGCTCATGGCTTCGGGGAAGGAGGCCCTTTGCGGTACGGCGGTATATGTCAAAAGCATGCATGCCATCGGCTGGAGTGCGCTGCTTCTTTTCCTGAAGCAGCCCATGCACATACCACCTTTGCATAGCTGGAGTCCGCGGCTGTGCCACATCGGTATAAATAGCACCCTCCGCGATGGTGAGCATTGACCCAACGATCAGAGAGCTCCAGGAGCTAAGACGTAATGTGGTGGTACATGGCCTAACAGAAGTGGCAGAGGAAAACCTCATCAACCCGGCTCGGATCGTGATTGATTTTATATTGTTAAGTTGAGACGCCATGGTGCTCAGCACCCTGATCACCTTTGGATGATCACATTCAATTGAGCCCAAAATGCAAAAGCGGTGGCGTGCATCAAGACCTTAGCGGAGTTAGGGGACCACCATTGTGTTGACAAGATTTAACACCGGGCCTGTGAGGAGGATTGGAGGCACGAGTTGGCCAAAGAAGTTAGGCATTTCGCGGTGGAATTTTGTAGAACGATCGAGGGCAAGATATAGATCGCCGGCGTAAACATTATTAGAATGCTGCAAACCCTCGGGGGCTCTTTTGCGAGGCTCGGTAAATACGACCATGCCTTGCTTAAGCTCGATGCAGCCGCACAACTTGCCCGGTTACCTCACCTCACATTGCGCATCGCAGCGTGCTTTCTTTCCATTTCTATTAGCCTCCTTAGCGCATACACCACTGGCTGAGCAAGATAGCCATGTCTCGGCTTGCCAGAGTGGGAATACATGGCGGGGATGAGGAGGTAGACTCGGACCACCTACCACTTTACTTCGCGGTGGCTTGGCAAGTTGTTGAACCAGATGCGAGCACCTCCTTGCATGCCTCAAGCGCAGTGGATGAACATGCCAAAGCCTACGGGATGCTCCACGAGGATGACCTTTGGGCGATTAGCGATTACTCCATGCTGGAAACCTTGGTGGGCGGTGATTGAAGCCAGCCAATTTTGTTGCGGAATGGAATTAGCCGGAGAAGCAACCCTCCATGGACCTCGGGGACTACAACTTTCAGTAACCGGTGGTTTGATCACGAGGTGCATGGAACACAAATTAACGCTCCCAGCCAGTCATAAAACCCTAATCTGCGCCCCATGCGATGGAGATAATACGCCTTTTTAAGGCTAAAGAAAGCCCGGTGATACATCATTAGGCATCAACAAAGAAATGTTCTACCTCCTAGGCCGTCATCCCGGGGACGCCACAGAGGAAAGGGCGGCTCCATGAATTTTTGGGAGCCTAGCAAGTCATTTGCCTCCTCCTCCATCTCACTTGTAGACGACTTCTCAATCTCTAGCTCGGGTTCCACGTGGGCAGGTTCGTGAGTTTCTAGAATAATTGCTTCTTATTCCTTTTCAATTAGCTCCTGGAATTTCAAACTACCCTCAATGACATCTTGGGTGCATACCAAGATGCGTCCACATAGCCTTGCTCTCGTTCTTTTAAGGTCAAAGCATAGAGGTAGAGGATTGCGCATATCAATGACACATGGTGCTTTCGGTGGTGCTTTTGGTCATAGTGAGAATGCATCCTATTCGGTGTAGCCGACATTTTCAAAAATGTGGATGGCCAATGGTAACAAAATAGAGACCTTTGAAAAACCCAGGTTGCCTGTTTTTCTGATGGCAAACCTTCTTGAAGTAATGTTGTTTATTACACCCTACGCGATCATAAAGGGTTATTGCGGTATTGCCTCCACTGCCACGAGAGTGATGTTCCCCTATAAGAACGCACAATGTCAACCCGCAGTTGAAGAACGCTGAAAAAGCTCATCGGTAGAAGGCAACACATTATGAGATTTAGTTATTATGCATTCAAGTAACTCGGCATAGAAGTTACTCGAAATTGGGGCCCACCTAGCAATTTCAAGCTGCATTAATGTACAATTTTATTACTATATACATGCGCAAGAGCCTACGGTGACCAACTATAAGCCCTAGCACACTATAAGTCCCGATAGCCGCGGCTTTCGGCAAAGTGCACCCGATTCACAATTGTGTGGTTGTTTGGTGTTGAACCACATCATAGCATCCGGCTTCGTTGGCTCTTTACGCAGTATTATTCTTGGGTTTTAAGGGTTCTAACTAGGAACATCTCTACTTCTAGATGGCCTTTAGGTCTCTACCCCTTTACCCGGACAACACGGGAGGAACATAAAGAGGACATTCATATCGATGATTCACAATCTCATCACAGAACACTCCTTCGAGACTAATCATCCATCCAACAAACAGGGTTGTAGTTCCTAACTAGAATCTCAAGCTAACTAGGCCTACTACTTCGTCTCGGGCTAGATCTCCCATCTCGGGTTCTCCAATGCCTATTTGGTGTGGAATAAGCTCACCTCCTCACTCCTCAGCTGATTCGAGATTGGGACAAATGGGGTGTAAAACCCCAATTTGGGTCCCAAGTTAACAACTCTTCCTTGACCAATGCGATTTGGGCGGTGGCAACTCAAATTGGTTAATATTAACTAATTTAATATTTTAACTCCTTTTAATATTAGGATTGCGGCTCTAAATTCGAATTAGGGTTTAGGGTTAGGTTTCCACCTTAAAATTAATGATTAACGCATAGCTAACTGCCAAGCATGAATAATTAATTATTCATGATGGCGTGTCATGTATTTATACTCAAGCATATAAATACATGGAGCGTCACATCTATCTAAGCTACCTCTACCACGTGGCTTTCCTCTACCTCTGCCTCACATTAGCGTGCATTAGCCCTCATGTCCATCCGCATCCCTGAAGAATTGCGTGAGCTCAATCGGGTCTCTACTGCGGCTATCAGGCTACATTGCCTCGTGGAGCTTCGTCTGTGGACTGTGAATGCCTGAGGGTGTGTCAAGCGGAAGTATTTACATCCGTCATGGACAATGGTCTATATATAGGAGGACTTTCAATGCATGGTCCACTATCTTTGGAGACTCATGGAAGGTGATGGCTCATGGAGCCCAATGCCCATCTGATCCTTAAATCCATATGCACTTAGTTAACAATGCGGCCAATATCGTAACAAAGTGGTGTTTGGGATCTGAGAACTGAGTAGTGCATCAAGCGTCAGCGGGATATGCGAAGCAGTGGGAGGAAGTGGGAATGCGTGGGAAGTACCGAAAAGGAAGTGAAACGCGATACCACGAGACATCTGGGGTACTTCTGCATGTGCATCAGGGCGGTGTAGAGTGGCGGGGTGTGAAACGCAGAGTAGGAGGAGGCCAGGAGGAAGTCAGCTAAAGTAAAGGTGGGTACATATTACCGGGTGTTAACGGATGGGGGTTGGAAGGGAATTTGTGAAGTCCACATGGCAGCGTGAAGGGGGTGGTCTCACTATTAATGAAAGAAGCGTATGGTGGTGCAGGACATCACGCCTTCAACATAAAGGGGTAATGGTAACCTTTGGTGGTACAATAGAAATTAATAGGGGTTAGAAGACAAATGAGAGGAAAAATGGATGAGACTTTGAAGATGGGAATAGTGGTGAAAATGCATTAAAATTGCATATGAATTCCTAATCCGTATGCATGTCGGAAGCCTGCGGCAATGTTACTTGGCCCAGGTTGGTGCCCAATCCTCGATCGAGGGCGATCTCTCTTCTCTCGACGGCTCTACCTCCATCTAACGACTGGCCAATGCGTAGAAGGCGAACCTCCTAGGCCCTCATCGCAGCGTCCAAATTGAGCATCTGCACTCTGTCTACCATCCAATATAGTCCTTCTCGTAGATATCTTGTCAGCAGCCCTCACGCGAGATGGCTCTCAGCCTCCCACTCTACCACCACCCATCGTAGATGCGGCCTAAGGTTCTCCTAGGACACCAAGAGAGCTCTATCTTTGCAGCACATCTGGCGACCACAAGTGTGGCTCTCTCCTCTCTCTCTCTCTCGGCGTCTTTGCCTCGTCCTCCTTGTCTCTTGGGCACGCTCTGCATGCAGCGAGTGCTAACTGCAACATCCATACACAGACCCCAGCCACCACAGTGCTCAGGAGCAGGTATTGTATGAAACCCTCATGCTTTCCGAGGAAAACCATATGTCCTGGGACCTTAGTGATCAACAATCGATGAATTCTCCAGTTCCCATGGAGCTCGTCCCTAAATAACTCTAAATTCTATATGTCCACACAACATTTAAAGTAATGGACAAGAGGAGACATTATCTCTACATACTGGGGGGAAAAAAAAAATAGTATGTTTTCTACATGTACTAAAAGAACCAAGAAAATAACAAATAAAATCAAGACACACTCCTATATCTGTGACTATGTCTAGATATTGAACACTAGAAACCTAAGCTTATATACGGGACTAACCCATCAGATGCAAACGTTCTAACCGACTGTGGAGTGGGTGGCGCTATGCCCACTGCATCCTAATCCGTGCATGTTTCCTCCATATCTATATTAACACATCACAAAGAAACATAAGCATGTAACTTGCAAGAAACATGTCATAAAAATTGCTAAATAAAACACCTTGAATATTCTGAGCAATCAATGACAAGCAACGAGGAAGAACTTCTAATCAAACAAATTATGAATTCTAAATGAATTGGATTCACTAATTTTCATCATCATAACATTGTGAAATTATGATTGTGCGAAGAAATCATTTAAGTTAGGCTTTTTTATGTTGCACCTAAATTGTCCTTTAAGAGTCCTAGCTGTAACCAAGAACAGATCAGCCAATAAAGAAATAAGATACATGTAATTCCAACAACATCCAAATCCTTGGCCGCAATCTTTCCTTGAATGAGCACATCAACAAGGGGATAATTTACATAGACTTCATCTACCAATTCTGCAAAATAGAGAGTGGTACCTGCCATTTTGAAACTCTGTGCCATGGTAAGCAATGTATGTGGAGGACCATCTCATGCTTTTGTAGATATCTTGCTCAGATGCAAGTGACATAGTTCCTCCATCCACGACGAGATTTCTAAAACCAATTGACTAACCCATTCTGAAGCACATTGAAGAGCGCAGCCTTCTTGAATCTTGACATGGGTTTCCGAGTAATGGCATCCCCCTCCCGGCGTTAATGCGATAGCGTCACGGGCACGTAATTGATGGTAGCTTACACAGGGACTTAAGTTGGAAGGCGCATCATGAGTATCCGCACTTTAGAGCACGCTCATAGTCATAATTATAGTTGGAAGGAGAGATCCTGCTTTGGCGACAAAGGCATCTTTGATGTCCCTCTTAAAGAGTTGTGTGATATATCCAGATTTAAAAGCTATATGAGACTACTAAAAATGCGTGATGGAATGGATCCAGTCAGTCTATTGTGGCCCGCTGAAAATAGAGATGAGCTTGAGGCTTTCAGACTTGCTGGAAGACTTCTGTTGAAGTCTTTGAAGCCCCAGTAAATCTTCAGTTAGGAAAAGAGGCATGGAAAGTGCGCGAGGAAAAATAGTTTCTCGAACCAGAAGCTTCGAAGCAACTCTTTGAGACCATCCATAGCGTTGCCTCCGGAATAGCTTATACCTAGATCCACTGGAGGATAAGGAGGCCCGAACTGTAAGTCTCCATGGCCATATTTATCCAGTATTAACCAATATAGATAAATCAAATAAAAAACCTGTCAGTCTCATTAGAGCTTTTCTTTTGATCTTTTTTATTCTCGTGACATGCAAAGCGCTTCTTCAATGGAATGTTATAGCATTTTAGGCCTCTGGCTTCATAGTACAACGGGAACATAATAAGAATAAATCCATGGTGAGTGGCAGCAACCATATCTGTGATCACTTCTTGTAAAAGAATTATGCCCCTGCTGGACAATTTCTGCATAATCTCTATCTTGTCTGCGGGAGTGGAGCATCACGCATGGGTTTTCTGTTTTCTGGATGGATGGATACGAAGGGGAATTTCAGGGGAGTTTCCAATTTCTCTGACTGCAGGATCGAAAAATAAGGCATCTAACAGTCAATATTTACTCACGTTAGTATTTGGATGAGATTAATAAACCGTGGATAGATAGGCGACAAATTTGTTGTTGGAAGCACGCTACAAAAAGCCAGCGTTATTGAAGCAAAATAGGCTCCTGCTAAGCTTAAACAGAACTCATCATAAGGGGATTACCATACATATGCAAAGCACTTCAATGACAATCCGCGGGTCGCATAAGTTTTGTAAAAGGCTCTTGATGTAGAGGCTAAAGTGAAGAGAAGCATAGTAAATACAAAAAAGTGGCCTTCAAAAGAAAAACCTAAGAAATTATGGTGAGGAGGCCAAATTAGGACATGATGGTAACCAAATTTTAAATCCAATGTAAAAAGGAAATCATTCTGTTGAAGGACGGCCAATCCATCAGAAAGGCAGAAAGGGACTCATAACGAAATTTAGGCACAGATAAAAAGGAATTCAAATAGTGCAAGTCTAGGATAAGGCGGAACTTATGGTCTCCTTTTGGGACAATACCTAAGGGTGAATAGAAAAAAGGACAAGAAGACATCACGGATGATATGCCGTTACCCCAACAACAAGGATAAGCGGGAAGAGCAAAGACATTTGTGTGTGGACCAGTGCAGGACCAGTTAGGAGGTGAGAAAAAAGTTTGAAAGGGGCAGATTTAAGGAAATGCATAACCACATTGTATCAAGAAGAACTGAGGAATTGCAAAATAGATTATAGGCTGGAAAAGCATTTTTGAGACAATTCTAAACTGACAAAGTTGCATAATGAGAATCGACTGCTATAAGATCAAAAGGAAGATGGGGGTAACAAAGAAGAAAAAGTGGAACAATCTGTAAGATAACATAAATAGTTTATTAATAAGATAGATAGATAACAACAACATTAACCCAAACCAAATCTCACGAGGACCATGGAGGGAAAACCAAGGCAGAAGGAGGAAGTGCAGAATTAGATGACTGCTGAGGCAAAGCCATTAAAGGGAAAAGAGTTGTGGGAACAAATGCAAAAAAGAAGAGGGAGAAGGAGGGACTGCATCGTGGAATTAGAAGCGGCCGAAAATAATTTCAGTGATATGGGGCGAATAGCCATGAAATTACCTTAGGGTTATTGGGGTTACAAGAGGAGGAGATAGAAGAGGAAAAAGAAGTAGAGGAGTTGTAAGGCGAACGGGTAGGACGTAACATATGTTTCTCTTGGGCTAGTTTCTTGGCTTGATGAAGATGTTTGGATTCTTGGGAGGAGAAGGTCAGATTGAGAGACTCACTAAATTGCAAGGCGGCATCATAACCATATTGATCAGCAATAAGAACAAATTTTATATGTTGATCGGCCAAACGCTTACCTCCTTCAACCATTTGCAACACATCATCCGAAATCGCAATGCGGAGCATGTCATGAATCCAATGAAACCAAGTTTCCATAGCCGAAGCAAACTCGTAATAATGTCAAGTAGACTCCTGTTCAAATGTTGGAGCTCTTTCCCCAATGTCTTGTTCAAGCTGAGCTTGTGTGTCAAGGATGTCTGAAGCTCCTGAAGGATTTCCCTCCGCTACTGAAGCTCTTGGAGCCATAGAGGAAACCGAACCGTGCTCAATGGAGTCCAAATCCGATGATAAAGAAGGTTCCATTGACGACAATTGCCAGCTAAATGGGCTAAACATGGGGGGGAGAAAGTGGCCGTGAAGTTGGGGCGGTAGAGTTTCCCAAAGACGAGGGAATAATCTCAATAACCTAGGGAGAATGTTAGACCACATAAGAATATAACGATGGCACCGCAAGTGTCTTCTATTCTATAATCGGTACAGATGAAAAGCGAGGATTTCTATAACATAAAACGTTACCATAGACTGACCAAAATCACGTTCTATTAAAATTGTTAGTTGCATAGTTAAAAGATGCTTTAAGATATTTTCAGTGACAGGTCTTATGTCCAAAAAGATTGGACTTATGAATCCCAATGTTCAGGCTATTTGAAACTAAATGATTAAGCTCAACATCAGCCTGTTCGCAATCCATTCTTAATGCAATTATTTATTGGCCAACAGTGATTAAGCTGAACCAATGGAGAGGTTCCCGATCCATTCACCATCTTTGGCACCTTGTTTATAGATACAATATAATACAATATTTGCCCTTCAAATAACCAGGGCTTCAAATGAAGTTGTGAACATCCTGTACATCTATGAATTGTCATCTAGAAAATCGAGCTAGGCGTGCCTGCCGAAGTTCTTCCAAAGTTAATTCTGCTGTACTATCTTCTTGTTCAGGCCATTGTGGAGCTGATGGCACATCTTCAGCCGAGGAACGCAGTCCTTGTTCCACAGCACTGGGTCTTCGAGTTCCACACATCTCACACACATCCAGATATCCCACATTGTCAAAGGTGCAAGCAGAACATCGCCAAAGATCATTACCAGATCCTTGACGTTCTTCCATATTCCTTCTACTGACACTAGCTGAGCCAACCACTCCACGGCCATATATACGCCTTCTCAAACCCAATAGCGGCCCAAAAACAGACTTAAATGGCCAAGATATCATTAACCATGAAACATGAACTAGTCTTCCAAAAAGAGATAAAAATGGGGTGCTTGGAGGAAAAAGCTGCCGTCGATACACATAAATGAGACCTGCCAGAATGCCACAAAGGTGACCAAGGAAAGAAGTTCCAGGCACGAACATCTGGATCAAAAGAAGTTCTGCCCAGGCAGCATATCTTGCAGGGACTAGAATACCATAGACGTTTGTGTAGCTTGGGGAGTTGTGATTTAATACAACCTTAAGAGCAAAGAGGACAGCTGAAAATCCCACTGCACACTCTGAGAACACTGGGTCGGGAGAATCTGACAGGGCTGACCAGAGCTTTGCAACAAGTACTACCAGTCCATGGGATAAGGCCAACAGAACTGCCACCATAGATGCAAACTTCTTACTTCCCATAGATCCCTCCAGTTGAACACCCTTCCACATCAATGAAAGCATATTGTATACTAGATGTGATTCATCCACATGGAAGAATGCAGATAAGAAAACCCTCTTGATATCCATATCCTTCAAAAGAAATAACTATGGTTAGCTAAAATTCACAGACTAACAACCTTGTTAAATAAATAGACATCTTTTCTAGTCAGGTACTACCTTATCTTGCCTTTCAGCTATGTAGGGTGAATTCTTTTGCTTCTCTTGCTGTTAATATTCCCTCACGGGACATTACATGAGTTAAGGGCCTGGCGAGCCCATTAGGGCAAGCCAGTGCCCTGAAACCCAGGTAATGTCCCATGAAGGAACCTTTTCCTTAGTGTGCTTGGGCAGGTGATTCCATGACATTTTTGGCGGACATAGAGACTTCAGGGATTTTGGATCAGGTGGCAGGGCAGAGATGGACAGTAACAGATGATTGCTTATAATCTCATGCTGTAATGGGGAGATATCACCTGCCCCAGAGCATTATGATAAAAATATTAAACTGAAGAAGAGAATGGTAAAACACTACCTTGGTGAATACCAGTATAACATCTTTTTGTGCTCATTGTTTTTTACTTTGGCCAAAAAGGCATGTCACGGGAAAGATGATTAAATGTAAAGCGGGCTACATAGACCTCTTTCCTTGTATCTTCTCTCAACTGGTTAAGGAGGCAGAGCTTGAATTTTATCATAGCCCATTCATATGCGCAACATGAACTGTTCGGCCAGCACATGCATTTGGTAGAGAAATTGTTTCGAACCTCCAAGGATCAACTTTGAAGCTGGCTGACATGATGGCAATGAAGTTTGGTAAATACACATAAGGTGCCTAAGATCTCCACAGAAATGTCATTTCAGTAATTTTAAGCACAGACTTTTGTTTTGTTCCTCTGCTCAATCACTTGGTTACAGACTAGATATGTACGTAATAGAAAATTGTCTTCCCCAAAAAATGTTTAATCAAATAAATCTTCATTTCTACAGGAAAGTGCATCCTAAGAATTTTGACACTAATACATAAAACCCTAAAACTATGGAAAAGAGAAAGATACCATACTCGTAATACGATATGAGGATTGAGGCAAGCATCATGCAAGGACGGCAATAATTCATTCAGAATTCCAGGCCGCAAGTACACCAATACATTGGCAACGATAAGCGCAGCAGTCACCGGAGGCTTTCGTTGAAGCTGCAAAAACTGGGAAGCGACATGCAAAGCTAGCATAAAAAGCATCCCATCTGTCCTGCGCCTCCGACCACCGCCACTTCCCCTGTAATAGTAGATCGGCATAGCCGCTTCCTCCGCTTCTGCTTCTTCGCAAATCTACCAGGCTTCCTTTGTTCGCGCGCCAAGTCACTTGCCACGTCTGCCATGCTTCACTCTCAACGCGGCTTTAGGGTTTGGTTGCCCACAATTCAAAAACATTGGCTCCGGGCTAGAATAATATAGATGATGGATAGTATTTTTTACATCATGGAAAGTGGGTGCAAGCTGGTTCGCCTCTGGAGCGGAAAAGCTTGGCGGTGTCATTCGCTCAGCGATCATGCGCAATCAATCAACGAGGTAAAAATTCTTTGGCTCCTGCACTTACCATGATGTGGGGGATGAAAGCGAGAGATTGATGATTAAAGGGACACGCTCCGGGCTCACGTGATGTGGAACCCCACGGAATCATCTCCCTTGTTTTCATCCCTCCATACATCATGCATTAGTAGAAAAGATGGTTAGGTGGCTGCGTCACGCGTTGCTAGTTGGACCCTATAATGAATTCGTCTGGTCGAACTATGCAGTACCTGCTTACTACGGTTTCCACCGATTTTTGGGCTTGGTTGAATGTAAAAGTGCTTTAATTCATCTTTTCTTCGCTCCTACAGAATCATCCAACAATAAAAACGATTCAAATCCCTTTAAGAGGCAGATGCTGTCATTTTGACTGCTCAGTTAATGTGACTCCGAGCTGTAATACTGTCTGTAGAAATCCCCCTGCTAGAATCACCGCAACCACGGTATTAATATCTCAAACCTATTCGTACATGTAAACATTGAAATTGCATATTAAAAAGTGTAGTGTCTTACAGGGCTTCTTGGAGTTAATAGGTTTTATTTTAAGTGTAAACATTGGCATTGGTGATTCAAAAGTGTGTTTTCATAACCTACGAGACCCTAAAATTTCCGACGACTTCAGGGCGTTTTTATTTTAGGTGATTTTAGAGTCTTAAGTTTCTGGTGGCGATTTGGTGGCGGCACCAGGGTTCCCAAGATTTTGAGCCCCCTGCTCTGCGGGCATCTGCTCCGACGATTTTAGGGCTTCTTCTTCCACTGCAGATGCTATACAAAATGATTTAGCTGCAGAGTCTTTGATGCAAAGCAATTTATGAGCATAAAAGCTCTAAAAGCTCTTTTCCCTGTGCTATAGCCAGAAGCTTTATGGCCAAGATTTCGCATTTCTTTTTCAGAGACATTTTTTTTTGCCCTATGCCATAGCCGAAAGTTCTGCTCTGAAACATTTGCAACCTCTGCATCACTACCCATTATGATTCATTTAAGCATTCCTTAATTTTCTTCAGCAAAAAAGCATCTTCTATCCTATCCATGGCCGATTCTGCAAAAAAATCAAGAAATGACATGAATGAAAAGAGAAACATCAGATTACAATCGCTTTTGAGCTTTCTTTCTCACTACAGTTCAGGAAATGAGGAAAATTGTTATGCGGGGAAACTTCCAGTCGCAGAGAGTTTCCAGAAGAAACTACCTTGATGGCGGCACCACTCGCGACTGCCGCCACTCTCGGCGGCGCCAGGGGTAGTTTTTTCGGGAAACTCCCTGCTCCTGGAAGTTTCCCCTTCCAAATTTGACATGTTAGTGTCTATCAAGTATGTAACCTCGATAACATTAAGGACAACATGATGAGTTGCAAACTAGAATAAAAAATATATTCTACAGTCTTATAAGGCTTTGCCATACCATATTTGTGCATAAATGTCAAGGTTCAATGTTCCATACACACCACTCCATTGTATCCAAGGCTTATACGACATTGGAGCTTTTGTTTCCGAAGTTCCAAAACACACATGAAGATAGAAAGTTAAGGGAGGAATTAAAGGGGAAAATGTTTTTGGGTTCTTGAGAGGCAGCAGATAATATTGTGCCAGATGGTGTGTTAGAGAATTCCACAAACCATTAACATCCAACATATAAAAAATAAATCCATATAGTAGTATTTTGCGAATCTTGTTATACAGTATAGCAAATTTTGTACTTGCATACCCCACAAATGAGGAACTTTACGCACGGTGTAGATTAAGGAATAAGGGATAAATATGCCTATCAAGCTCTAGGTAAGCACGAGTCACCCGTGTGAATATGCACCCAAACCCGAAAGGGGTTTAAAGGATTTTAATTTAAATGTGTTGGACCCAATGGTTGTGTTAATTAATGTCAATGGTAGTTATGTGTTGGTTGTTAATGTCAATGGTTGTTATGTGTTGGGGGATTTATTTTTTATATGTTGGATTTATTTTTTATATGTTGGTTTGTGTTAATTCATTTGAGGCTTTAAATCACGCATGGCTTTTGAATTTAATCCATGATAAACAAATAGAAACGTAAGTAAAAGTTACAGCAAAGATAGGCAGTTGATCCATTACGAAAGTCATAAAGTTTGCAGCTTATACACAAACATTTTTCAAGTGGAATTCTTGATGACCTTTGGCCTCAAGAATCAAACATTTTCAAGTGGAATTTAGCAATGACCTTTGTATCATGGATTCTTGTGGTGAGAAACCAAAGTGGAAAACTTTTACGCTTGTGCTGGGATCTAGAAGCCTTGGAATTTGCTTAATAAGCGCCTCAAAATCTAAAATGCATGGTAATTTTTGCAAGCTTCATTCGAATGAGCCATAAAACAATATCAATGGCGCCAATCTGCATTAGTCGGGTTGGTAGGATGTGAAGCCTACCAAACCCAGAAGCCCGAGAAAAAATTGCTGTTTTAGCATAGATAGCAACCAAACATATCCATGTCATACACTATCAAAGATCTCGAAGAGAGCTTTCCAACCTTGATAAAATCATCTCCAAGCGGAATTTCTGAATCAAAGAAGTTATGATAAAATGTGTTCTTGGCCGGAGAAGCGCATTACATAAGCCCTTCAAGTCCTTCATTGCCCATTATGCACCACACACAAAAGAGGGGGCTTTTGTTGTGAGCCATTACAGTTTGTTGACCATTATGCACCACACACACAAAAGGGCTTTTGTTGTGAGCCATTGAATTGTTAATGCATTGGAAAAAAAGGCTAAAATCAATGAAACAAATGTTGCACTTTCCCCAGATATGCAGCGTTAGTACATCCGTTTAGTCATCAACGAATCGTAGGAAAACCTTAGTGAAGCATTACCGAAGCATGAAGAAAACCCCCTGTTATTATGCTACATATTCCAGCAGTGGCATCAACTCGTTGGCTTGTGCTAATGGCAAAGCATCCCACTAGAGACTTTGCAAATGGATACAAAACAGGTTATCTTTCTTGAAAGAGAAATATGGAAAACCTCAATGAGTAAATGGGGGTTTTAGTTGATGTATCTTTTGGCATATTCTTTCGAAGAAAGTGACAAAGGAAGAGGAGTCTGCGAGAAATTTTGGGGAAAACTTTTCAGAGTAGGTCTGATAAGGCAAAAATCAAATCAAAATGGGGTCGAATAAAAGTGATCAGAAAACAGTGATCAGAAAGTTGGATATGGAGTTCGGAGATTTTTTTTTTGGACTTTTGCCAACTAGAAAAATGCTCAGGACCTTGCAAAGAAGTGAGACATTCAAGAAAAATAAATTATTGTATAGATTTTGGGTCTGCACATTCCTTAGGAAAATAAAGAACAACAATTTAAGCTTGGAAATGTCTTTTTCAATTTTGAAAACAGTAGATATGTTTGGAATGATATGTGAGGAGAAAAGGCAAAGATCTAATCAAGGATGATATTTCAAAGGTAGTGAGTGATTACAAAAGGATGCCCGAGCTTGATCTAGATCACAAAGGTTGTCAAAAATCTGTCATGAAGGCGCCTAAGGTTTCTGAGTTGTTAAAAGTGTGTTTTTTTGAAGCCAAGGTCAAATAGAAAGCCAAGGCCAAGTCAAGGTTCTTGGCCAAGTCAAGGTTCTTGATGCATGTGTCAAAAAAAGAAACTCAAGGTATAAATAGTCCAAAACTCGAATTTCTATATGTAGCATAATAACAGGGGGTTTTCTTTATGTTTTTGTACGTTTTTCACTAAGGTTTTCCTATGATTGTGATATGTATTGAATGGGCGATACTAGTAAATGCATCTAGAATTCTAAGCATTCGAGCGATTGATTTTAGCCTTTTTTTTCCCGATAATTGACAACCAGTGGCTCTGGCAAAGCCTTTTTTATGCGTGTGGTGCACATAATGGTCAACAACCAATGGCTCACAATAAAGCCCTCTTTTGTATTATTATTATTGGTGCATAATGGGCACATGGAAGGGCTTGAAGGGGCGCATGTAGTGCGGTTTCCGTAGGCAACACATTTCTTATCATAACTTTTGATCGAGCTCATTTTGAGATGATTTTTATTTAAGTTGGAAGCTCTCTCCAGGAATCTTTTGATAGTGTATGACATGGATATGTTTGGTTGAGTTATCTATGCTAAAACAGCGATTTTTTCGGCCGGGTTTGGTGACTTTCATCCTACCAAGTGATTAATACGAGGATTGGCTATTGGATATTGTTTTATGGCTCATTCAGAATGGAAAACTTGCAAAAATTACCATGCATTTTTTAGATTTTGAAGTTATTAAGCAAATTCAAGGCTTCTAGATCCTTGTGCTAATAGCCGAGAAAAGTTTTCCACTTTGGTTTCTCACCACAGAATCCATGGAGGCGAAAGAGGTAACATTGAATTCCAGCAGAAAAATGTTTGTGTATGGGTGTTGCAAACTTTTGTGACTTTAGGAATAATGGGATCAATGCGCTTTCCCCATCTTTGGTAGCTTTTACTTATGTTCTATTTGTTTTATTGTGATGATGAGATTAAAGCTCTGAGTCATAGAAAGCCTCAAATGAATTCCCTAGTTTTTGGTTTTGAATTCTAAAATTTTGTCACACGGGGGCGTCCTAAGGCCGAAGGGAGACAAAAAAATTTTTGCAACCGCAGACTACCATTAACATCCAACATATAAAAATAGAATCCCCAACGCCAACAACCATTGACATTAACAACCGGCTTACATAACTTACCATTGACATTAATTAAACTTACCACAACCATTAGGTCCAACACATTTTAAATTAAAATCCCCTTAAGCCCCCTTTAGTTTGGAGTGCATATTATTCACGAGGGGTGGCGTGAAGCGTGAGCCCTTATAGTCTTCTATTTGCATGTCTGAAATCAACACCATATAGTATTAAGCGAGATCTTGCAGGTATTTTGAATCTTGTTATCTGTTATAGCAAATTTTTGTACTTGCATACCTGGCGAGGAACTTTACGTCTGATTGTAGATTAAGGAATAAAGGGATGAATATGCCTATCCAGCGGCTCTAAATTAAGTCATCCAGGTGTGAATGTACCCAAACCAAAGGGGTTTAAAGGGGATTTTAATTTAAATGTGTTGGACCCAATGGTTTTGTTAATTAATGTCAATGGTAGTTATGTGTTAGTTGTTAATGTCAATGGTTGTTATGTGTTGGGGGAAAAGCAATATCATGTAGGCAATACCATATAGTATAGGCAATATCATATAGGCCACTATTATTTTTTAGGCATACCATTTTAGTTTTTAAAACTTTTGGTTGCCACAACAATGAGAACAAGCGTACGAATAGGCATATCGTTTAAGTTAGTTTTTGGGAATAGTTCGGCATCGAGCCCCCCCTTCCAACATCAACAATTTCCCTTTTTTTTTTATTTCTACTTACCTTTGAAATATTTTACATGCATTAAGTGAGCCTCCTCTTATTTAAGGGGTAGTTCAGCACCGAACTCTCTCTTTCAGCCTGCATTATTTTTCTGTATTTTTGCCTTTTAAATGAAAGCTTCAACCATCGATGTTTTTATTGGCGCCCGATTTGGGTTGGACTCCAATGAAAACCTCCCCAACTTTCCACGGAATGGAGTGGAGATTTCCCCAGTTTTCCATATATGACTTGGGGAGGTTTTTGCTTTAGAAAATACAAGAGATTTCCATGGAAACCTCCTCAACTTTCCCTGGAACCTCCCATTTTCTTGGTACGACTTAGGAAGATTTCCAATTAGAAAACAGGGAAGGTTTCCACGAAAAATTAGGGAGGTTTCCATAAAAGAAATAAAAAAGAGCCATCCATAAATTTGCATGAAGACCAAGATTCAAGCTCCACGTACTTCGATCCACGTGCTTCTTAATGAGGAGGAGTCATTCACCTCATTGGTTGCGCAAATTAATTACAAATTAATTTCAAATGCCAATCTTAATCTTTATTTAAAAAAACTAAATGGATTTCTAAAGAGCCAATAACTAGGGGCCTCGACCGATGTCCTTCCTTTTCCAATTTGGCCTAATCAAGTAGTAAACTTATTTTATTTCATGTTTGAAGACTTCCTTGTTTCCTATTTGTAGCCTTCAGTTAGAGTTCTTGTAGATTTTATTCTGATCTACATTTTGTTTCATCTTTTCGGCTATAGCTTTCTTAAAATTTATGAAAACAAACCCTTATTGAAAAAAATTGGATTGAGTAGAAGTAAATCCAATCTTATTTTTAAACACTTCTTAGAAGTTATTGGAATCTGAATCTCCAACTAATTAAAGAACATCATGCATGTCTGCTATTAAAAACTCTGTCACTTTTTTTTTCATGAAACCAGTTCTATCTGCAAACAACTAGCTCAAAAAGAAGTTTCGATCTGATTCTGGTTGGAAAACTCGAATCTTGCCAAAAAAATTTCTCCAAAAGAATTGCCAAAACAAGGCCGCTGGCACTGCAAGCAAACAAATTCATGCCGCTTTAGCTGGAAACCAATTTAACAAATTGAATAGAAAAAATACATGAAAAGAAGGACACTAAATCTGGCCGCAAACATTCAACTGGGGCATGTTTATGACCAATTGCTATTGCGGATCTCAAAATATCCATACATTTTTATGGAAACCTCCCCAAGTTAGCATCAATGAAAACCTCCCCAAGTTAGCATCAACTTTGAAAACCTCCTAGTTGCTTGGTGAAAGCGTCCCGGGCTTTGTTGAGAAAGTTGGAGGGTTCCATAAAGCTGGAAGGTCCATTCTTGGGAGCCTAACCCAGTTCGGGCATATATAGTTAGAGTGTTCAACCATGTCCATCTCTTTATTCTTATTTTTGAAATTTTAGGTATGCAACAATATCACTTGCTGCCTCCAAAACTCTTATTGAGGGAGTAGTTAGGCATCGAGCCCCTCGAAATAGAACTCGAAATTTACAAGTGTTTTTCATTAAATTATTTGTTCAAAAGTATGAAATGAAGATAGGCTGATGCAGGAGCCTGCGTGAAGTGGTGTTTTCGCGATTAGCCATTGTGAGGGATGTTAGCAGGGGTGATCTTCCATTGACTCGAACAACATAAGTTTTGATGAATGTTTTTGCAAAGAAGCGTGTCGAGCTATCTTCCGGTGAGTAAAATTTGTCTTTCATTATTTTTTTCCATTCCACCAAAAACAACATTTTCATCACTATTTCGAATGTAAGTCACGCCATCCTAGCAGGCAAAATGGTCTTTAATTATTGTTTTCCATTTCCATTGTTGTTTCTACATGTAGGCAGTACGAAGCTCTTGCAATCTTGCAAGAGTAGAGGTTATGTCTTCAAAAAAAGGCATAGATATCTCTTTATGAACTCTGCACATTTCTTAATAATCATCAGATAACACATGATGGGAGTTGGATCTCCATTTCTTTATAAGGCTTAATCTGGTGATGCGATCTGGCGTTCTGTACAACTCAGAATGGAGGTTGGGTTCAACATTCCATAGGCATCAATTTTTACAGGTTTACCACTAACAAAGGCACATAAATGACCACATTAAAAATCCTCTGTTCCTGCACACAAAATCCCCTGCATAAAAGTCATTTACGTACTATAGAAATGTTTTTGCTACCTTTTCCATTTCACTCGTAAGTATTAGTGATAATCCTTGGAAGATCTGCTTTTTCCATTTCAGACCACTTGGCCCGCAAATGTGCTCATCAAAAGTAAATTGATTTTTATCTTCAGAGTGCGCCAGCCAGCAATTTGGCATCTTAAGGTGAATGTGAAGCAATCAAACAACCATTTTACAAATGCGGCTGATTTGGACAAGTTATACTTTATTAAGTCATTACACTCAACAATGCCAACAAACCTATATTTCATGTTCTGATTGCACATCTTTACAAGAAAAGTTTTAATATTGGCACATTACCTAATGTTAATGATAAAGAAAAGAGTTTTAACATTAGATACATGGTATCAATAGTAAGGCATGTAAATTCACTGCTTTCAAAAGATAAGTATATTTTCATCAGGTTGCAATAGAGTAAGTAGGAGCTCTAGTATATAGTATGCTGATACAATTAGCTTATGTAGCTCAAGCAGTTACAAGTAACATTAGGTGCAAAGTAAAAAGTACTTTAGCTTATTATCTTTTTTGTCTTTAACAGTCAATATTATCATGTTACTTATCTAGTATCATCATTCTTTATGAGGTTTCCCTTGAAAACCTTTCGGTAGTTTTTTAATCTAGTAGTAATGATTGTGTACTAGCCCGTGTCGTCCCATGACCTATTGGTCTCGAGTAGACGTTAAAACATCTATTCTATTATTCTATTATTCTATTCTATTCTTACATTCACTTAATAAGAATTAGATTAGATGAATGAATTAGATGAGCAGATGAATGTTTTAGCGTCCGCGAGGAATGGCCTATAAGGACCAATACTGGCGCAGATGTATTCTTTGTCCGGAAACCCAAAAACCACGCCTCGAAGTGTTTTAGATGGAAAATCGCGGCAACAATAAGATTGCTAACAAGCTGGCCACAAATATACATACATGCATCTTGTGAAGTATTTCTTTGTCGATAGCATCGCGTGGTTGTCGGGGGCATATGTGAGCCCTCAGATCCATTACCTCGAATGCATGATCCTAGTGGCGCGCAATGATACCATACTTTCGATTATCATGTGTAGCGGTGATCAGACCTAACGAAAGCGTAGCATGCGGGATCGATTATATGGCCAGACGCTCGAAAGTATAGCGATCATCCTCGATGATTCCCTTATGGCTGACGACAAAGTCGAGCTGGCACGGCTCCCCAATCCACCTACTTGTTTCAATTGGGAGATGGTGGGCTTTATCACGAATGGAAGCGATGAGCACGCTTTTCATGGGCGGATGTGAGCACATGTAGCGTTGGCGAATACGGTCAGTGGGGTTTTATGTGTTCCCTTCTAATGTCGTTTTGACCCTGCTTTGGGCCCCTCGGCCCCAAAGATTCTTGAGGAAACAAGTGTCGAGGTAAGTGCCTGTTTGTGTGATCTACCTTTGTGTTCACTGTATGCACATGCTCTTGCATATTCCATCGGCAAGCCACTTTGAAGCTCTTCTATCGCCTTCCAAGCGAGCCTTGAGGCGATGGAATTTACCATTCTTTATGGCGTAGGTACGGCGATATCGCGTCCATATTGACAGCTTATGCGGAAGCCGATATATGTCTATCAAAGGGCATCCTCACGAAGGAAAAATCACATCTCCTAGCGGCGGTATTTGATATGGGACGTGGATTTCACCGAATGCGGGTGCTCTGAGCTTTTACTGCGCACGCTCTCGTCATTCAAATTAATCGGGGAAATCAAGACCCCGGACCTGGGCTCCCGTCTGAGGAAGAAGCGAGTTCCGGTATCTTGAAACGGATGTGGTGATGGCTGATCGCAGAAATACGCTTACCACAATGGCTCTTAATGCGCATTCGTAAAGCGGCTTTTCACAACTGCAGATTACACGCCAATTGGATGGATGTATTAACACAGTGAAGAAGGAGAGGACATCGCGGCCGGGCCAGAATACTCTTGGTGAATGGTGTCCATGGTGCATTGACTAGAAACGGCTCTCATACAACTGTTCAACGTGCATATACTGCCCGAAGGCCCGGTTAATTGAAATCTCTTGTCCCACATTTCGAAGGCCAAAGGTGTCAAAAGCCTTCGCCCAGAGTCAACAAGCGATATCTGGTCTGCTACGGGTGGTTCTGCTATCTTCGCGAAGGAGTCCTCAATGTGAATCTATGATCCGATGGTTTGGAGTGGTATGAGGATTGGACCCTGGGTACCCCTTCGAGGTGCTAGTAGAGACGCTATGCTTTTGTATGGGGTCGAAGTGCAGGACCCGTGGTTTCCCTAAGCCACTTGGAAAGACTTGGAGGCGGTGCGAGCTTTCTTGTACAGACCACGGGGATCCGCAGTCCATACGGATCTTTAGCTGCGGGAAACATGTTACTTGCCTCTTCCAAAGGGGGCCCCTTGATAGATATATCATCTGCTTCGGAAGGTGAATTCGGCATAGATGATGATGCGTCTCTCCCCTAACCTTGCTTGCTGTGCTTAATGCCTCAATACAAAACTGGCTGGGAAAGAAGCTCGATGGCTAGCGGATGGAATGCGGAGAACGCGAGGGTGCATCAAGATGCAAACAGGCGGTCAGCGAAGCCTCGGTGATATCTTGACACATGCTTCTTCGATGCGCTATGGGATGCGGCGCGCATGAATAGATCAAGGCCGGCATTATCGCCACATAAATCCATGTTAGGTAGGCCCGCAATGCTACTGGCACTCATCTACCCATGGAAAGCGAATCCATTTACCTCTATCATACGGATGCACACCATCTGGGATTGAGGCAGGGGGATGGAGTTGGGAGGCGTGTCGGAGGCAGCTTTGTCAATCTTTGCCCGGGTTAGTTTGTGGAAGACAAATGCCACACCCTTTAGGTTGTCAGGCATATGATGACATTCCGGATCGCTATGTTGGTGATTAGTCTGCGGCCCGATACATGAATCGAACTACGAGGCTTCGGTCACGGAGGTTGGGCTCGCCATTCAGAGATCATGGATCGCAGGATCAGCCGGTCCTCGAATACCGCGATACATGTACATATTTACGTCTATATTTGCGTATTTTATGCGGTTTGACAACAAACTTATTCCATTCACGATTTTCCCCAAACAACATTTTAGGAAGAGGGGTTTTAAGCGGACGGTATCGCTTCTTTGTGCCTCGTTTGGATCCCATGGAGCCAATTTGGTCTCCATGGACGATAAAAATCCTATTCTATTCTATTCTATGCACTTTATACTTAAGAATATTCAAATAAGGTAAATTTTGAGGCTAGCATTTGAATCAGGAAGGATAGGTTGTGCTATTTGTTTCCAGAAGTCACGCTCAGATTCAGGAAGCATTGCATTAGAAAAAGAAGAGAGAGAAAAGAAAGAGCATTGGATAAATTATCATTAGATAGACATAACTTAGTCAAAAAGCCTTGTCATTGGAAGGATCAAGTATCTCTTAGCTGTGCACTTGTAAACACATAGTAGGCATAATATTCCACTGGGAAAACTCTAAGATCATCTCAAAAAGAGGCATTAGATACTTAAATGCATTTGTTTCATTTTCCATGACAGGCTTCCTTTAAAAAAAATCCATCTTTGGGGCAAATAAAACTTTTTTTTTGCACATAAATAGATGCACCTAGTGTGCAGGTGTGTCAGAATGCATAGAAGCTTAAAAAAAGAAAAGGGACTTCATATGCTCATTCTGCAATCCTTGCTGGTTTTTGCAATAAAACAATCTTTTTGCACAAAAATTCTGATCATTTAAGCATGAATTCTTGTCAAAAAAGTTGATGCACCTTTCTTCCAGGTCTGTCAGAGTCAGTAAAAAGTGTAAAAGTTGAAAAAGTTGTCAATCTTTTCATCTGCAAAAATTAGCTTGCTGCCAGGGATATTGACCAAGTTTTGACTTGGTCAGGATTGGAGGTCTTCTACATATTTTCTAGGACCTGACTTTTGAGCATAAATTCTTTGGATGTTAGAGTACCTTCTTGAATGTGGCGTCCCACAGTCATATCGGTGCACTCCGCAGGTATACAAAGCGAGGTTCATCCCCTCGCCACCAGCTCCATGTTGATACAAGGCCCTCCGCATTATCATTTGCAGCCTTGGCAATTCCGGTGGGAAGAATGAAGGGGTCATTTTACCTGTCTCCCTCGGGGCCTACCTAGGCTGCGGGCGTAACATGTCACGATGTCGGTATACATGCATCAACATCACATGACCATCCGGCCGGATGGTTCACCACATATCTGCATAGACAAAGATCAGTACATCACATATGGAGATCCTACCCAAGGCTCGGACTCAAGGGGATGGCCGGCGGCAGGCCTCGAAGTCGTGCGAGACGAAATTCATGGCAAATGGATTTTAGGCGACATAAGAACTGTAGCTTAGGAGTGAAAGTCCACTCTATCCGCCCTCTCTTGTACACTGCGAGTGGGTTGAAAAGTGCAGGACTTGACTATAGCCGGGATGCATAGCCAAAGGGGCTACTCACAGGTTGCATCTCCTGGGATTCAGATAGAGGCAAGTAAAGTTGCTACGGAGGCAGCATCGCGACTCAAGGTGACTAGAGACCCGCGACGTCTTTCGGCCCGAACTCCATGGAAGATTGTACACCACCCAGGTGTCGAACCCATGCAACACACTTTCAGGTGGCAGCGCGTGGAGTCTAATTACAGCGTAGTCCCGATGAGCTTTACTACGAGGGCGTGATCATGAGCGAGAACATGCACCTCCTTGTAAGCGATCACGACCCTCCGACCACAGCGGATGTGGCTCTTGTACCTGAGCGGGTGGCCGTGCATTAAAGAGGAGGGCTAGCTAGGGAGGCAGCCGAGCTACTAGGCTTTAAGGCCTCTCCTTCCCAATACAATAATTCCCGCAGGAGATCATCATCACATACATACGGAGAACTAAAGAATAGATTTAATCTAAATCACAAAGTTAGGTTCTTTAGTTATGGCTTGATATCTAGAGGTCTAGATGGAACGCTATGGGCAATTCAATAGGCTAAACCTAGCACTATGCACGGGAAATTGGAATTAGACTATTGAATTAATGCATCCCCGATCGGCACTCCTCACCTTTCACGAGCAGCGTCCATCTTTGCTGAAGCGCTTGAAGATGAAGCTAGAAGGGAAGGCTGATGAGCTAAGAACGCTCGAACTAGCGGACTTGAGAATTGAGATTGGCTCTTGGGGCAAGCGAAGCGTGAGCTCTAGAGGCTGTGGGCCGAATATGGAAAGTTAAAGGTTTGGTGCCTTATATAAGCTATAAGTTAGGGCTAGGGTTTACATCAACCCTTGGGCTTGTGGGATAAATGGATGTGGCCCGCGCTATAGTATTAATTAAAATTGGGCTAAAGGTGTACGTATGAATAAATATTGCACACACTTGCAAGTTACTTAGCAGGTGCTACTTGCTTAGCTGCGATAAATTACCGCGTCAATCGGGATGGGTAATGCGGCGTGGCGTCTGATCTGGTATACATCAGGACGAATCGCATTGCTGGAAGCGTCCTGTCTCCCCACCTTGAAATGATGTTGTGGCGGCATAGGTAGGTCTCCACCTTGGGATCTTCTTGTGCGATCAACTGATGCGCTGGTTAATATTATGCCCACAATTGACCAAAATTATGCGTGGTAAGGTAATGTTAAAACACTACAACATTACATTATCGATAACTTATCAATTCATAGCAGTTAAAGCAAAGATTACTTACAGCTCCACTTAGTACGACATTTAAGTTTATCCCAAAGATTTAACAATTTCATGTACAATTATCCTTCAGTGCTCTTCGTTTCCTTGCAATACGTTCTAACAAATTGTGTTGCCTGGAAGTCTTGAAGTAGCTTTCGACCTCCTGCATTCCCTCAGGGCGCTCTATTGCTTCTGCCCGATTCAATACTACATTAATTACCATTTTGGTATTAATAAAATTATGGTTATAAGGTAACCACTTATTTAATTAACTAAATGAATGTGAAATCTCCGGTAGGAAGGATGCTTCTTCCATCGTGGTAGTGGAGTTAGCATGCATAATTACCTATACCCGCGCTTTCGATGTGGCGAGTGAGGGTTTAAAGCGTAAGGAATTGGATTTAAGGCGATCCTATCATTACCCTTATGCACTGACCTCCACGATCATGCATGCCGTTGCATCTTGGTCAGGGTTTAAGCTAGAGAACATCCACTGATGATCTCATCCTGCGCTATGTCACTTCTACAGCTAATCGCGTGTCCTTCCCCTATGGACGTAGCATTCTGGTGCAACATTGCTCATGTTCTGTTTGCCTAACTATTTCAAAGCAAAGCGGTCATTGCCTACAATGACGGTACGCGTCTAGAGATCAGCGTGAGTGGTCCATCATAGGTAACAAGCGCGTACAGCCCATACCTAGCATAGAACGCATGCGTAGATTATCTTAACTACACATGAAATTAATCTAAGCGTAAATCGACGCTACGGCTGATTAGCCCGGAGATGACCTTGCGATCCCATTCTCCATAATTGCGTTACTGCCTTATCGGGGTCCCTTCTTAAATTCACCCATATCGGCGTCTTCCATGGCGAGTGTTTCCACTTGACCAAATATTGGAGAAACTTCGATCTCCTTGTCTTCTTGATAAGCCTTATCAAGGATCGATTAGAGGACTATCTCTAGGCGCTCTTACTGTCATTTCCAACAAGCGTTGGCATGTCCAAGACTATACGGGTTTGGGTAACCGGCTGTGACCAAACTCGATGGAAGACTTATGAATTTTCGATTAATCTGGCTCTAACTTGTAGGATTGGTTACACTCTCTTGGCTGTCAGAGGGGCATTACCTTTGGAACAAACTGCCCACAATTTACGATCGAGACTTTGCACGCTTCACTTTGATCGATCATGAGCGGGGGCCGTTTATTACCAACTTGGAACTCTCGTAGCGTCCAGGTGCTTGTCGGCGGCGGCTCTTTAATGGAAAGCTCGCTAACGCAGAGATATCTCGGACCTCTTACTAGGCTAACATTGTACGACCAACGACTGTGAAACCTCTACGCTGACCGCGAGTTATTGCCAAATTATGCGGAATTAGACATTGGTAGCCGTAGTTGATCATGAGCGGCATCTGGGATGATTCTGCTTGGTGCTTACTATATTATAAGCGAACTCAACCAAGTGAATGTAATCTTCCGCCTCTTCCGCCCCATTCCGGACATAGTTTCTTAGTATATCTTCCAAGATGCGTTGGTGGATTCGTTTTGCTTTACATCGTGCGAGGGATGATATAGGCCGTCTCATGGACATCTTAAATTGGATGGTTGCAAAAGATCTGTCAAAGGCACTCATAGGAACTTGGTCTACGTAGGAGATGATCTCTCTCGACATACCATGGAGCACGAAGATTTCGCTGAAGAAGGCGATGTATCAGGATTAATGTCGGTGGTCACGCAAGGCACAAAGTGTACCATTTTCGTGACATGCGACGCTTAATACATCGGGGCATCTTTTCCTCTTGCTATCCTCGGAATACTGTTATGAAGTCCATATTGATGACTTCCCACTTGGCCGTTACCGCCAGTATCTGAAATTCGGTACTTTCTGCCTTCATCTGGCGACTAAAAGCCCGACGCACTCTTTGATGTAGCGAGCTATCACCTTCTTCATCCACTGACTAATAATAAGCTAGCTGCGCGCACTTTGAAGTAATAATGTACCATAACCAAATCCTGCGTGGCCCGGCTATTGGGCTGTTGTATGTAATAGTGGAGAATCAACTTCCTCGCTCGATGGCTTCGGGCACACAACTTATTCTTATGATCCCTGAAAGGTTACCTTCCTTCTTAAAATTCTTACGGTCCTCCCTCTCATATACGTTCTTGCCTCCTTGCACAAGCTCGCCCACACTTCCTTGATGCAAATATAGGCAAACCTTTGCGTCTTCTTTCGAAATCTATTTGGTGAAGCGTTAGTTATGTTCGCGATGGACTCTTGTTGTCGGAGGATGCCTTGAAGATTAAATACTGCTACCACAGTGAGCTTCCAGGCTTATAAAACTATATCAAAATGGTATTCTTAGAGACTCATCCACCTTAGGCCTCGGGTTGAGATGTGGTTCGCGTGAACAAATATTGGAGACTCGATGTCAGGTGTCGGTTGGAACTACCTTCCCAGCGGGTAGTGCCTCCAGGGTCTTAATCTCGGCAATTGCAAAACAACTCTTGGTCATGAGTGAGATTGGCGTGTTTGGTAGTTCATCTTAGAGTCATAGCTACTATCAAGCTCTTCTGCATTAGTCTTGCACAATGGCGATCTTACTTGCATCAGGTAAATACAGGATTTGTCCTTCTGGTCTGGCGAGGGGTTGGGGCGGTTGTCAAAGCTTCCTTCAACATCTCGAATCACAGCGGGCTTTCTTGCCTTCCACACATTGCTCGGTCACGGAGTCTACTTTCTTGGTAGTCGAGGTCCTTGTCCACAGTATTAGTCTCCCAGCAAGTCTGCATCGTTCCACTTCTTCCCTCGGAATCGAGTCAGAATCGAGCTTGTGTCGAAAAGGATTAGTGCTAGAGGACCTCCTTCTCTTGCTCTCTTCTTCTTATCCTTTCGAGTCTTACGAGGTGGTGCTTGCGGCAACTGGGCGTTATTAGTCAGCCCTCGCTTGTGATAATAGGGCCTTTATCTCTTGAATCCCAGGATCCATCGCGACATCTCCTCTTCGAGGAAGTCATGGGACCCGAATTCTTCGTCTGAGGTTCCTTGCTAGATGTTTATGCAGTAGGCGTCTCTTCATCTCTATGCGCTCGTAGAGTCTTGTTAAATTTTGTTCACGGACCTCTAGGCATATACAAATAGATCGTAGCCTTCGGTTAGCTTTGTTTGTTTTATTGCATTATATGTGTTTGTTGATATAGTTATGGAAGCAAAATACATCAGCAAAACATTTAGAATGCCAAAATAAAATGTATTTATATATCACGGATAAACTTCGGTTACAATGTAGGGATCAAGAAATTAACTATTCTTGGAATCGGTAGGATGGGTTATCTGAATGAACTTTTTAACTTGGAGTGCGTTCCCTCACCAGGGTGTCGAGTTCGAGGATATTCGGTGTTAATACAGCAAAGTACGTCCGCAAGTCTTCTACTAGCGATCGAAGTGTAGGCGTGATCCTTTACTAATCTTCCTTTGCCATCGGTAGGGTACATGAAGTCGAAAATATCCAAGTGCCTGCGTTCCTCTTGACTAGGATGACATGATCAGCCCGATGGGAGATTCGGTAGAACGTACCTACGAATCGAGTCGATGAGCATGAAGACCCTCCTTCTTAAGCCCCTTATGGGTGAACTGCGATTGGATGGCCGTATTCTCGAATCAATAGCGGAGGAAGGTAGTACCTTAGCGACATCGGCGTCGGCTGATGATTCTTCAGGCTCGAGACGCCGCTCTATGTCTTCCTGCATATTCATCGGTAGATTTTTCGTGGTCGTAGTCCCTTATTGTTGAGGGTGATTAAGACCGGTCGATCTAGCCTCTTCTCTACGGACACAGTAGGGTAGTGTCGAAGAACTAACATCAAAATATTTGTGGTCTTTACCGGATCCCCATCTGTTCTTGGATGGCATTAGAATTCTTCTTACGGCGAGGTCGGTATCATCATTTCTTGGGATCTTTGCTATATGCGGATGATGTCACGAAGTCGACTCCGGTATAGGTGTTGGCTTCCCGCTTCACCATTGGATTGGGGAAGTCGAGGAGCCTCCCCGTCCGATGAACTCGGCCCGAGAATGTCTGGTTATTACCCATGAAGATCGCGACAACTCATCTTGTATGTACTCCACGGCTCTGCGACCGGGTTTTGGATATCACTTAGGAGTAAGTATTCTTGGCATTGACGATGATGGGGGCTAGGCAGCGATACCTAGCGGCGGGGAGCAATCGATATGGAGTCTGCAGTTTTGAAATTAGAAGGGTGTATCTCTATACAACTAGCATCTTTGGTCGGTCGGGAACTACGGCGTAGTCTTAGATCTTCGAGTCGAGCTCTTTGCCTTCGGCTCTTCCTTCGCTACGCTTGATATTGCAATGGGAGTGACCTGGCGAAGAGGCTAGAGGCGGGGATAGGGTTCCCCTATTGGGTTTTAGACGCGGTTGAGAGAGGAAGATGGCTATGGCGATGGTGTAGGAGAATGCTTAAGCCCTATTCGCTTTCATGACCATGTAGTCGGCAATCTAGCAACCTTGTTATTGGTGCCAGCAATGTTGGGGACATCCTCAAAGTGGCAGAGGGGCAGCAGAGACAAAATATCACATTACAAGGTACTATGGATGGTCCTACCCTAGCTTGGAACTCGATCATGACTTCCATGTAGGATGGGGTTGCTGCAAGATGGCTTGAATGTCTATCTCCTTACGGAAAAGCGCAAAGATGGCATTGACATCGGCCACCGATACATGAGCGAAGTACCATCCTTTGAAATGGGTGCCATTGATCTTTGAAGCTAAGGGCTAACTCGCTTGACTCTTGAAGCCCTAAGGGGAGTTGGAAAATGCGTAGCCTAAAACAGGAACAAACTGTAAGATGCTAAGTGAGATATGGGGAGCCTATTTATGGGAAAAGGAGAATAGCCTAATTTTGGAAAACTTGGAAAAATTTTGGGTTTGACAAATCACCCATTTTAAGGTCAAATGAGAGGTTGAAGGCTAATTTGAGGGGTTTGAGCATGAATAAGATTATCTAATGAACCTATTGCAACAAACTTGAGGTCAATTGGAGGTGGCGTGAAAGAGGTAATGTTGAAATTACTCACGGTGTCAGCTAGAAGGCTGGCCTAAAATTTAGGTCGAGGTCACGGTGCATCTGAGTGAATAATTAACCTATTTGGTCAAAACTTATCTAAAGCGGGATAGTAGGGTCAAAACATGATGGTCTCATCGAGATATGCAAAGATCTGACCACTTTAGATGTTTTAGGACCCACTTTTGATGAAATATACTCACGGTGCTGAGGCGACCTAAATTTAGATGCGATGCTGGTGCATCTGGTAGTAACTCTCTTCTTGACCATAAGATGTCCATTTAACTAAAACAAAAGGCAATTTTTGCTAATTCAACTTTGATTAACAACGGTATTTCGCACTTAAATTTACTCAAAACAACTTTTTATTTACAAAATTTATTGTTTACAAGATTTATCGTTCTCCTTTAATATAACTAGCTAATTGTGTCCTTGTTCATTAGGGTCCACTCTTGGCATGCATGGGTACTTGCGCTCTCGAGTCTTCAGAAATCTTGTTACCCATTACGCTCTCGGTACACTTCTTGCCTAAGCGACATCTAGCTGTGAACCCTCATGTTACGTGTGAATTCTGTCACGATCTCCTTCACGAGCGCTTTGTGAATGGTGCTCGGGGGATGAGGAAGAAGGCCGTGGCTTCTCTCTGCGAAAATCTTGGGATCTCGGTTGCTTGGGGCAGGTCTTGATCAGGGCTTCCCTTCTCTTGGTTTCTTGGGAGGAATGGGTTTCTCTGGAAGGAGGTGGCTTGAGGGCCTTCTTCTTTGATGGCCATCCTCCTTAGACATATGTTACTTTATTGGCACGGTAGTAGGAGTTGTAGGCCTCCCACTTCTTAATTACTCTTTGTAGGCCTTGATTTCTTTGGTAGACCACAGATGGTCTACCACATAAGACCTCGAGGCGGTCAGTGACTTCTTTGGATCCTTCTCCTTACGCCACGTGGGGTAGGGTGGGAATTATGCAGCTATCTGCCCGATCCTGTCCGTCAGATCGTCTGCTTGGTTTGGAGAACTCCCTACCTCACTTGGTAGAGCCCGCACGTAATCTTCATCGATTTAAGTCATCAGGAGGGATGATGGCTGATTGAGATTGCATTCCTTACGTGGCCGATCTTTATCATGGGTCTTCTTTAGTTGGGCTCCTCCTTGCCTTTGCCCATGAGTTTCTTCTTTTCCTCCATACTCCCATTCTTCGTTTTTCTTTTCTTCGACTGCTTTCGGCTTCTGGCGGTGTTGACTTAGCCTCCTGTACATTGAATCAGGGCCTGCATCTCTTCTTCTAAAAGTGACCGAGGGTGGCCTCCTTGTTCATCGTTGCCTTGGCGACACATCTTGATACGCCCTCTCTTGTTCTTGTATCTCACAGCTCAATCTACCGAATTCTCTTTGAGTCTCGTCTATCGAGGCCTTCCAGTTCCGCCGTTTCTCCATCTAACTCCACGGTTGGAGGTCAGAAAGCGGAGTTCTTCTAGTGATCGCCGGATCCCTCCTCCACGTATGGCTTCGTCAGAAGTGCCCTCTCGGTGATGGAAGTTGGTCTCCTCGGCGCTCTCGAAGTAGGCTGGCGTATCGCTATATACCTCTTATCTTGGTAGGCTTTTCGTAGGGTGATAGGCGGTTTGTTTGTTAGCCATGCTTTCGCCTTCATGTCAATCGAACTCTGAAGCCCAAAGAAATCGCTTCGAAATCGCGAGGAGCTAACTTTTAAGCGAAGTCTACAAATGAGAAGGGTTTGGGTCTGTTATAGCTTAGCCCTGAATTTTAGGTCAAATTCTAAGTTTACTTTCGTTTTCATGAGTCAAGGCACATATTAACCCAAAACATGTACTTGCCGGAGTTTTCTAAGCGAGATTTTACTCATGAATTTGTGCACTAGAGGCTGATCTAAATTTTTGGAGTGGGGCTGCGAAATCTTGTGAGTAATTTTGCATTTTTGCCTAAAACATGCAACTTCTAGACTTATACTCTTAGGAATTGTAATGAGCAAATCTAGCTAAACCCTATCTTAGAGATTCGATCCCACAGCATATTATCTTGTTCAAATCCTTTAAGTTTGAAGGTGATTATGGCGATTACTCGTAATTTTATTAACGGGGCTTGATCTAAATTTTAGGTCGATGCTGCGAAGCATACCATCGAAACGAACCCATAGTGAAATTTTAGTTCAATTTCTTGTTATAACTTAGCATATACTACCACAAAAATGAGAATATTTTTTTTTTCACTTTTGAGGTTTAGGAATTCTACTAAGTTAGTACTCTTTGGGAAGCATGTGATGCTGCCCTTGGTCTCAAGAACATTGCTCTAATACACCCTTTGTGACATCCCTAGTCGCCTCACGGTGCACTCCGCAGGTAATACAATGAGGAGTTCATCCCTCATACCGACTCCATCGTCTGAGCTTTGGTTTCTTTCCGCGAAAGCGATGGCGTGTGCTTTTTCTTTTGATTTGGGGAAGACCACAGCGAAGAGCCACCCATGCGGCTCGATGGGACTCGACAAATTGGCATGTGCCCTTGCCCGATCACGGGTTTTGTCTCATATGTAATTGACACAACCCAAGTGTCACATCATGCCTTCAAAGCATACTTATAAGCGACATCGTTTTACTGACCCATCAAAACCAGCGTCTGAGTCCTCTGGAATTTCTCCCAAACATAGCCACAAGCGGGCTAGTCTTGATGCTCTGATTGGAACCCATTATTGTAAGCATACTCTACGGTGGCAAATAGTCCTCCCCATGCGGATTTGAGTGGCCACGCATGGATCTCGTATATCCTCGAGAATTGTTCACTCTTTAGTTTGCCCATCCGTTTAGGATGATCTCCACTGAAGGCGAAGGTGCATTTCAACTCTGAAGAGCAATTCAGCGAGAGAATTCCGATTGAATTTCATCTCGATAAACACAATAGATTTGTTAATCAAAAATAGGAAATACATGCTGCATATAGGCCTTGGCCGCGCTTCAAAAATATCGACGTCTTTAATGAGGTATAAGCGTGCATGCGCCGTCGACTATCCACAATGACAAGTATCACGAGTATAGTGATGCGATGCGAGCAACTTCACAATGAAATCCATGGGAATTTCACTCCATCTCTCCTCTCAGCGGCGGAGGTTGCAATATACGGAGTCTTGCCTCGACTTCGCTTTAACTGGCGACAAGTCGACTTTCACATATTCACGCGCACATCCTCTTTCAAGCTAGGCGATTAAAGAAACATTCTCTTGAAGCGATTCATAGTTTTCCATTCACCTCCATGCCGACGCCAAGGTGCATCATGAATTAGAAGCTCAACAATTGCTTTCTCAAAGTGTCTGGCGGGAACATAAATCGTCCCCTTATATGATACGAGGAGTCCATTTTGGATATCCCAAGCATCCCGAGGGTAGCTTGGATAGATCGCATACTCAAAATATAGGGATCACATTAATGATTAATCCCTCGGCTCTAGATGATGACTCACGTAAGGTGGGTGATGGCACGGTGGGTAGGCATGTGGAGTGGACACTTCTCCTCAGGAAGGGATGAATAGGGTGATCCTTGGATTGGAATATGCGGGGGAGTCGCGGAATCCTCTAGTAGTAAGAGGGCGTGTTTCTTTAACGCCGGCGGTTAGCGTCCACGATATTGTTTGCATTCAGGAGCATAAGTGTATCCACAGGGTGATATGTCTAGGCTCATGGATATGGTTGGCCCGAGAGCTGATTTGCCTCTAGTAGCTATTACAGGCGGACTAGTGGGGTACCTCTTATTGCTTGGAGGATGGATGTCGCAGTCCGCGTGTTTTCTGCAGCCGGTCACGCGTTTGGTCGATTGGGCAATAATTAAGTGGTTGGAGGAGGGGCAAGAGTGGGGGATTGTTAATGTTTACATGCCCTAATCGGCCTTCTCGGTGAAGTGCTTTATGGGCCACGGTTGAATAAGTTCGCGAGCCCTTGGTGGAGTTGCGAATTAAGCTTAGTTGTTGTTAAGGGGACTTCAATATGGTAGAAGTAGTAGAGGGATTGCTTTCTACGGATTACGGAACACCGGGTGTGCATGGATTTGAGAGGGACCCGATGTGGTCTCATTTGTTGCGAGTTGGCCTTGGTTGAGGTCCACAGGGACAATGTACTTTCACCTATTGTAATATAAGCCGATTAGTGCGAGGTAGGCATGGCCAGGTGTTATGCTTCCCCATGCGCCTGGATGGTGTGCCCTCTTTGCGCGAATAACATTCTGTCTACCTCCATTTTCGATCATTACCCTCGGGTTTGTCGGTCGGGGATGGGTTGCCTCGGCCCCTCCCAGGGGCGGTGTTAGTTGAACGCGGCTTAAAGCGTCACGTTCGACTGATTGCCGGGGAGTTGTGTGATACCTTTTCATCTCACGAAGGGTAATACCTGGTATGGTAGCGAGGTGAAGCGTTTTACCCGAGTCTTTGGTAAGCGTGTAATGCGGCGGGAAGCGGGGTACATATGGTCTCTATCGGGGAGTTGGAAGGATTGAGGTCGCATTGCCGATGGCGTGGGAGAATCTGCGATTGTTGCGGTATTGTTGCTACGGAGCAGGTTAAAGTCTGGGAGAGCGATGTGAAGCTGACCGCGGTTGAAGGAGGGACACAAGTTACGTCGGTCTTAGAAGCTGACTAGAAGCTGGCGATATCGCGGCATCTATGGCGTCCGCTTGGCACTGCGATGGCTGGGACTTTGGAGGATCGATTTCTGCGAGGAAGTATATTGCATACCCATTTCTCGGGGTTTTTTCGCGGCCTCTTCCCTATGGCGGGAGATGTGAGCTTGTTTTGGGGTACATTAAGCCATCTAAGCGTGAGAGCTTAGGCGGGAGCTCTCGGAAGGATTTAGGCTGCGGCATGTATGTGCATGGCCAAGGATAAAGTCCTGGAATTTTGGATGAAAATCCTGTGGAGTTCTTTTCGGACTTATTAGGGGTGAGTGGTGGTGGGTGTACGGTGTATCTTGAGTTCTTGAGTCTTCTCAAATGGATAGGATCTTAGATCGCATGCATTTCCTTGATTCCTAAGGTTAGCGACCTTCCTACTATTAATGATTGGAGGCCTATCTCCTTGTTGTCCTACGTGTATATAAGATTATTAGCGAAAGCCACAGCCCGGTTTAGGCCGGTGTTGACTTCTTCCATTAGTAAGGTCGCGATCTGGGTTTGTCTAGGAGGAACATTTTGATAATGTTCGCTGCATTATAGAGCCTCTATTGGGCGGAAGAACAGTCAATGCATTTATCTTAGCTTGACTTTGCCAAAGCTTACGATAGTGTCTAGTTAGGAGTTCTTATGCGCCATGATGTTAGCATTGGGGTGTAGTCCAGCTTCACGAGGCGATCATGTGAGCATGGAGTCGTACAGACTCTGGTGGTGTGCGGTGAACCCTCGCCTTTTCTCCTTAGAAGCGGAGAGATTAGCCCGAGGTACCCTTTGGCGCCATTTTGTTTCACGATTGTGGCGAGGCAAGTTATTTTTAGGCTGCGATGGAGGGAGAGTGGTGGATGGGCTTGGATGCGGGATGGTAGCCCGATGATTATTAACCGGTTTACAGATGACACTTTCCTCTTCTTGGTGGCGGAAGGAATTCTGCAGAATGTGAAGGTTTGTTAGATGCTTTCTCCTTGGCCTCGGGCATTCTTGAATTGGGGGTAAAGTGCTCGCATTACATATGGGCCCGGTGACTCGCCTCCCTTGTTTTGGCTCTATTCCCTTGGAAGGTGCTTCGAGGTAATAATGTGTGTGTACTAAGGCTGGCGGGTATTCCCTTTGGAGGGATGTTTCCATGGGAGGTGTGGGATGAGATTTTGCGGGGGTGCGGAAACATCTCAATTGGTGGAAGGGTAACTGAGTTGTCCATGGCGGGTAGGATCCATTATTGCCAAATTCGATTGCTAGCACTCATGTGTATCTGACATCTGCGATGCTGGCTCACGAGGTAAAGATACGGGCTTTGGATAAGATTGTTCGAAATTTTTGTGTGGGGTAAGGGGATGATGAAGAGCGATTTATTAAAGTGGCTTGGTGGAAGTGTCATGAGAGGATAGGGGCAGCCATTACGGATTTGGCTGCGTAGTAAGGTGTTGATACCAGAACGACTGGAGCGTGCTGCGGGATGGGAATACTTCTCACAGTGCGGCGTTGTTGTTCTTGATCCTCTTAGCCATTGTGTGGCGTTTGGGAAGCCGTCATGCATGTGGAGTTGCCACAGGCATTGTATAGTCTCAGGCCTTACATGCATCCCTTTTCTCCACGGGAGTGTTGGGCTTGGGATCATGTCGTGTGCTCTTCCGGCTAGATTATGCCTCGGTTATCCTGCGCTTCTCTCCTTTCTTGTAGGTTCCTCTACCCCCTGCGCACTTGCCTTAGGCGCCATGCTGGGGCCTTGTGAGCGTTGGGCGAGAGCCTCATGCTCACCTTGAAGAGTTAGTATTGGGATGGTCAGCTAGCCATTAGGAGTTCTTTTGAGCTCGCTTTAAGAGGCGTGTAGGGCTATTTGGGAAACGTGGCGGGGAGTGATAGCTACACACATACCTAAGTCCCTCGAGGGATGATGGTGGTAGTGCGAGTTTGGAAGGTTCATTGAGATGTTGTGTCTTCTTGCTTTTAATGCGGTCTTCTTAAGTGCTATTATGACACATTGCCCCGCCAGACAGGAAGTGGTCTGCAAACAGGGTTCACCGATGGCGCTCGGTTTGGACGTGGACATGGAGCTCACTTCCCCCGCAGAAGGTTAGAGGGTGCTTACGTGGCGGTGGTGCACACCCGTTGTATCGAGAAGGTGAATGCCCTTGTGAGTCGGTTTTAGTAGATTGTGAGCCCTCTCTCGCCCTTGTTGCGGCCTTCATCGGTGAGGCGTGGAGCGTTATGCGGTTTTATGCCCTCCTTACTGCGGTACTTTGAAGTTAGGTTAGGGCTCTGTTTGGTGAGATTGACTAGCCGGTTCTTCGCGTAGTAATATCTGGTGCTTGGCTCTTGCGTGACAAACACTACGCTCCCGATAGCGTGGCTTTGGTTGGTGTAGTTGATTTAGGCGGTTGTGGATCTTCGAGGATTCGTGACTGCCCGGCCTCTCGATTCCTCGACTTCGGTGCAAGCTATTTCAAAAGCTTTACGGTGTTCGAATAGTAAATGGAAGTTTACCATTGGCGGGACTTCTTGAATTATTGTTGTAGATGGTGATGAATTAGGTTTGTACGTGATAGAGTTCGCGGTTTTGTGAGTTTGTTGTGGAGTAATGGGAATAATGTTGTCTCTTTGCATCCTTCCTCACTTGCTTTGCCCATTACCGTTTTACTGACAGTTCTTAGAAAATTAAATATACCCTTTAAGTAGCACTTGACTTTTAAACAATTCCACGACCATCACATTCCAGGAACCCTAGAAGAACAGCGGCAGGATTCTTTCCGGAAAATTTCAACGAAAATGGAATTGAGAAAGAAAGTCCAACCATCTTGCTTGCCTTATTACAGGACTTACCTCGGCGCTTTCTGGCGGGAATTTCAAAAGGCTTTGTGTCGGTGCGAACCACAAACTCCACGCAATGATACGGAGATAATGTTTCAGGACTTTGGTATGAACCATTGCGGTAACTCACATCGCCGTTGGAATAGTTCTTCGGTGACATTGAGTTAGCGACTTTCATATGCCACCACCTACCATCTTGCGTAGAGAGCGGCACCAATGGCATAACCACATGCATGCAGTAGCCAAACCTCATAAGGTTTACTCATATGCAGATGCTTGAGAATAAGTGAGGGTGAAGGCAACCTCTTAGTGACATATCCATTGCACAACTAACTTCACCGGAAAGATCCCATTGCCATTGGATATTGGTTTTCAATAACATAGTCAAAGTAAGTGCAATCTTGGCAAACTTCGGACAAATCTGCGGTAATAAGCCGGCCAATCAAGAAACTTCATAGCTTCGGTCACGGAGCTGCTGTACGGGGCCGAGATTGCCTCGAATCTTCTTGGGATCCATGACTACACGCCGGCGAGATACAATGTGGTCTAAATATTCCACTGTGCTTTCAAAATTCACACTTTGACATTTGCATACGGCTTATCGCAGATGCGGCGAGGAGTTAACGAACGATGATTCAAATGCTCATCCGGTTTCTTTATACGGATATCATCTAAAAATGCGCTTGGCAAAGTATCAGAGACATCACCAAAAGAAACCTCATTCATCATTACGGAAAAAGTAGGGCATTACCGTTAGTCAAAGGCATCACCAAAATTCAAAATGACCAAAGTGGTCACACGATCTTATGTACGTAGACTCCTTCACCTTATGCAGTGATAACCCTTTGCGCCAAAATAACTTAGAAAAATATTTAGCTCTGTTAATCTATCACTTGAAATCACCGTCAATCCTAGGCAAGGGAATTTTTATTCTTGATGCATTGATCTTATTGAGAGCCGCGATAATCCAATGCACATCACTTTGTCCAGATCCTTTCTTGACTAGAATAGCGGGGAGCACCATAAGGGGATTTCTTTAGGTCTCCACAAACCACTGGCTAACATTTCGTAGACGCTTCTTTACCTCCTCTTGTTTCAATATGGACCCAATCTATCACGGGCTTCGTTGCGGTTTTGGATGGGGCTCTAAATCCGTCATGTTCAAATCTCTCTACTGGGTGGAAGGCCTTGAGCGGTTCCTCGAGAGAACACATCTGAAATTCACATAGCGGATCACGCAACTCTTTTGGCCTTTTAAATTCCCTGCAGGCCTCACTACTCGGCACTCATATGGCGTGACACTCCAAAGCAGGATAACGCCCATCAATAAATGAAAGAAAGTAGTTGGAAGATTTCACGTGCAGGTTCTTGACACGAAGCGGCGACGATCTTGGAGGCTCGGTTAAAAAGGACTCCCCACTAGCGGATAGATCCTCCGTCCAAAGACATTAGCCAGTCACAGTGAAGTGTTCCCAATCTATTCGCGATGAGAACAACACAAGCACCCATATGTTATCGGCACCACATCCTCTGCGACCAACATCTAAAGGAGGTCAAAATCAAGAAACTTTTCGGTAGCGTTAGAATACACCGAGGCACCCCAGCGACACTACGATCCTCCATGTCGAGAATGGATTCACAAAGGTATCACACCTTGTACTTATTAGTCTTTACAAGGTATGCGGTTCTTCCACCAATTTAGAAGGTAAACGTGTGAGGAGAAAGAGCCACAATCAATAACCACAACAACGTTTTAGGCCCATGATTACGCCCAAGAATCCTAATCACTACGTCCGAGCGAGCATATCCATGATATGCTTTGCTTAGAACTATCCGTAGCGCCGGCTCCTCCATGGCAATGGTAGTGCTTAGATTCCAATGCGCTAGCCCGGCCTTTTGTTGATCCGTTTGCTTTCTTGTTGTCGGCTTTCTTGTTAACGAACGAGGCATTCGACCTTAATATTACCCGGGCTCTCCACACCTATAGCGAGAAAATACCCTTCACGGGACCACTTAGAGTCGCCTTGCGGCTTCTTGGACTCTCCACTGCGGAACTTAGACTTGAAATTTCCGGACTTTCGGACTTTTTCTTCGCTTGAAAAGCACGGTTTTCTTCTTGAAAACTTTGTTTTTTCTTCTTTGGAAACAGGGCGTCCTCTTGAAGGACTCATCCTCTTCCGGTACGGCGAGCCAACATCGTTGCCTCTCAAATCCTCGGGCTTCAACTTAGATTATGTCGCTTCTTGAGAGCAACTTGGATAGACCAGAAAGAAATCAACTGCCCGAGGCCTCGGACAAGTCTCCAACAGCAATGGATATAACCGAGTACCTTATTGATATAAGCACTAAGAGGAATTTGTCGCTTCTGATCTGCTGACTTCTCAAAGCATCGAGCATCATCGGGAGTGCATACTCCCCGATAAAGTATTTCGAAATGGGACGGTATTCACCTCCTTTTTCATGGTAAGGACCATTCCACCAACTATAAACGTCCGTTCAGCGCATCTAACGCCAATAAACAACAGCGCCTTATCACGCTATTGGTAGCCTCAAAAGGTCTCTAGCTTGTCAATCAAGCCATAGCCTCTCGGCCGATTGCCTTTCCATCCCAATCAGGGATCTTTGTGCTTCGGTGCGGATGTCCTCCTTGCTCAATCGGAACTCGGTACTCCACAGCTGACACTAGTACCGAGTACATCGGGTCCACCACCACAGCTGCCCGAGAGACTTCCCTTTCTCCATGACTTCCCTAGATAGCCATCGGGTACCCGTGGGGGTCTCAAAGCGGTTCTCATAGCGGTCGGTGTCAATCTGACCTTGAGGCTGCTTGCACTCAATGATCCGCCCCGCCGTGCACGCCAGTGCTCTCGAGGTTCTTACGGGTTTCTGTCTATGACTAGCCCATTTTGTCGGGTTCCTCCTCCATGAGGTCGCTGTCTGCTTCACGGTGTCGCCTGCACTAATTTAGTGTCCATCTATTTACTCAAGGTCCAGCGCAACTTCGGACTCACGATACCAGCTGATACGAACCAAAGGTACCGATTACAAATTTTTTGACGTATTCACATTAAACCATCGAATTACCGGAGCAAAGAATGCGCCTCCACGGGCTATATATGAAAAGCCATTATCTGGATAAGATGACAACATAGAATGCTATACACACCATTATGCCCACATGACTATCACGCATAGCACGCGCAATCTGCGTATTATTAGTAACATGCATAAGGTTATCAATAGTATCAACATGGAAACTAGTAAATGATTTGCCAGAACACCGCATATGGAATCCACCACATACCATAGCATCGCCAGCGGACACACCCCTATCTAGGCGATTACATAAATTAGGCCGTATTTGGTGGATCGATGTCGGGGAAGCTGCCGGGCATTATAAGGTGCCAGAATTTCTCATTGTTAGTTCCGCTGCCAGCTATCCAACCACGGTGACCGAGCTTCACCTCACAAGAGCCTGGGTTCTTATTTAGATAAGCCATCATCTAATATCATGTGCCACGCATAAAACTCCCTTGGGTAGCACTCGGTATTGCTCGCGATTATCCACCAGAATGTTACAGCGATTGGGCCCGGCAGCTCCTGATGGATACTGCTTTCAGCAGGTACGTAAGGTGACGTAGGATATCAATCTCCATGCAACTATGAAATCCCTCCCAGAAATGGGAATGGCGTTAGGATATACGTTAATTAAAGGATAAAAGCGAAACCAGGGAAAAGTGGCCTAGGAGATTGAGACCCAAAGAAATGCACATTTGCAAGGCCGATAAACAAGAAGGGGCAGAGGACTCATCCACATTATTCAAAGTTACTCCAAATAAGCTAGAAATCATCACCTTGCTCTGCGAGAAATTGATCATTCAAGGCAGCCAAAATGCTTTGGCAACGTACACTTTGGCGGCTTTAGCGGCACCCTCCTCTGTTCCCCGGATGAAGTTCGACAACCACGGCCAGTTGTACCTTTTGGTAAGACCAACATGAGCGAAGCCATATACACATGGGTCTTTGCTTAAAGCCGACTTAACCACAGCGATTAGATCTGCCATGGAAAGCAGCTATGGACCACCGAAGGAGGTGTTTTCAAGCTGGATTAATCAACACTCCATGCCTCGATGAGATATGAAGACACCTCTGAAGGGATACCAAAGAGTTTGGTTGCTTTACCGTAGGGGAAAGGATCTTCCATGGATGAAGCGGAGTTATACATGGTGGAACTTCGAGTCCAATGCCCATAGTCTTTGTGCATACGCCCAACCACAAAAATACCGGATGCTAGGAAAGAATCAACAAAGGCGACGTTTCTACAAATTTTGCTCATCGCGCCCAGAAAGAGGAAATTGTCATCGCGCTATTGATCTGAGGATCTCCTCGACCCATTGTTCATTGTCCTTAACAATTTTATTATCGTCGCCCGAAGAATCTGCGTCTGCGATTATCCATGCCACATAAAGAGATAAACAAATTCATTCTCTTCTAGATCTGGCTAGATCAAGAAGTGCTAAGTAGGATTAACAGCTAAGACTATGTGTTATGCCCAAATATTGACAGACCATTGCGTGAAATTTTGCATGCGTACTGATATTTTGGCATAATAGAAATGTTCTATGGTGTATAATAGGCCATAGTTAATGCAGTTTGCATGTTGTTCTACGGTCTAGGGTATGGTGCACCTAGTGAATCTAGACTAGAAACATGGCTTGTTGGATGATAGATTTGGATTCTTGATTGCCTAAATTACATTATGGATATAATGTAACGGAGGGGCAATGGTTGAATGGGTTAGGCAACCCATGAAATAAAAACTAAGGTGAAATACCTTTAGTGGTTTATGAACCATTGGGTAGCAAGGTTGACAATGGTTTGAAATGGCCATTGTTCAAAAGGTATATTAATGGTTTAAAGACCATTGAATATTAAAACACTAAATGGTAGGCACCCTAAATCGGGGATGCCACCACATTCTTTGTAACAACGTGAAGTGCGGAGAGGAATCGACCGCTGCCGATTAACTTCTGGACTGAGGTGCGAAACAGTTTGGCAGTGCATGCGTGGATTACCCGCGCGCGTTGGCAGCGGCGGCATCACAAATGAAGGCGGCGGATTATTGTTCGAGGTTCACGATTGGCGGGGAAAAGGCGGATTGGTGAAGCGTCTGAGCGGTAGAAGGACTACGAGGAAGTAAGCAGCGGTTGGAAAGTGGTAAAGGCTGGCGGGGGATATTATTGAAGAGGAAAGGTTGGAATTAGAAGCGATTTCTGCGGAGAGTCTTATTAGGGGCGGATTAGCTCAAAAACTAACTTCTAATACAAATTTGGTTTGGGTGGATAACCTCGGTGGCCGGAAGGATCCAATTGTAAGATTCAAATCTCCTTGTTCCATAAGTAGAGCTTGACTAAATTCTCATACGGAGAATGGGAGGCTTGCGACCGTGCTAAGCAGGCCTTACCTCCTTCATCTACCCTCTTGAGCCTAGCATACTTGAGTGGGTTAATGCTATAAGCCCAGAGCTGGTATAATAGTTACGTAAGTGAACCAACGGTGTTGCCTTTTACTTGCGAGCCAAGGTCTTTGTATGTCTTTGCCGGGCTTATGCTTGTTGTAGTGTTGTGGAAACATGTTTTGTAGTGCCACCGAGGGCTTATCTGGCGTGTTGAAGAGGCAGGTATTGTCTTTGGAATAAACCATTCCTACTATGGATAAGCTTGTAGCGTAATAACGGATATTTGTGAGTCTTGGTGAGGTGGGGCGAAGATGACTATACAATCTACGTTTCATTTTCACCATCTTGCGCTGCCACTAGCACTCTGCAAAGTTGGCGGTGGTCCTCACGGTATCTTGATCCACCCCATTGGCGTGGCGTCGATGGAAGCGGCGGTGTGTATACCATATCGATTGGTATAATAATCCAAAGGCGATTTAGCGGCATGGGAAGAATCGTCAACTCTCAAATTCAGCCCCAAAGTGAATCGAAACTATTAGCGAAAAAGAGTGTCTTTAATTCTTCGATACTAAGTGGATGATCAATAGGTAGTTCATCACGCTGATGTAAAATAAGTTAGTGAATTCAATAATACAAAGTCTTACTTATTCTGCCGGGCGTCACCCTCGCCGTCAAATAGCCTTTAGTCATTCCTAGGGATCGACAAAAGCAGTATAAAATGGAGTGCTCGCGGATAGCTACTCCATCAAAGTATCGTTTTATGGTGGCAAGTCATTTCATGTCGTTAATACAGCGTTAATATTACAGTTACCTGCAATTTAGATCGAGGTATGCACTTTGTCCTGTAACGTACTGAGGGGCCGAGACGGTGAAAACATTACTTCTTCCTATGTAGCCGCTATCCCGGTTGGCTGCTTGGTTGTGGCTTCAAAGGCCTCTTTCATTACAATTTGAATAGCGAGGAATTCATGGCGATCCTATCAAGTAGTTACAGGATAATTTGGCAAAAAGGGCATTTCATTTGGCTTACTTGCATGGATCATTTGGTCCATTTTGGAAAAGAAGAAATCTTCCTCATATTCAAAGGTCTTGCTTGTTCGGATGCACGAGATCCTTCTTGATGCCCCAGCGATGATTATTAAAGCATTGAGTGCTCATCAATTGCTAATGAGGTGAAAGCGTGACCCGGGGCACTATCTTGATTCATATGGTTTTGCTTACTCTTCATATTGTTTACATGTTTATTTGGGTGAGATTGGTTTGCTCGGTGGACATTCTCTCAGCGAGTTATTGAATCTCAACTTGTACTCTGTAACTCTACGGATAATAAAGGCTCGATCCTTTAAAAATTATTAAGGCCTATAATTGATCACATGTCGGTTGGATGTTATCTGAGTGGCACGGCTTATTAAAACTCAACCTATCTATCTATCTTAATCAATAGAAAATGCGGTTGGCATGCATTACCTTCGGGTTCATTCAACATATATGAACCTCTTGATTTAAGCTCCGAGATTAGGGATCGGTTTGTCGCTGGGGTTATAGACTTGTCTTTGCATTTTATTTTATTATAGTCTTTTGATTGGTAAATAAGGTTTGGCCGTCCTTCAAGAGGGGATGTCACATACGCTTCCTTAGGTAGGAGATGCTGATGTCTAGGATATTAATTCGCTAATGTCGATATTGATGTTAGGATATCATTTTGCACTCTTATTGGGCCCATATCTGAAGCTTGATGCATTGTCACTATTTTATCTGATGTCTGATCTCGAGAATTACGATTTGAAGTAGACGAAATTATAGTTTAGGTATTTTTAGAAAGGGGCCTCGATGCATAATGCGTTGGGGATGTACGAAGTAATATGACTATGAAATTACTTAAGTTGATCAATTTCACAATACATGGAATGCTTACATAGCCCAAAGGATTGAAGGTGGACTTAAAGCATTGTATGCCTTGCAAAGCTTAAGCAACAAGGTACATTTGTGGACTTGGCAGCTGAGCCATTCGCATGTACCGTACAATGTTGGTATGCATTTGTGAGGTATAGGGACAGCTAAGGGCCTTTGGGAGGACATCGAGCAGGTGTTGAAGAAATTCTGAATTAAGGGCTCTATGTAGAAATACCTTTTGTTGAAAGGGGCTTACGGTGAGACTGCATTGACCCACGTCTCCCACCAAGTTGTAGTCAATGGGATTTGTACCTGTGGCTAGATTAGGCCATATCAGATGTCTAACTTGACTCACGACCAACGCAATGGACGACGATTGTAGGCATTTTGCTTCTCTAAGAGGAGCTACTTGACCACATTTGATAAAAATAATCGTAGTCCTAAGTATAAATTGATGATGGGGTAGGGAGGAGTGGATCTAATGGACCCTATGGAATCGAAGAATTCTCCATGTTGGTCGCCACGGAGAATTATGGAGTGAGAATTTGGTTTGCAATGTCCTTTACCAAAAGATTTGGCATTTATGACAACAACGTATAACATTATGGCAATCTTTAAAGGGTAGGCCAAATTATCCGGACCTTAAAATCTTTTGGCCGGTTGTATCGTGACAAGTGTCCACCACAAAATGCCTTCATGACAAGCCTCAATGATCATTTTGGCTTCGCCGGGGATCCACACATAGTAACTGTACTCCTCAAGTGTCAACTTTGCATAATATTTCTCCAATCAATCCCGAACTTTTTGCATTTTCTCTTTGAATCTTCTTTCTGGTTGCTACTTGGGAGTCTTTTTGGCAACTCATTGTTCTCCAGAATAATTCACGATATTAAATTGCGATTCAAGTCTTTTTGTATGCAAGGTTGGCCTTAGGCTATCTTTTTTGCAAACATGGAGAGATAAAGTTTTGCCCTCCACGTGAACTTGAGAGTATGATTGTTTTGCGAAGAATGTCATATGCATCTAGTAGAAACATTAATCGGCTGCACTCTTCTCAAGCTTGGAGTATCTTAACTCATTATCATACCACATCTTCTTTGGCAAAAGAAGTAACATGGTCTTCTTGAAGCAAAGCCACACTAATTGCCTTTTGGTGACACTAATGCTTAGGCTTTAAAGGCTTTTCTAAGTCTGGAGGTTCCTTAAGAATAGAATGGCGAGATAACATTGATATTCTTTTATCAAAGTTTGAAAAAAGCTTGTATTTCATTCCAATCAACAAAAAGGCGCTTGTTCTTATTCTTAGAAATTTTCAACCACTGTGAGAGGTTAGAAATTGGATTTATGGTGTGTGAGGCGAGGAACATACATTCTCAAAAGCTAGTCATTCCAAAGAAACTTTTACGGTGTTTTGGGAGGAGCAAGCTTCTTCAGGCCTCAATTTTACTCTCTACCACACGAATGCCTTTTGTAGAAACTTCACATGTCCCAGCCAAGTCTCCTCTTGAGCATAAAAAAGACACACTTCTTAGGACTTAGGCGCTTTTCACTACGCATAAAGGCAAATAACTGTTGAACAATCAAAATGGTCTTAAAAGAGGTATAGCGAGATCATCCAAGAAGACATGAAAGCGAGTTGGAGACATATCATGAAGATGGTATCCATGGCCGCTGGAAGGTTGCTGATGCATTCATCAATCAAAGACGTTCTCCTCATTAAAATGTTCCCCATGGTGTGTAATGAAGAGGTCTTTGGATGGTCTTCCTCTTTTATACTTATTTGATTGAAACACGAGAAGCCATCTAGAAAAGAATAGATTTTTTCACGCAATAGCATGCAACACACTTCTTCGAAAGGCAAAGGGTAACAATCTTTGATAGTAGCCTTATTTAAATCCCCTATAGTCAATGCAAATTCTTATGGTTTTTGTTTTCTTCTCCAATTACAATGCAAGATAACCATTCTGGTTTACAATTTGCGATCACACGGCATCTTTCGTCTTATATAATTCTTCTTTGATTAGGCCAAAGCGGGTGCATTTATTCTCTAGCTTTTGCTACCTTGAGGTTTCATGCTTGTAATCTTTATTTCAAACTCGGACTTCTTTGTCAACACCAACTAATTCATTGTAATCCCAAGCAAAGATATCTTTCCATTCATCAAAAAACTTGGTGACAAAAGACTCATCCTCTTCTTTCAACAAATCTCCGACATATCAAACTCTATCTAGATCTTCTTTATTCAGTTTTACCTCTTTTACCTGTTGATTACCAAGATAGGATAGAATTGTTGCAAATCATCTCTCTCCAAATCTTCTTCTTGAATTGCTCCCTCAGCTAAATGCTCGAGCAGGACACTTCTGCACAATGCATCAGCTCCCTTGGCACATGGCATAATTTCCAAGTCTTAAAGTTTGTCAATTCTCCATAGCTTGGTTTCTTGGCAAAATCATTTCTTCATTTTTTGCTTGGTACTCTCACCCAATGTCACTTTACCAAAACAAAAGGCGAGAATCTCAAAGATAACAATTTCATTAATATTCAAATTCTTGGCTTCTTGAAGACTGAGTATCGGAGGCCTTGTATTCTGCCATAATGGGGTTATATTTGGAAAGATTACGCCTCGTTTTGCAAGCAACCTATTAGAATGAGAATGAATGAGAATGATTTTTATCGTCCACTGAGGCCAATCGGCCCTATAGGACCATAAAGGGCCCTTAACCTACTTATTCTGTCCAAGGTTAAAAAAACCCCGCCGAAGGTTTTGAGGAAAACCGTGGCGATTAATAAGAATGCTATCAAAGCTGGCCTGAAGTATACATCAATGTATATATACATGTCAAGTGTGCGCTGAGGACATAGATGATCTCGCATGTCCATAACCTCATGAAGGTATGATCGACGTCAGGAGCCGGATCTTTGTGCTCAATGTCATGTCTGTAGCGGCTGGCAGGGCTGACCAACTCGACATGGCAGCGTCGAATTTGATCATATCTTGGTCGGAGAAGTCTTTAAGAATAGCGGCGAAGGAAGCGGAAGCTTAATCTTTTTGAGATACCACCATCAAACCACAAGTAAGCAAAATTCTCTTGTTTGGTAAATTTATCGGCATAATGGGGAACTCTAAGTTTAGCATTTGATCGTTTCTCAGCTCAAACTCTCCTGAGTTTGACACGAATATCTTCTTCAATGAAATTCAAGCCTCAAGTTCTCCTACCTTGTTATAGGTGTTGCTCTTCTCTTACTATTTTGAAATAGTGCACTCTCCTTGATACATGCACGACATATCGACTATTGACAACCATTTCCTTCCCTAAGCGAGGATCCATAAATATCCCAGTTCTCCTCTATTCCTTCAAAAGCAACAACCCACAAAGTTAGTAGCAACTATTCCCTCTACATTAATTGGCACATTGCTAAATATTCCCACAAGGCTGATTTTTGGTGTTTGAGGAAAGGATTTTGGGACCATGTGAGCTTTTGTATCTCAAGGCCACATTTTTCATTATGTGATGGGCATTACATTAAGAGGTGATCCTCCATCTAATAAGATCTTGGTGAGAACTTCGCCAAAGCCCATTCTACTTAACACATGTGAAGGCTCCTTCCTGGGTCATAATCTTCTGAGTCAGCATGTGCTGCTCAATATGATTAGTGAGAGCAAACTTTCCTTCTCCTTAGTCAGGTCGGAACCTTTTCACAGCAGATGGAGCTATCTTTTCGCAGAGTTAACAGAATAACACTAATTTTTTGAGTTCTTGAGTAAATACTCAAATCCTCACTCTCTTTATCTTTTTCCAAATATTTACGGCGAGAAGGAGGAGAATGTGATCATGTTACTTTTCGATTTCTTTGTGCCTCCACGGCATTGACATCCTCATTGACTTGTATGTTGCTCTTTGTCTTTTGCATTGTTCATACCTCGTGTGTGTACAACCATGATTTCCTCTTGTTCTTCGTTTCTGCTGGAAATGTGACGGTTTGCTCATTGATTTTAGATTTTTCTTGTCTAGCAAAATATTCTTTTACACTTTGCAAAATGCACAAAGCAGGGGCATTCCTTACCAAAATGCTACTTTACCACATTTTGTACAAAGATTATATCAGCAATAGTCGGGATGGTGGGTGTTCCTCGAACGATGAGCACAGAGATATATTCTTTTCTCAAGTCACAGGAACTTTTCATTTCTTGCAGTTGTTTGGTCACCTCAATTAGAGCCTCGAGATACTTTAGTTATCTTAGCTCCTCACATCATGTATATGAATATACGCATCCTCCATTGTTTACTTCTTTTTTTCTTTTGAGCGGCATAAGGCGGCGCGACACACGGTCCCAGCAGCACTCCTGCTCATAATCACGGAAAGAAAGGAAAGAAAGGAGCATATTTTTAACGTCACACACCACTAGGCGACATCAGCCCGGACATGTGACCACACACCACACTACATTGCTTGGTTAGGCCCCAACCACTTTTACATGCATCAGCTTGGACATGTGACCACCACCACACTACATTGTAGTTGGGCCACTGCCCCAACCCGCACTACGATGCGTGCAATGGGTTTTGAAGCCTTGATTCGAGTCGCGACTACGGGGCGACCCTCGAACTCGAGACTTCATATTGCTAGGACTGGTATGTTACCACTAGACCAAAAGGCCAGACGTAATCATGCAGGATCATGGGTGGTCTAGGTATCGAGATAGATAGGAAATCATATCTACAATCTAAATTGCTTTTGTAGAAAGCCTTATGTATTAATGTCAAATCCTTCTTGTACGAATCTTGAGGGCATCTTCTTGTGTACTCTTGGTGGGCTACTCAAACCTATGATACTTGGTGATGCTACAAGATGTAAGGTGTGATTGAGAGCTTGATTGATTTTGACGTTTAAGATAAAGATTGAATCTCTTTACATATTGATGCACACTCTACGCCATGTTTAATATGAAAGGTTTGTAATTCAAAAATAAATCTTAAGGATCTAATGGCTTACCAAATCTTGCCAAAAATTTCTTGCTAATTCATCCCATGGAGTTAGCTCCTAGACTCATCATATTTCAACCACTCGACCTCATCATTTTAGTATTTTTAAACTGGAAAACTTACAACCTTTCTTGTATCATATTCTGATAGTACTCATAAAAGTTTTCAAAAAATTGTTAGCATTTGTCTTTCCGGATCAAAAGTAGGAGCGAGGGAATTGGCATGTTCAACTCAAAATAATGGCAAAATTGTTGACGGAATTTTTTAGCAAAATCGGGGTCAACATAGAAGAACACTATCAAGGTCTAAGGGGGGTAAGATCAAGGGTCGATTCATTTGTGCTTCTTGTTGAAATCCAAGGAGAGAACAAATTTGGTTATGGAGAAGAAAAGAAGAAAGGAACAAATTTTGGTTATGTTGTTGGTTGTTAAAACAAAAGACAAATTTGGTTATGGAAGAAAAGAAGAAGACAAAAAACAAAGGATTGATGAGGTGTAAAAAAGAAATTGCCAAAGATCATGTACCAAGTGGATAGCCAAGATTTATCAAAAGAATTTATAAATATCTTGAGGGACTTCTCCTCCTCTTTGGCTCTAGAATCTCACATGGAGCAAGGGTAGTGGCGACCACAGGAAGATGGTGTCAGGACCTCACCCCCCAAGATATCTTGAGCATTGTTTTATATTATTTTCTTAAAGATAAAAATCGTGCACCCTCATATTTTCCATACATTTTCCTATTGATTCCTTTTTTTTTCCATTCCTACTGTGTTCTCTTTTTGTGTTGCAAATTTTCATCCATTTTTTCCATTTTAGGTGCATTTTTTTACGTTGTTCTTATGCTGTCGTGACACCTAGTTGATCTCAATCTTGACTTTTCCAAGGCCGGAGTCATGCGGATTAGGGTAAAACATCATTGGAGGTTCTACCGAGATCCTAATTTTCTCACGAGGATCAAGTTTGGTGCTTTGATTTGTTCTTGTTTCTGCCATAGCCACAACTCTATCTTCTTTTCCCATCTACTGCTGTAAATACCCTCCAATGATCTTTTTATGCCATACGTTATTTCCAGGCACAAGAAGAAGAAGGAAATAAGCTCTCAATCATTCCATATTTTCGATTTTTTGAAGCTCAATGTCTTTGGATAATAATCTTGCGCCGAGTTATTTTGGAAGAGCGATAAAGCATGACCCTCCTTCTCATTCTACCCCTTCTTGATGGTTGTTGACAAATACCCGAGCTTTGTCATCTTAGATTGCCTTCAACTCGGAAGCTACCGGATTTTTGAACAAATAACCGAAGATTGAAGGCGCCTCTAATTCTTTGTTGCCAAGGCCACGTAAGCAAAGATGAAGCAGGGGAAGGGAGAGAAGAAGAAAATAAGAGATTCTTTACTGAAGATGGGTGCCGAGACAAAGCAAGATTTTTTAAACGACATAAAATAGGACTGCAAAGCCATTTCTACATATATGATTTTGCACTCATACTGCTCCATCGCCATACACGCTGCTCGGACACGTGAAGAAGAAAAAGACTGATCACCTATTTATCATCATAGTTGTGCCGAACACAAGGAAGATTGAGAGAGCGAGGGTTAAGATCAAGAAGAAAGAAAGGCAGCGTCGCCATAATGGCCGAACTTGCTCTTGATACACACATGAGACCTTTTTTTGCCCTTTCTTGAATTTGATATTTTCTTGACATCCATTTTTTTCCTTTTATTTTTTTCTTCCATCCTTTGCCATTTTACTTTCTTGCCTCCCATTAACCAACCGTTCTGTTATTTTTTGTTCTCCTCCCAATATCAACCTGCCATTGTCGTGCCATTGTTTCCTCTTTTTATGCCTTGGCCACACACACCATTATTACTATTTCTTGCCTTTCACGGCTGCTACTCTTTTGTGTGAAAAATTATTATTATTTGCCTCATTACACACCTTGTTGGTGCTTTGGCTAGCAACTTATCTTTTTGTTTTGGCGGGACTCTATCTTGCAAAATACAATATCTTTTATGACATAGCCCTTTGCGTTTCAGCCCACCCCAAGGCGAAGATACTATCATCATTTTTCCAAAATCTTTCCTATGGCACAAGTTACATTTTTGGTGTTGTACACCTAAAAACTCAAAATATTATCTTTTTTAATGGGTTTGGAGGTCAGATTAAAACCCCCATTTTCTTAATAGGTTTGGTGGGACCCGCCAAAGGCCCCCCAGTTCCTTTCTTCTTTGTGCCGAAGACTAACTATTGACACTTAAATAGCGAAAGTGTTGAAGTGGGTGGTCGGGGGACGGCCACATCTTTTGTTTGGCGTGCGTGATGTTGACCCGATTTTACAGCGAAATCAGGGTCAACATAGAAAAGCTACTATCAAAGGTCTAAAGGGAAATTAAAGATCAAGGGGTCGATTCATTTTGTGCTTGTTGTTAGAATCCAAGACAAAAAGACAAATTTGGTTATGAGAAGAAGAAGACAAAAATAAAGGATTGATGAGGTGTAAAAAAGGAGTGCAAAGATCATGCCGTGGATGGCCAAGATTTATCAAAAATTATAAATATCTTGAGGGACTTGTTCTCCTCCTCTTTGTCTCATAGGTCCATGGAGAAAGGGTAGTGGCAGGCCACAGGAAGAGGTGAGGGAGACTTCCAACTTCCCCACTTGATGATGACTTGAGGTAACTTACTCCCTTCTAGGAGTTTCTTGTATCTCTCACTCTTGAATAAAGATGGGTGCCCCCATATTTCCATTATTTCCTTTTTCATATCTATTATTTCCAAAATTCCATCTTTTTAGTTTATGCCTTCTCATTCCTCACGTTCTTTCTTTTTGTTTCTTGCTCACATCCTTTTTTCTCGAATTCCTTACCTTTCTCAAAACGCTTTGCTCAAGAATCAATGCGCCACACCAATCGGGCTGATGGAGGGGTTGAAATCCCTCATCAAGGCATACATGTTTGTATACTTTCCCACTCACGGTGTGACAAGGCTTCTAAGATCCCTGTGTGACATACTTTCGAGATGTTTGATTGTTTTCTCTAGGAGCCAGCAGGTTCAATTTCTAGAAAATATCTTGGTAGGACCAACAAAATGTTGAAGGTGTTCCTGGTAAAACCTTCAACCTCAGTGGTTTAGAACCTCCAGGTTGCTTAAGGCAACCACTCTGTGTGAAGAAATTCCAATTAGAAGGCTCAAATAGCAATTCTCAATCCCTTTCCCTAAAGAGAAAAAAGACTGCCTTGCAAGAAATGATGCCAAATGCAAAGAAGCATGGATGTGCCTATGATTTTTTATGTCAAAACTACTAAAGATCCTAAGAAATGTTGTGCAAAAAGTCAGACAGATTTCAATCAGTGCAAACCCCTCAAAAATACGATCTGACAGATTGAAATTTGGTCAATATCCTACTGGCGGTAGACTGTAACTCAAAAAGGCAGCTCTTTTGTGTTTTGATGCTTGGAATTGGATCCTTTCTCAATATGTACCGCGAGACAATGGTCAAAGTCTCTTTTGCAAAGAAATGTCCGATAAATTGTCTGGAGAATTGTGTTTAGGTCGATGGTATTACCGATTATGAATATGGCAAAACTTTGGGCTGGTGGTACTTTGAGGGCTCCTTTTTATTTTGGACTAAATTCCAATGCTAATGGCGATTTTAGCCTAAGTTGTCTGACGAGAGATCTCAATCTAAAGGGATAAGCATTTTGGTGATGTTCACCTATGCAGCTATATGCTATATGCAACTATTTACATAATGCCTCTTGTTACTAGAGTTCAAGAAATCACTCTCCAATTTTAGATACAAAACACAATGTCAAGGTAATCATTCACAGTATTTTTTTCCAAATAATTTGAGTTTTCATTCTGGCAGAATACCACCGGTCAAGATAATCCAAAAACCATTAATCTTGACACAGAGATCAAATCAAATATTCGATCGAGACCAAAATATGACTAATTCGTGCATAATTTGGCATGTAGGAAGCAAATTCAAGCATAAAACCTTAAATCGGGTCTTTTTGAAGAGATACCAGTCGATCTTATATAAACCTCGAAAAACTACGAGCATTTTCCCCTTTTGAAATCCTCTTATTCCCGGCCCGGGTTCTTCTTGGCAAATCAAGGGCGGATCTTTGTTTTTAGTTGGTTAATAGGTTCTTGGTTCAATGTGGAAGGCAAATCAAAGTGTTTGGATCATAGTTAGCGTTGGGTCAGTTCCTTCGAGGATCTTTTTGCGTGGCAGTTAAAGTTTTTGAAATTTAAGCCGGTATATCCCTGGACAATTTCAAAGAAAGATCAAAGGTATGAGGAATAACATATGTAGTCTTATTAATTATGACGTGTTATGCCCACGAGTAGGTTCAGTGCCTCCAGCCCTGCAGGAGCATACTGCGTGGCGGGGTGATTGAGCCTTGGGGAAATCTGGGGAGGTGGGGGGTGATGGGAAAAACATTCCTGGCCGGGTTGGTCTATATGGACCACTTTTTGAAAATTGTACGAAAATTCTTTATGCTCTCCATGATGGTGGAATCTTTTTAAACTAGATTATTTTTGGCTAAGGAAGGGCATGAGAAGTATGAGGTGGCAAGTAAAGCAAGATGGAGTTGGCAAGATGGTGACCGCGGCAAGGGGGTGGTGATTGTCAAACAACTTGGCAGGGTACATGTTTTTCACAGTCAAACATGGTAGGGTGGAGGTGATGAGGTAGCCGTGTGATCAGGTGTGATGGTGATGATGTGGGTGCAATGTTGGTGATGTTGGCAAGACAACATGCTCACCTTTGAATCTATTTTCCTTGTTTTGAAAGAATTTTTGAAGAAGAAAAGGAATGTCGATGGGGATGACATGTGTATGAATAATGACATGATAGAGGTGATGTGTGTATGATGATTTGGCCATTTTTCAAGTGGTGACATGGGTCAATTTAATCTTAATGCATATAAAATTGCATTCCTTAAACAAAATCATGACTCGTTTACTCCCACTTACGAATTTTGCACTTTCTCTCACCATTTGACTTCCTAGAAGGATTGACTCTAGACCATGGGTGTGACGTAATCAAGTGAAATTTTTTTGCTTTTACAAGATGGTGATGATATGGTGAGTGTGTGAAGTGTGAATGACATATGAAAGAGAAGTTTTGACAAGAAAAAATCTCCTAGGCCAATTTGCTTTTAGGAAATGAAAGCTAGGCATGGAATTTGAGGTTACATGGGTATGTTTTTAAAGGATATGGAAGGCTTGGGATGGAGATCATAGGATATAGTTATGCGAGAACTCAAAAAATGGAAACATCACATACCAAGAACACTTCAAGGGGTCTTCAAGTCTTCAAAGTTATCTTGCTTGAATCACCTTCCCTAGCACGCTTGTGTGATCGTTCATGAATGTCCTAACCTTGGTCTTCAAATATCCACTTCATAATGTGCAAAGATGCATTCACTTCAAATGAATTGTGCTTGTGTATCTGTGTTCAAATCCAAAGTGTAAGCATGAGTAAATCACATTGTGTCTTGCTCTTCTATGCTGCCATAGCATGGCAGCACCTCTATTGCAAGGTTAGCCTTATGGATTTGGAGTGTTGTGGTACTGTGATAGAGTCTTCAGAGACATGGGAAACAATTTGGTTGTGTTAGATGTATTAAAAGGGAAAGAAACAAGCATTTCTTGTACTCTTGGGCATGTTTAAAAGGACTAACTATAGCTTGAGTATGTAGTGCAGCACTACAATGTTTTTCAATTGCTATATCTCGTTCTCTCTGTGGACGTAGAAAAAGTTATCTTATCTAATTTACTTTGTTGATCAATCTTATACAATTCCCAAGGTCCCCAAGGGGCCAAAAAAAAAATTTAGGTTAACACAAACTATTACATCTAACACTTTTAAATTAAAGTCCCCCTGAAACCCCCTTTAGTTTGGGTGCATATTCACACGGGGGTGACATGAGGCAGTGAGGGCCCCTTTTGTACTCCCTTAAACCATATACTACATGTACAAAATCAACACCATTTAGTACATTACATCAAATCTTATATTATTTTTGCAAATCTTATTATATAGTATATTAAAACTTCTATAAGCATACCCCATAAACGAGGATCGCTATCTATGGTCTAGATTGAAAAATAACTTGCAAATATGCCAATCCAACAGCTCTCGATACTCAGTGTCATTCGATTTCAGGGGGTTTTAATTTAAAAGTGTTAGATGTAATGGTTCTAATGCGTGGTAGAGGGCGACCATACCTTATTTCTCATTGTTTCATGATTGAGTATTTGAATTACTTATTTATAGAGATTTGGGGTATTTAGACAGAGCGTCTAAATTTAGTGTACGGTATTCTTGCTTAACCTGCAGCGTGTTCCAAAAGGACTTGGGCGCTTTTTGAATTGGTCACATAGATCTGCTTGTCTTTGTTTAAAGTCTCGTGGGTTTTGGCTCTCAAAGGAAATAGCTTGTACCAAGTTGGCCTTACTGATGCAATGCAATTATATGATTAGATTCGGGGTAACTTCTCACCAACACATATTTCCAATCATGTCCGCAGCTTTTGGTCATAACATAATCAATTGTCTTTGGCCCTTGGTGGTTTTACCTGCAATAAATTTTCCGAACCTTGGAGTTAAGAGTAAACCATTTACAATCTTCATTTTGGCATATAGTACGGAGAATTCCGACAAAAGTTCTCCCATGTAATTTGAAGTTGAATCTTACGATACTCTGCAATGGAATGTGGATCTTCAATCTCATTCAAAGTGCACATCAATTTCCTCATAAGCCTTAGCTTTGTTTACGATGCATGTCACTTGAGTTGAGTCCTATGTAAACACATCTCCTTCTCCTTGGCTCTAGTATTTCAAAACACGAATGGGTCTTCTAGATTTATGTCCATGCGTCATAAGTGAATGATTGCATGGTGCATAATAATAGCATATTGCAAAAAAATAAAGTTAAGGTTTTTGCTTTAACTTTCAACCATATGTATTGTTTGCTTTGATTTGGTTCCAAGGGATCGCAAGTTGTTTGCCCGAGCTACTTTTAGTATCACGATTGAAATACCACCAAACCCTCTGCCAACACTTGATCTTTTTTGCATTCCATATCTTTCATTGTTGCAAATCCCGAGAGATGTCGGGCAAATAGTTACCTTGGTCACGCTATCTCACGTTCATCCTGAAAACAAAATCTTTGCGGTTATGATGCGGAAATAGAAATTTGTCGGCTGTTTGTAAAAAAAAAGTTTCATGCAAATATGTAACATAATACATTATAATAATATCCCATGTCGTGACATGCATATGCTCTACCGACTCCAGCGGCCATTGCACCAAGTGAAGATTCTATTGCCATCCACCTCTGCAGAGCCACGGTCAGCAAAATGGCCTTTGCCACTATTCCTTTCAAGCCTTGGATGATTTACGACCCTCTGTATGGAGTCAACTTCCAACTCCACCATATTGAGTGCCCACTAACCATTGGTTTGGAAACCAGCCCAAGTCGCCTCTCTAATGGGGTCTATTGTAGCATATAGAACTGCTAGTTACATCTTTATCCCTTATCAGTATGATAACGATCGACGAAATCTCTGGCATGGTGGTCATTGCTATATCATGTTTCCATCTTGTAAGGACTACATTTTTTATCCAGTCTGCTGAAATACCGAAGATGATTATGTTACCTTTTACTTGTGCTGTTGAAATGATGGAAATCTGAATTCAACCTAGCAAAGGCCATAGAAATGCACTCCTTTTGGTTGGGAAAAAACCTTAGAACTGTTCGAGCCCGACCATAATACAGGAGGTGCAGGTGGTAGGTGTTCCGAAATCTATGGAGTCACTATTAGCACAGTGCTTCCACGATCATTCAGGTCAATCTAGATGATCGCAGAAGGGTTGTAACTTCTCCAGTAGCCCTAGCAGTTGAGTGGTAGCACAGTCAGCAGGGAAGAGATGGTGGTGCAATAGTGTTCTCTGACGAGCAACTCTTTTCATATGAGGATGGACCACTCTGCGAGGCTTCCAATGGTTCTGACTGCGAGCAATGGTTGCAAACCTCTCATATTTGCTCATATTGAAGGCGACAGTTATATGAGGAAGGAGGAGAGGGAGCAAGGAGCAAGAATGGACACGGTAGCGGGAGGCGGTGGCGGGCTCGAAGGCGCACAGTGGAGGGACCCGGTGGAAGATGGAGACACTTGGCCATGGGCTTGAGATCTTTGTGAAGCAAGGGAGGTGTTCTTCCTAGCAGCAGCTAGAGAATGCCTCAACTTGTCGAGCGTGTGCTGCAAGCTCGGGACCATTAACTAATGATAAACCATATTTGAAGAACAATGGACCACTTTTTAACATGTTAGATTTTTGGGAGAGATCGTGCGGTGGGAAGAGACACAAATACAAGGACTATTCACGATGGAATGAGCACAATGGAAACCCAAAGCTACTAGCAATAGCCATCATGAACTACAGGACTTTTAACTCAGCCAAGAAAAATCTTCAAAGGCAAACCGATTATGGCATCTGAAGTGCACTAGCCTTGCTAAGCAAAAAGCCAAAAGGTGCCAAAAGTGTATACCTGATACAAAAGATAGTGCCCCCATAAAACCTCCATAAACAGGAGGTACTTCCGGTTTGATTGATTCATGAGACAACTTAATTACGTATTAAACTTGGAAGCATCTCTGGTTGAAAGAAAGAACCATGTTATATCTAGCTTCTAGCCATGTGACCTTAAACATTATGATTTTTTACTATAAGAAAAATGTAGGAATAAGAGCTTCAAATCTCATATTAAATTTCAACTCCTCGGGACAAAAGCTCCATGACGCTCTCTTCTCATTTAGGTGGAAACACAGAATTTGTTGTTTTTGAGATATTGATGATGCCAAAATTTGCTTTTTTTGGGATATTGGTGATGGCTACACGGCAACACGAAATTACACTTTCAAGCAAAGACAACTTAGCACATTCCCACTAGGGAGTTCCGTCGCTTTTCCTTTGCTTCGTGGCAAGTGGATACAAAAGTTTTTTTGCCTTATTCCTTCCGCTCCAGCCCAATTTCATCCTCCGTGGCAAAGGCAATTTCAGAAAACTCAAAAGGGCCAAAATACTTATAAAACCCCCAATTCAAAACTGCACTAAAAGTGGGTTTGTCCTATGGCAAAATCTACTTTGCCTTAGTTAGATTTTCTCTTCCAGCTCCATTTTTGTCTTCGAGCTGGAGGTTCCCCAACTCAAAACTGCATTGGGTTTATCATGTAGCAAAATCTCTTTTTTCTTCTACTAACCATATAATTTGTCTTCTCTAACTCCAGTTTTGTCTTCTAGCTGGAGGAATCAAAGGGTTTGCAATGAAGCTCCATCTTTCCGCGCCTTCAAATTGCACCTTCAAATTGTTAATATGGCAAAGCTAATGAAACAAAGGCAGGCAGTAATGGGAATGGGTGTTTAACTATGATATTGTTTACCATCAACTACCACAAAACTAGTGTCTACTATCTATCCTTAGACAACAAAACAAAACTTATTCAATGCCCGAACCCTGGATCGAAATCATGCCGATATCCTGGATCGAAATCATGCCCATATACATGCAGTAAAACCCTAATCCGGCATTAAAGACATTGCATGGGTTTCAGGATTCCATTTTGATGTTTCTACATGGCCACATGGACTGTTCACTCTGTCGATGACCTTATTCGACCTGAAACATCAACCTGAGTATCTTCATATACCTTTCTTACATTATTATGACAGGAATATACCCAAACGACTAACTATTCCCATTTACTTACTGTAAATATCAGGTCTGTGCACAACAGCATATGAGTATTATCATTACAAGTGTGTGGTCCTGTTTATCCACGAACTCTCGCACTTCTTACAGTAAATGACTTACTCCTCTTGATTTAGATAGATCCCTTTCTCATGTGCATCTAATCTATACAAATCTAAATCATCGAGTTGAAATTCGAACTGCAACCTTCAAATATCACTGTCAACGAAAGATCATATCATGCAGGAGCCACAAATCTCGCCTTGGTTAATGTTGTACAGGTTTCAGAGGTTGTGCCCTTAAAGACGACAAATCAAGATTTGAGTCTAATTCTTCATCCAATTCCCCAACAACAGCTCTATCACACAAAAAATGGGTAAGTAAGCTTAGGGGACATATGATATTCAATTCCAATGACAAACTATCTAAAATCATCACATAGACAAACTAGCTGAGATCAACTCCACACTCAAGGAAAGAGAAAAATGTTGGAAAGTGATGAAGGTGCAGTGTTTTACAGTAGGGAATCCTGATGTCGGATCCATGACATTCTTCTAAACGTAAATTTACAGAGTTCATTTGGCACTGATGGTGTTTGCTCTTACATGGAATCTTGGATTCATAGGCAGACCCATCTGCAGGCTTGTTTGAAAGATCTTCCCTGATGGGAGACTCTGAAAGGGTTTGCTAGTCTCCAGCAAAATATTTGCCCCCATTAGTGAAATATTGGCAGCACTGACATCAAAGGTTCAAGAAGATGCAAGTGAGATGGAGGAGCCAGTTATAAAGAATTGCACTATTGCTTACATCTAAGGAGACACCAATACCTTGGTGATGATTCTATGTTAAAACTGGTAGTTCAGGAAGCATAATTGCTTCAAGATGAACAAAGGCAAAGGCAACTGATGTCACACGTTATGCAAGAAATATAAGAGTAAAGGTTATAGCTTGCAGGCCAGGGGCTCAGAGGTGCAATCATGTCTTGCACATGTGACCATACGCCCAGCCTGAAGAAGAGCCACGAGACAGAGCTCTTTAAACTCAAAGCATTGATTTCTATGACAACCTTTCTGTTTACAATGCCAACTGGTTACGCCAGATCGATCCTTCTTTGGCTTGTGCTCTTGCTTAACCTCTTCTTTGTTTTTCCTTTGTTGTATTCTCACATGGCATAGTTAAACTGAGTCTTCTCGCTTCTTCTGCTTCAACAAGTAAACCCTGTACCTCATTAGATATCCAGATCACATCTTTTGTGTTTGCGCAGTGGTAAGAGATATGAATGTATCTTCCACTCCTTTCATAACAAAGATAATCATAATAATTTCTATGATGCTTCCCCCAGCTCCTACTAGATCTTTCTTGAGTGTTTTAAACTTGAGATATACTGTGCAACAGTAGAACATTCGACAAGTATGAACTGCTCCATTTGCTCTTTAACAAGTGACTGGCCCCCTAATCCATGAAGGGTACTTGAATCTTTGAGATATTTCCATGTTTCAGCAAAGGTTTTGAAAGAACCAAGTTGCCTTCGAATCACGCTGGATTGACCAAAGCCTTCAAGTAATCACTGACTTTGTCATTTGTGGCATTCCAATCTGTTTTCTTCAGATATATAAGACCAAGGTAAATCACAAAGAATTCCTTCCATGGATAATTTGAGCCATCCAACACTGGATTAGCAGCCAATCTCCGTGGATCCCCCAAACCCCATAGCCGTCTTTACTTCTTCATCAAATTCTCTCAATTAATCCTTGATAACAGAGATCCTCCTCCCTGAAATCACACTAAATTACTCTGAAACCGCTGCAATATTTGATGACTCAGACTGAATATGTGAAGAAATAGCAGATTTATTATCAAAAAGATAAAGATCCTATCTAGCTGTTGGATATCACATACTTTAATGGGTTCTTCATGATATGAACGAAACAATCTGTAAACAACACTGAATACCCCATCCTTCGACCAAGTTTGCTTACACTAAGCAAATTGACCAATAACCCTGGAACTTAAATAATATCTTCAATTCGAAGAGTGACACATGAATCAGTTTGGAACTGGACAGTCCCTTTGCCATTGCATCGAGCCAAATTACCATCAGCCATTTTCAGTATGGTATTATCATGAGGCTTTAATCTGTGAATACCTCTGTTTTACCAGCTAAATGCTTCGTTGCACCGGATCAATAAACCAAGTATCTTTTGGAGTATTGTGTGCTGCAGCATTGAGAAGTTGAGTCTCTAACTCCTCAACATTAATATGAGAAATCTTGGTACTGGTTCAGTTGAAACAGAGTTTTTATCCTGTTGCTCCTTAAGATATTCACTTTTTAACTTGTTCAGTCTCGTTTTATATGGCCTTTCTTACCACAGTGCCAACAAGTAAAGGGAGTTCTAGGTTGATGAACATTGAAAGACTGCTGCAGATACGGAGGATGAAAGGATTGCTAAAGTATTGAGAGAAGGAAACAATGAGACAAGAGGTTTAAGAGCGGAAGGCAGTCAGTTGTGGATGCTCAAATAGACTATGGAAGGTCAGACGCCCTTGAATATGCATTGCTATGATAGTCGTTGACTATGCCTACAGCATATATTTGGCTTGGTAGGAGGAAGATGGGGATCGATAACAATCAAGGCCCCGACACCTGAAGAGGAGCAAAATCTTTTGGTAATGCTTTTCGACTTTTATTTTCCCTTCCACAGTTCTGGAATGAGCATGCGCAACAAAACAAATGGCTAAAGTTTTATAACCTTTCTCAAAGCATGTAGTCAGAATCAAAAATGAAAAATGGGGATAAAATCGACTCTGTAAATTGTTTTAGAGCCGAGCTGTAGATAAATCATCGAAAAAAACTGAAAAAGTAAACATCAAAGGTAGGACATACATGTTATCTCCCCTGATTATGTAAAGACCCAAAACTAGCTGCTCCACTCCTGTCTGTATATAATAGTTAACAGCCATTACAAAGCAAAAAATAACATATTTAATTCACTCTATTAACAAAATCCAGTTCATGCATACCCTAGTTGAGTAAACCCGTTCATGTGATTCGTCCAAAATGAGGTTAGTTGCCTGATCATACCCTCTCAAAACGCCCTGCACAACAACAAAAATGTATAAACTAAAAGATTAGGTCCGGTATACTCTCACAATACTAACCACGATATTGCGCCCATCATTTGTGATCACTGATATTGTCTCTGCAACAGTCCCAGAAACATCCATGTTCATGCTTAAGAAATAAAAGAGTTTCTAATGAAAAACTTACGATCTACGAGTGATTCCAGCCCAGTGCTAGTTGCCATAGCGATAGCGATGGTGCAACGCCTCCCCTAACACCCTTCTTAAACCCGCCGAGTGGTTAGATCTTTACAGTCTGATGGATTAATTATAATCGTTTAAATAAATAAGGATTAAGGTTTTGTGCTTCTCAAATATATAAATACGATTTCGGGAAAATTCCAAATATACCCCTCCAAGTTTGCTAAAATTTCAAAAATACCCCAAAAATACCCCCAGAAATAGGGTATTTGGTTTAGGGTGATTTTCCACTAAATAAGCAAATAAGAAAAAAAACCCACGCGGAGGCTGAGGTTGGGAAAGAAGGCTGGCGGTCGGGTTCGCGTTGGTTTTAGGTAATCAGATGGTGACCTTCTTGGGGTTTTCTTGGGAGTGCAGCTTGGTTTCTCTTGATAATTTCACGGAGATTTGCAAGAATTACGCGTAATCCCGTGGTGGCGTTGTCTTGGAAATGTCGGTTCCCCTCATTACGGCGAAGTGGAGATTACCCGCGAGGTTTTGAAGAATGTCAGTATATTTCAAGTATTGTCCAATAAGTCGATGCACTTCCAAGTGATGTGAATGGCATTTAAAACTGAAAAGCCTTATGGATTGGTCGGGTTTCTCAAAACCCAGCACAATATTACATCGAAAATAAGCGTTTGGAAAAAAGGCTACCTGTAGCCAGCCAATTCCGTCAATCGGAAAAAGTCAAAGTGTATATAGGAATCGAAAGCCTCGGTATTGGGCATCAAACAAACTCCACTTCAACATGCTTAAAGGTTTTAATGTTTTGGAGATGTCTGGTTTCTCTATACCAGCCGAAGTGGGGATTACCACAGGTTTCGGCGGCTACATTAATAAATCTTATTAAATGATCAGTGGCCATTGTGACATGATGTCGATAGTTGCTTCACGGCCAGCAGTTCGCGAGCATTCGTCTGATGGCGGTGACGCCCTCCTCTCCACGACCATGGTGCCTTGCCTTCTATCGGTAGACTCACGGCTCTTGTGCCCGGAATCATGGCCACTTGTGTGTGGCCGGAAACGTCTTCTTGAGATGGTGTTGGGCCTGCGGTGCACATGCTCGACCAGTTAAGCAGTGCATGTGGTGGAGGGTAGAGTAATTGTGGACCGTGATGCCTTCGCATCCCCATTTGCTCGTCCCGATTCTGTCTGTGACATTTCGTGATTTTCTTAGCTACTACTCCCGGTATGTCATTTGGTAGCCCAATTAGCGAGCTTTGCATCCATGGCGTGCCAGGTATACGAGTGGAATCTTTGGGTCCTCGGTCCGGTGCTCATCCTCTTCACAGTGTTGCGGTGGTTTTGTGCACCATTATCTAAATGGACCGTTATTTGGGGGAACGCGATGCGGCCCGCCAGTTGTAATCGGACATCCCTCGTGGTGGGTGCACAACACCACAGGCCCTTCACGGTCGATCTTGGAGTGCTTCCTCTCGCCGATGATGTGGGATCCGTTTACTGTGAGCTCGTTGGTCGTGACCTCTCTCTTATGGCATTGAAAGAAGGTGGCGTGCTCGGCTCGGAGAGTGCACGATGGGCCGCGTCGAGTGGTACTTCTTTGCGCATGAAGTGGGGGCTGTTGGCACGAGGTGGGTGCACAGCTTGCAGACGTTGTCAGCGTCCCTCTTCTTGTGCTTACATGGGAGGGAGCGACGAGGATCATCGCCCGTGTTGTGACCTTCCGTTTGGTGGTTGCGTAATCACTTCTTCTATTTTCCAGAGTATCATGTTGAGGGTTGTGATGAGCATTGACATCGTCGATGATATGAGGACCTAGAGCATGGAATCTGTTGGTGCCTTCGTCCAGTGTGTGATTTTGTTCGGCCTTTTTTAAGCTGCACAATGAGAGAAAAAACGTCCAAGTTAGCGATTTAAGGTGCTTACAGCTGGCGTTTTTGGGGTTGCATGTTTACTGATATTGCGAATTGGAGGTGCCCGGTGGTGGCTTTCCCCTCCACATAAGCTTTGATGCAGCCATTACGGTGGTCAGTGTCGCTTTAAGTTCTTGATGAAGTGTTATCATGTGTCGTCACGGTGGTCTTCGGGATCGAGCGTGCGGAATGTAGCGTGGAACACCAGTAGCTACTCTCGTGATCGCTTTATGGGCATGTGCTTGCTTTCGGCGGCGGCATATCCCAGCGGCAGGGGTGCATTTAGTGCATTTCGTTGCTTTGCTGTTGCGCTCGGCCTTGATGCATGCATCAGATTAATAACGATGTACTTCGCTGTGACGCTTGGTGACCCGTGGTCTTTGCGTGTTGGCGGCGGGGTGTTACGGGTATTGCGTTGGCGATTTGTTGCTCACCAATTGTAGGAGGGTAGTGTCAACATATACGGATGTGGGTGAGGATGTCGTCGCCGTTCTGATGAGTGCGGGAGTAGTATTCCGAGCCATAGAGATTGTGTGTGGATGTTCGGAGAAAGCGGTTCGGCTTCCGTCTGACGGGATTTTGTCGAGAGTATGTTGTAGCGAATTCTTTTGGTGTGGTGGGCCAGGGTGGTGAGTCGATGAAGCGTCTTTTGGTTGGTTTGTGGGGATGATCTTGTAGTCCTGGAAGCGGTGTGGGACGTGGCTCGCTTTGCGGACGTAGCTGGCTCGATGACCATGAGCGCCAGAGCGCTTGTGTGTTCGCCATCCATGTTGGCGGACGCCTTGCGTAGTGGTCTATGAGTGGAGTGTTGGCATAGCGTGTGTGAGGGAGGTCGGCAAAGTGGACGTCGTCGATCTCCATATAGTTGGTATTTGGAGGCCTTGGTCTGGCAGATGAAGAGATCGGTTTGGAGGCGACATTGAGACCCAGTGACCTTGCCTTCGTTTAGTATGTCGGGAGTCAGGGCCTCGGGATGTCTTCTTGGTTGGGTTTAGGGTGGGCGGTGCGGCTCTGAGCCTGGGTGCGTGCCCGAGGATGTAGTATGTCCGACTTGAGTGCGTGATTCTACGGATGTTCATGTGCGCTCCCCAAAGCGGGGAGGAGGATTGCTTTGGGTGGTAGGGCTAGCGTTTGAGTGCTCCTCTGTTGGCTGAGAGTACGTGTCCACCTCACTGCTGGCTGTCAGGCTGCGCCCTCGCGGTTGGCAGCTGCAGTAGGAGCAGTACCTGCGGTACATGGCGTGGCCTTCTAGCTTAACGGGAGGGCACGCATGTGTGGATGCACTTGTTACGAACAAGGAGTAGCGTAGCTTGTCCTTGTGCACTTCCGTTGTGTGCTTGGTATGGCGGCGACCTCGTTTGTGATCCTCCTCTCGTCTCCTTCCTTTACCCACAGGATGGTATGAGTAAAGTGACCGAGGAGTATAACTTTGTTTTTGAATTGCTATGTTTGCGTGGCAATCCTTCAAGTTCAAAAAAGTTTTGGTATTTGAGGCGAAATGGAAAATTTTGAAATAAAACAATGTCATATGTAGGGTTGAGTGGTAGATGTAAATTGATCATTATTGCATTTGTATTTGTATGGGACATTGAAATTGATAAATGTGTTATGTGTATTATAGATTCATGAACACATTGGTATTTGTATAATGATGTATAGATGGCGTATGATAATGTAAGATTTCTATTGGATTGTTTTTGTTGGAAGCATGTTTTGTTTACAACCGTGGAGGCATCATAGGGATAAAATAAGTAGTATAATCAATAAATTCACCTAGAATTTTGACCTAGAATTTAAACTTAAAAACTTATTGTAGTTGGATTCTCTCACAATTATCACTCAAGATTGCGCCACACATTTTGCTTGATGTTTGTAACTCCATCTATGTATTAATATATAAGTCAAACTATGAATTAGTGCATGAGCTAGCTTATAAGTCATTGATGGTTAAAGCAAAACACATTAATAATTGATGATTGCCCTAATGAATGTGTTGAGCTTTAATTAACATAGTGATTTGTAAAGATGCCTTTTCGTGTCTGATTGAATACTTTTCAATCCGATTAGTTGCAATATGGTTTCCAACGACATCGTCACATGAGCTATAAATTAGGCGGCATTGTTATGGTTAGACATAATTGGTATTGTAAGGTGCATTTTCGATGTCAAACTCCGCGGCAATTGATATTCTTATTTAGAATCATCCTTATGAATGAATGATTATACAATATATAACATAAAACTCTCAATAATGGTGAAGGACAAATTTAGACCTTGTTAATCTTATTGAGGATAGTTAGCTATTTCACCTCGCATAGTTTTAGGAGGAAAGGCTGGGATCCACGCCATGCGAAGGACAATATGATGCAACATAAAATCAATGCGTGGGAGATAGAAGACGTGGGTAGCCCATTGTGCATGCTACTTGCTAGAACAGGTAATCTATGGCAATATTTTCCACCAACATGGCCTATTAATGTGCACAACATCTGATTACTACTACTGGTATGAAATTTATTGGTAACCACTCAGGATTATCATAAAAAATTGCACCATCACTCATCTATCAAATTAATATATGGTTTTATTTTAGCATGTAAAAACATGGTCACATATTCTTGTGTGATGTTCCTCAATCTTCAATATCACGACAGCATTGACATGATGTCGAAAAGGAGGAACCAAATAAACAAATATTGTTATGGTAACGATCAATATATATTGTTTTGCTCACGGGTAGACTCAGTCTGAAGGCATGACAATAAAATATAAATATGAATAAATGTTCAGAATATTAAAGTAGACTATAATTTCCTATGAAAAGCTCAGGATCATGAATTTCACCTATAACTAGACTTAAGCGCCCATGAAACCATTGGCAAAATTGTGAGTCAAAGTTTAACGCAAAGGTTAGGCAAGGAACTCATTCATTCTTAAGGAATATGTGAGCAGCCAATAAAATGGTTATAGCATTAATTTCACGTACAACAAGTTTGTTGCACACAAATATTAAGGTATTTAAGCGTGAACAACAAATTACATTGCTGCGAGGAATTACTTAGTACGATGGTGTTAGAAATGGATACGCGTACGAGTATCAATTGTCGGAACCTCATTCTTTGAAATGTCGCATCCTAATTATTGGAACACCTCTTTAAAAAAAGAGCTCCATGAAAATCCATAACAGCAAATATGTGTGCCACAAAATACATGATGAAATTTAGCTTAAGAATGTCTACGTGCTACTTTGCTGGTTCGCTACAAACATTTTCCAATACGCTCCTGAAGTGAAGAAGAATTGATTATCAATATCAGAACTAGTTTGTCTAAAAAATCAAGAATATAACTTTGTTTACTACTACATCATTCAAATATTAGCGAAAGCCGAGACATCATAGGAGGCGGACACATTTGCTTCACTACCATAACAGCTCTTTAGCTTCTAGGTTGTCTGGGACCATCTTCAATGTCTTCACAGCGGTAAAGAAATTAAGAACCAATCATTCTTGCATCTAAAAAAATATATTAACTTCTATATAAAGCTACCTACGCTTTAGATAAGAAAATCATTTCTGGACAACTGCGGCATGTCTATACAAAACAAAAAACACTAGAAACTCTTTGCATGCTTATGTAGGAGTGAGAGAGAGGCCCGGACTAGAGATTAAATTCCATATAAAACAAGTATGAAATACAAGTCAAAGATTTCTATAATTCACGAAAACATTCAAATGTCTTGCTCATATACTGACAGCAAGTGACAACTTTCTTTGAAAAAAACTGAAGAAAGTCGGACCATGTTCAAGAAAGCTCGAAATGCAGTGGAGTACTTTTGTCTTGGTGAATGACGGGTAGATGCCCTTGTCCGAGAGCCAGATGAGGTACAAAGTGTGATCTTTGAGTGGTGGAAAGCGAGTTGCAAAAGTTATTGATTCTCTTGAGTTAATAAGTGCCGGATTGGGATTATTTAAAAAGTGAACTAGACAGCACAACAGCACGACCATTGATTTGGAAGAGGAGAGTCATTCTAAGGAAGCAGATGCAGCCGAGGAGAATCTAGGCGTTATTTTGAAATATCTTGAGATGATTTCACGGGATCTGGAACAAAGACACAAATTCTTCAAAGCCCCTCACCCTTAAAGAAAATGTGATTATTAAGTTTTCTACATATGAATGTCTTAGTGGTCGAGAATACTAAATTAAAAGAATAGATTCAAGAGATGCTATTGACAAATAAAAGCGCTTATGAATAAATAGACGAGAATCACAACCAAGAAGGGAGTTAAGACTTGAATGTTGGGCTTAAAAAACTTAGTCTGCAATCTGATTCTCGAAGAGGCTGGAGAATTGAAGTCTAAAAATGATTTTACGGAAAAAAAAAAAAACGTCGGCATGATTGATGCCCTCAATGCGATATAAAATTGGGTGCCAAGTTGAGCCTACAACTTGTTGCTAAAAGAAGTGAATCGAAATTACTTGATTCATTAATGGGATCTCCGATCCATGGAGGCACAATGTTCTCAAGTTAAAGAAATCAAAGAAAATATGTACTCTACTATGGCGGAGAATGCAAATTTGAGAAACAAATAGAAGTACCATAAAAAGGTCACGATTGTTGAGAGGTGGATCTAAGCAGAGAGAATCGGTCATGCTATGCATATTCTTCAGCGAGTTAGGCGTGAAGATTGCTAAAAGAGTCCAGATTATGCAAAATACAATTAACCATGTTGAAAGCTCATTTGTTGCTATCCCTCTCATTACCATCAGTGCGATCTACCTTGCACAGCAACATTTTCTAGGGTCTTGTGTTGTTCATATGTCTATTGAGGCGGGATGCTTGGAAAAGCCCATCAAATGCTTGGAAGCTTAAGAGCGATGTTAGATGAATATCGAGACCAAGTTTTTACAGTGACATGGTTAACTTGATGTATAATTAAAGGATCTCTTATTTAATGAATGATGAAAGGATTTCAAGCTTGCAATAAAGGCTTGATTTTGCAAGGGATTTTGATATGGATAAGGAAGATCATGTTCTAACATACTTGAATTGTAAAAGAAATGATGATTCTTTTATGGTGATTCACTTTGGTGTCTACAATTGTCTTAAAAGAGGTTGCACTTGTTTGGAACAAAGAGAGTCGAAATGATGGCAAGACCATCTTCCTAAAGGAATTAGAAAGGAAGATCTTGGCGGTAAGCTCATATTTTCTTAATGAAAGGAATGCTTGTAGAGAGGCATGTGGAAAATGCTGACCCGATGGCCCGAAAAGGTAAATGATTCTTCTCATAGTATTATTCTAATTCTTTGCTAAATAAATTTAAATACACAACAACAAATCCGGCTCACCTATTTTGCTGCGCACCAGCGAAACCATGTTCCATCATAATGAAACCTCCAAGTCTTCACTACATGGTTGCCACCGGGCCTTCCCTCGGCCCCGCTAATCCAGACCTAAGCTAACATGAGCCCAGGCAGGTAAAAACCCTCATGGCAATTTTACTAACGAAGGGTAAGCAAAGTTGGGAGAAAGGATTCCCAAACTCCGAGGAGGCCCAAACTCCGACGGAGACAATTCACTTGGGTTTTCTAATTTCCATGACCTAAGATTGAAATTCTGAATCGAATGACTCAAATGATTCACCCATTGATGTGACGGGACATTAGCATAGCTAAATTGAGGAAAGTGGGCATTTCGGATTTGAGCATACTGCTAACAAAAATGATACTTTTAAAAAATAAGACATGTGGGTAAAAGCATGCTATGGTGTTCAATTATTTGTCCCCTTGTCCCCCAAAATGTGGCGTTGCATCCACACTTTTGTGGTATGAAATATAGTGCTAGCGTCGCTCAACTACCGTTATTTAAAATAGAGTCCCAATTTGTGAGGCCGGAGGAGAATTCTAATTTCAAAAATTCAAATTCTATTCTTTGGCCCATCTTTTGTTCTTTGCCTACATCACATTCTTTGAAACCCTCCCACTACTTGCAAGCTCAATCCTTGGATATGGATGGTCAATGAGGTAATCTGTCCTGGCGGCATTTGGGCGGGGAGCAAGCGAAGAGAACCAAGGAACGAGAAATGTTGAAGAAAAGGCGTAGGAGAAGAAGAAGAGAAGAAAATTGGGCTTGCGGAATTGGCGGAAGGATGGGTTCATCAAGAAGTGCAAGCGATGGCGTCGTATCGCCAATTTGCTAACGTCTTTCCATAAACACAGACCAAAAGAATGGAGGATAGCATGAAGAAAGAAATTTTACTTGAGTTTTGAGGATAAAACATTAGGAAAGAATTCTTAGGTGAAGGTCAAAAAGGATTTGGAAGCCAGAGCATAGATTATAAAGAACCTCACGGGACTCCATGCAATTTGTCAAAACTCTCTGCAGCAGCCCGGTGCCTAGCGATAAGAATAAGCGCCTTACAGTATACGTACCACAGCGTGCAGATTCTGAGAACAGTGACAAAATCAGCCCGAGATCTTGGAAAGGTATTAATTATTTCACCCAAGAAACACCGCAAAAGCGAAAAGAAAAAGGGGAAAGAGATCATTTACAATGGTGGAAATGGGTTTCTGAGGGCTAAAAGATTCGATGCAATTTTTAGATGAACATATAGAAAAGATTCAAAATTTTGGATTGAGAACACGGTGTCTCCTAACACAAAGGATGTTAGAACTAGAAGATTGGAGAAATGTAATAGAAGAAGAACATGCTGCCCACACACTATACGGAGAATCACATGTTAGTTTATTTACATTATTCATGTTTTGTGGATTATGGTGCTTAGTGTAGTGGTGCATGTGGTGGTTGTTGTGTTCCCATCGGTGATTGTGGTGTATCTTGTATACGACATGAATTAAAAATGTAGTTGACTCTAGTCTGAAATGCAATATTTAATGTTTGGAATATTAGAACATGATTAGTGCATCCTTTCTTGGGTGTGTGTCGGTCTAAAAATATTTGAGAATGATAGATAACTAATTGATCCTAAGAGTACAAATTTTTGTTGAATAAAGACAAATTTTTGTCGATTCAAAACATTTCTGTTGGAAAGAAACTGTGCTATTAAAAAGATCTTACAAAATTTGGCTTTCCATTGAAAACTCTTGTGCAGGAACTAGAATTTATATGCATTTTTACCTAATGACGAGAATGCTTTGTGGTATGTAGCTCGGGCGGGTGCATCCAAAGAGTATTATTTTCTGCTAAAGCATCTAAAGCTTTGCGATTCATTGGGTATGAGATGAGGTTGCAAGTGCTTTACCATCTGAGAGGTGGGAAGAACTTACAAGTCGCGCGATGGTCAGCTATTCACGAGACTCGGAGGCGGACAAGTGGCCGGGCGAAATCGTGGCCCGACCCTTACTGCGGCATGTAACATAAGGTCCTTGGACCTTGTCTGAAACTCACTTCACATCAATGCACCCCCCAAGCAACGTTGAAGGCTGACATCGACTGTTGTAGCACGCCCAGTTGGACTCGAGAAATCGACAAGAAGGTGGATCACATTTCCCACCTTGAGGAGATCTATCCTGAGCCCTATTTAACATATCACGAATGCCCTCTGGCTCACCTAGAATAGCCGTAGTGATCTCTGAACATGATCCTACCATTGCCGAAATGAACTTGTTCGATTGAGAATAAGCGTAAAAATCGAGGGCCGAGAGCAGTTTGGGACCCATTCTAATGATTAGAAGAGGAATATAATTATTATGAGATTATGCAATTTGAAATGTTTGAGAAGCTGACTAGGCGATTTTTATCGGGCGAAATAGGATAAAGAAAGTGATGTGATGTGATGTGATGTGATGTGATGTGATGTGATGTTGATGTGATGTGATGTAATGGTGTGGTGTCGTGATAAGGTGTGGTGTGGTGTGGTCTTGATCTTGCGGTCTGCAGTGCGGTCACCGGTGTGGTGTAGGGTGCGTTATGTCCATGGTGTTGTCATGTGGGTGTGTGCATGTTAATGTATGATATGTGTGGATTCAATTTATTTATTCTCCCCCTCACCCCACCACACACCCATCATCTATCCCACCACCATAGACTACCACCACATCTTTACAACCACCACATTACCATATGCACCACCCTCCACCACTCCACCACCACACCACCACACCACATCGCCCTGATCACAACACCCACACCACACCACTTACCACTCCACCACCACATCACACCACAATCCACAATGCCACACACCCACGATCACCCACCCCCACCACTCTTCACCACACCCCGCAGCGACACACCACCACCACACCCACTGCTACACTCCACCACACCACATCATGCACCACACACCCACTACACACACCACCACACCACCATCTGACACACACCACTCTCCACCACCACCTCCACCACCACCACCCCACCACCACCACACACCACTCCACCCATCCCCCACCACCACACTCCCACCACCCACCACCCCCACTACCACTCACCATTTGGTGTATGGTGTGGCGGTAGATAGTGTGACTGTGGTGGGGTGTGTGTGTGTGTGTGCAACCACCCAAGGTGCTCGTTACGGTGAATATGATGAGTGTGGGGCATGTTACTTCTGACACATGGTTTGGTGTGGTATACACATCTAACGATTTAGTGTTCATTTCATGCACGAGATACTATTGTTCAAGGGTTTTGGACCAACATCCAGAAATTAAGATTAGTCTTGAGGCTTTTGAGAAGCTGAAACCCTGGTTTGTTGTGAAATTGAAGGACTTGATAGTTCTTTGTTGCATTCAGCACTTGAGGATGCAGAAATACTGGTGGATGGACTCCGTGGGATGAGAATCAAACATCCAAGAAGAATTGCACTTACTACTTGACGTTGTAGATCACATGAACTTGGTGTGCAGAGGCACACCAGCATAAGGTGCAAATCTGAGGAAGCTTGTGGAATCTATGTTGTGTCCAAGAGTGAATTAGATGGGTTTCGCTAAGAAGGCGCACATCCTTGGAGATTGTGGTACGTGTGGAATCAGAGTTTCCGGACACATCCCATGGAAGAAAGTGGCGATAACGGGGAAGGCGAAATGGGAATTACATTGGTATGAAAGAAGACAAGCGTCTCGAGTTATTAGGAGGCCATTTCCATCAGGAGTACAGCAGAGACTGGGAACCTAAGGAACCACGGATAAGCGAAAGTCTAAAAATCTTTTCCTTTGCATAATTCGGGTTCTGTTGGGTCAATAGCAGATTACCATTTTTGGTTCAAGGGTGCGACTCGTTGGCGAGATAGGATTATCAAGGAAGCTTTGTTCTATATCGGATGATAGAACACGATACTTTGTTAATTGCAACCTTTGCTCGCTGACACCACAAATATCTGGAGGCGAAAGGAAGGGGTGCCAAAAGAGACATTATGTGTTTTTCGGATGAGTGCGACATCTCAATTCAAGGCTTCTAGACATTTGTGGCTAGGTACAGGCGACTAGCGATGTCTATATGATGTGGAATTTTTTGGTTCTAACCACGGGAAAGATGGACAGCACAATGGCAAAGCTCTTTGAGTTGAAGAGAGATGGTTAAGACAAAGCGCAATTAAAATCTGTTGACATAAAATTGGGTAATGCTCATGAAGTGACAGAAGTTGCCGAAGAAGATGTTTACTTGTGGAACATCAGGTGGATGAACACTTCACGAAACCCGATAAGAGGAAAGAGTTCTTTTGGGAAGTCAAGGTGGAGGATATAGATAGAAAAGAAAGCATGGGGTGGAGAAAGGATTTTGGACACTAGGCAGACCATTGGCATTCAGTGCGATCTCCATGCGATTTACTGCGAGGAACTTTCATGTACTGACTCTTGCTTGGATAGCATATTAGAATGATTGTGTGAGCAGGCACTATGTTGATGATTGAAACTTCAAGCTATTTACAATCCTCAATGTGCATCTTGACATTGAGGATCGTAAATCCAACAAATCACGATGTTAGCGAGGCACTTAGAGTTGGTGATAATTTTTGTTACCGTTGCTCGAGAAATGATGAGGTTCTGAATTTTGGATTCGATCATGCACAAAGGCTTCAAAATGGATAGTGGAGAAAAGGCGCCGGCTCAATGGAAGATGGTACCTCGCGGTGGTAGTGTCATAGAAGGTATGTATTACAAGAAGGCGCTTAAGATCAGCCGTCGACTCTTAGAGTCTCATAAGCCCCGATCGAAGTGGATAAACATTGGATATCCTTGATTCAAATTTACGCGGTCTGCCAAACACTAAGTCGGTAGACACGACAACATTAGTAAACGTGGTTAAGGCACTTACTTGTATCTATTGGTTCTTGTGGTACCACTTTCGAATACCAAAAAGCCAAAAAGAAGCCATGTCTCGATCCTGTATCCTAGGCACAAGCTGAAATTGCGGCCGGGTTCTAGAAATTAATACGCAAAAACAAATTCAAAATCGAGTCTGAGCCGAGGTTAGAATATTAATATTTACCTCAAATGGTGTGATAGACATGGAATGTAATCTGGTGACACGTGCCTTATCTGGCCGGCAACATTACCACTCCCATTTCGGACAACGTCCGCAAAGAAATGAACCTTCATACCCTCTTCTTACGCCTCGGGAAGCATTGGAAGTCACGGGGATCTAAAGGTGTCATGACCACTCGCTCGAGAAAGAATGCAAATCTTGGAAATTCGAGGGTTGCGGCTCCAGTGATAAGTCTTCACATGCCTTTAGCTCACTTTCGATTTATAGTTCATATTTAATTGATTCAGCCCGGGCAACCATGGCCATTTGACAATACCATCCTTTAGTTCGCTTACAACTTGAACCTACTCTGCGCTTTGGTTGTCGCGATTGATTGCCATCTGTTGTGCAAATCGGCTCTAATTTCTGATGCTTTATGCTCCATCAACTCAATCTTTCTTTTGATATCATTTTCCCTGTCCCTCGTTTTGCTTGCAATACGTTGCTTGCATCTATCAAATCTAGTGATGGGCTGCAGCCAACCATTCCCTTCACAAGTCTTGTCATAATTACTTGCCAAAACTAACTTACTACGTATATATATCGGCCTCTAACATAGTAAAAGCCCGCGTCTTGATGGAAAGCCACAATCCTGCCACAACTGGGTGGTCTCTACACTACATACCACACACAACACTCTGTTTGCCACGATTACACACCACACAACACGGCATGGTGGTAGCAAGGAGTAGTGGGACATTGTGCGGGGTGGTGGTATAGTGGTGGTGGTGGGAGTGTGGTGTGGTGGTGGTGGGTATGAGGTGTGGTGGTGGGGTGTGGTGTGGTGGTGGTGGAGTGTGGTGGTGGTGGATTGTGGTGGCAGGACACGGTGGGCCACAGTGGTGTGGTGTGGTGGTGGTGGAGTATGGTGTGTTGTGGTGGGAGGTGGTGGTGGTGGTGGTGGAGTGTGGTGGAGGGGTGTGGTGTGGGACATGGTGGAGTGTGATGGGAGATGGTGGTGTAGTGGTGGGAGATAGGGTGGGGTGTGGTGTAGGACAGTGGGATGCCAACAACTCACCACTTACCCGGACCACACATACCTCATCTACCATTCGGCATCCATTGCCTGAAATGCCCCTGAGATGGCATCACAGAGACATAACTTGTGTGTCCAATGACATGATGCAAAATGGTAGACATACGGTTACTTGAAGAGTGGATTTGATGTTACATTTTACGGCCAGTAGAAACAATCAATCAATCAATCAATATTAATCATGCCCATTTGGGATACAAGTCCATATAGCCAACAGTATGCGTTGTTTTAAGGTAACAACATGATTAAAGATGGTAAAATACAAACAATCCGAGAACTTTGAGATGTGACATGTGTTCACTTATGGATATGTCTATTCTTTCTTTGGCTTGTCTTTAGATATGCCCCGACTTGGTCGGATGCATGCCAAACAAGTCTCGAAGATTACTTGACGCTAATATCCGAAGAAGCGATCGCGAATATGCTCATATGGCCGGACAAAAAGCCATTGTAGGCCTCATCCTCAATTTATTTGGTTATGAAATGACAAGGACATAGTCGATCATTTTAATGATACTTTATCACCCGTCTCTATATAGCAAGGTGATGGGGAAGGAAACCGTGTTAAGGAATGGTTTCTTAATTCAAGTTTAGATGCTCCTAGATATGATACTCACGTAGTTATCCGAAATTCAATTTATTCTTGTGAAGAGCCGCCTTCACCATATTCTCATGATCCTCGAGCTTATATTTGCTTTTGCTGATACATTCTTGAAATCACATTTCATGGGCCAACTTCCTCAATGATATATTCAGTGTTGCCCATTTGATCCGCTACTTGAGAATACCATCATTCATTTTCTTCCTTAGAATTACTAAAACTGGGCGGGAAGCGTACGTTTGAATCAAAGATACGAAGTTCTATCTAAATAATGCAATGTGGGCATGAAACATGTTCAATTGGGACTAGTCCGCTTGTTAAAAAGCATGATGTCACCGAGCGTTTGGGCTTTTTGCTCCCAATTCTTGTGAGGAGAAATCTCTTCTACATGCACCTCTAACCCATCAGGCTTAACCATTGGCAGGCCAAGATGGACATCATAAAGCATGACCCGGGGTTTGACTAGAACACCAAAAGCAACTTACGTAAATGCAAAACACTCCTAGGTTATTTTTCTCACCATGCGGGCATACCCAAACAAAGCTCCTTAGCCCTCCTATTGCTCTTTTGATCTTTCTTGGTGACCATTTGCTTGTTCAGAGAAATTTCAATCCCTAAAATGTTTTATCTTGGCTTGACCGTGTCCTAGAGCAACCCCTCAATTTGAAAAAATCTGGCATGGCCTTGAACCAAACACCATGATTTTTTGATTTGGAATGGTTAGCAGGTTTACCTTTATGTACGAGAGAAATCATTGAGGACATCTAGTATGATTTTAATCTCGTTGGGTTTTGGAGATGAGTACAATATCATGCGAGCAGCAACTTTATGACATGGTCACCTAAATTCAGCACCAACTCCACTTATGTCCATTTAAGTAGCTTCCACTTCGTAATAAACAACCCAAAAATGACGAGGGCAGCCACAACCCAGCTTAAACGATCTTGTGGATCATGTGTACGAGCATACAAGGGAAGCGAGTTCACCATACCCTTTTGGTACAAACTTAAACAAGCTGCCTCTTGGAGGCTTGAGGACCCCAATTGCCTCAATCTGTCATGAAGTTTACCACAGAATCCCCATGCAGTCGAGATGCCTTCGTGGGTCCTATGAATGCAAGATACAAATTCGGTTCCTGGGCCACTTGGCATTTTTAAAGTATTTTCACAGGTGTCACTAAAACCAAGTCTGATTGAGTATTTCCAACCACAGAAACCGACTGACATGCTGCTATAAATGCATTTTTGTAGCCCAATCCATAATTTTTGTAAATCCGAGGGGAAGCCAAAAGTTTTAGCCATAACATTTCAACTAAATTGATACGTAGTGCGTAAGTCATGTATGTTGCCACATTTATATCTTCCAGGACGACTCTGTATGTATACCATGCATCGGGAAGGGCGCCATGTTTGAAACCTTCCAGGTTGAAATATGAGTGAGTTTTCAAAAGTAGATGGCCTCCCCATTTACATAGATGCACACCATACTAGATTATCGAGACTTGCCATTTTTCATGCGGGCCCGAGGTTTCCACCGTACACATCCAAGGAGAAAAAAATGGATTCGGTTGTGGGGAGCTTTTGGATCATTATTTTTCTGGGGATCATGTAGAGCTCTTTGAGCGGAAATCATCTCTATTTCGTAAAAGAATCGAGAACTTTGGAAGAGGCCTTTGGTTATGTGTTCAAAGGCCTTTGTGGTTAAATCAAGTATCTACTAGTTAATTTTGCTTCATGTATACTTGTTTGCCATTCTCTTTTCTTAGCGTCTCAAAAGCGCCTTATAAGGTTTCTTTGAATGCACGCTTAGCAAGCATGCATTCCTTAATCAAATGCACGGATTGCCCGATTTACTCTATGCCCAAGTAGTCCCAAAGACTTGAGTTACTCTTGCCAACATGCTTTCAACCAAAATATGGTTATAACCAAATGCATCGATTCAGTAACATATCTGCTCTAGCACAGCAGTTAGAAATATCGCATATTTACCCGGCAACTTTGTAATTATTAGTTTGATCTTGTGAGGCTTCTAAAATGTTTTGGAGTTTGAACATACGCTCTAAAAGCTTGACGAGAGGTGCATGGTCTGAAACTAGTTGCTTTTCAAGTATATAGAAAGTCGCGAGCATTACACAAGTGGGATTACCTAGCGGGGAGATCAACCATGATGCACCATTTGGCTGAAAGCTTATGTATAATTATGTGAATTTGGAAAGGTACATGCCATTGAAAACAATCACTTTGTAGTGCCCCACATAGGCTGCAATGCGGTTGCCCATAGCATTGCTAATATGATCATTGGATGCCAGCTTCCAAAGGGTGCTCCTAACTTTCGGTATACTCTTGCAACGAGTTCATTGCTATCATCACTTGAATAAAGGAGCACGCCTGGGTCCTAATCTTGCATTGAAGTCTCACGCCATAAGCCGATCCCTTAGATTGAGTAGTTAGAATGTCTCACGGTAAGATGCAAAGAAAAGGGTCATGAGAATCAAATGCGGCTGATCATATACTTTTGCGGAGTTCGAGGTTCTAATGGGGGCAAAATAAGCATAGTAACATAGAGAGGCTTTTGTCCATCAATGCGCCAACCCTGAGAAATCTTGTTTGTAGGGGGCAAGCATGCTCAATTTCAGCACATCACGTGTAGGAGGGCCGAACATAGCAGGCCAAACCTCCTCCTCTATGACATGCTCCTTTCTTATTGTGCGGGGGCAGCAATTTTTGTAGATCTTGGATGTCAACTGAAGTGGTTTCATATCATATTCCCATGTTTCTAAGAAAAGACGAGGATATCATCTTTGCTTGAATAGATCCATCTTGGGCGAGAATTTAGTTCATTTTGCACCATGAATGTTCCACACTTCTAAAATTAGAAGTCGGGCTTCCCTATGCTCTGCTCTCTTTGACAATAACTTTGCTTCAGAATATATGCATTTTCCATCAGCCTTATGCTTCTTGACTTCATCTAGTAACGGTTTTCTATCTTTTTCTTTGTTGGGGGTTAGATCCTCATTTGCTTGAGATATTTGTGCCTTTGGAAGTTTGCCTTTGTGTTGCATTGCATGGTTCTGTGATTCCGGACTAAGAATCTAACAATGGCAGTCTGTGTCTTCCTTCGATTTTCTTGCCAACCACAGGCGAGGATTGGATCGAATTTTAAAGAAAGATCTTATTTTGAAATATATCATTGTGACATCGGATAAATTTTCTCCTGCTGCTTCTTCAATGCGATATTTTGATATTAAGTTGCTCTCTGTTGTCTATCTTCCCGGCTCTAAGACTACATCCTGCTTAGCCCAGCCGGAGAAGATCAGCCTTAGATTCAATGCGAGTAACAAAATCACGGGGTTAGCATTAGCATTAAATTGTTCCAATTGACTTTGAGGCAATTATTTCTGCGGCATCATGTGCTCTTGCCGCTAGGGTTTGGTTTGTGCCTGTGTGATTTGTCTCACGGAGTTCATTTTTTGTTCCACTAAGTCCGACACGAGCTTTTTATGCAGTCATTTCACTGCATCGGCATCTTCATGCGAGTGTAGAAGCAAATCCCGAAATCATCACGGGGGCTCTCCTTTGCTTACGGGATCCGGACGTTTTCCTTCACAAGCTCCCATGGGGAGAGTGCGCTCTGAAAATCAGTTAACACGTAGGTCAAGCTTGAGATTTTTTAAATTTGTAACACAACTAATAATTTGAACTTATACTGCAATGGCATATTTTGGTCTGAGGCAGTAACAGCACTACATTTTGATTGTGAGGTTGATTGGATGTGTGGTCTAGAGGAACTTTGATTTGGTTTTTCCCTATCATCTTCATCATCTGTCACACTTTTACTATTTTTCTCCTAAATCCGAGGTTGGTTGCCTGTATGCTCTCTTGGGTCTAGAAGAAATGGCCTCTTGCTTTCTCATCCGGGGTTTATAATAATCCAGAAGCTCTTCCAATTAACGACTCCCAACTTTATATGGAGATAATAAGCCCTTTGCCAGTTGAGCCATTCCACCCCATGTATGTGGCTTCTCTGTAATTCTTTTGTAGAAATTTGCATGAACTCTTTGTATTGTTCATTGCTCGAGATTCTTCAACTGTCTGAAAACATATGCCTTAATTTTCGGTTTGAACAAAACATTTGGGGAAAATACTGTGCTTGATTTATTTGGAACTCATTACCCCAAAGCTGCTAGATCTTCATAGGGCACAATCTCTTGTTTGAGGAGAGATTTCCTTCCGTGTAACAGTGGCGTTCAATTAAGTGACTCCATTAAGGGTTCAATCGGCAAGCGGCAAAAACGAGAAAGAAAGGGTGATTATTTCTTAATTCAAAATGAGGGGCGATGGCGTGGCATAAAATTCAAAATGTCGGCTCATTAATTCGCCTCCCACTTGTCTCGGCCGGTGTGCACCACGGGTCTGCCACAAAGGTGGTGCCATCGTGTTTTATCACCACAAGCGTGCTTTTACCCATGTCCCATTGGGTTTTGGATAGGTTCGGTTCCTCCTTTTTAAGGGAAATGAGGGTCTTATTTTATACCCGGATGCGAGTTTCCCGTTATAAAAAAATAAAGATAGTGTCACATATGTTAAAAATATCATTAAAATAAGACATGTCTTATTTTTTTGGAGTTTTCCACTAGCATTTTGATGGTGTCTTATTTTATAATATAGTGGAGAAAAACAACTAATTCTATATTATTAAATTTTTTATTTGAAGTCGAAGCTTGATTGTCATATCTCCAATCACGGTAGTCTTATTTTATTGACTATAGTAGAAAATCACTCTTAAATAGAAATAGGGTATTTGGTTTAAATCGCAATAACTTTTTTGTGATCGATCAAATATAAAAGTTCCCTTCATGAAACTTATAAATGAGAATGAGATCTAGCAATAGAATCATCTAGAAAGGACTTGCAATCGTCGAGTTGCAGTGTTTTGAAGTGCGATAAAAGATAACTCAAAATGAGCATAATTTGTTAATTTCAACTTCAATTTAGATGATTTTATCTTGTTGGAAATATCTTATTTTAATCTATAATGTTTGTGAAGACAATCGAGGAGCTACAAAAACTATATTACCATATTTCCAAAAAATGCTCTTCATTTGGAGGGTAATTTTGGAATATTTGCAAACTTGAGGGGTATATTTGGAACTTTCCCTAAGATTTAAGGAAGGAAGGAAGGAAGGAAGATTTAAGGTACGATGACATTAGTGTATGGCAACGCTTTTGAAATGAATAGGCACATTTCCTTCTAGCCTTAAGATGAACAGGCGCCTGCAGATGTGGATGGGGCTTATCCTAGTAATAAAACTTTAAATCTTTGAAACAAAAGGATACCAAAACAAATTTATAGCCTATAAAAAATAGTTGATTTCAAAAATAACATAAACAAGTTATGAAAAATGTGCCTGTAATGAGCAGCATTTCGCCAATGAGTAGTTGTTGCAGCAAAGTTAGTGTCTTCCATATTAGGTCCCTACAATGAGATGCGAACAAGTGCATCAAGAGTGTCGGTGTTAAGCTGATTCCTAAACTTAATCTCTAGTAAGTTAATTCTGTTAACCACGCTCACAACTCCTAGTGCTGCAAAAATGCAACATGCCAATAAAGTAACTCGTAACAGATTTGGGAATTTCTCTACCCAACTAGAGTGAGCACTTATATACTTCACATGTCAAAGAAATTGCGACCTCTCCATTCTTCTCAAGCAGGAATTTTCCATCTTTGGAACTCCTTCATGAAGGCAAAACTGTCCACAATTCCTCTCACTGTAATTCCATCCATTTCTTCATGCATTCCATAGAACTCTGCCAAATCTTTTGCTTCAGAAAACCCATATTGCTTCACTTGCTTGAAAGACTATGGCAAGCAGGAGCTAGAACTTGCATTCGTGAAAGTATACATATCACTCCAGACTCCTCCATCTGCTTCCTAATCCCTTCAATAAGACTTGTTGCTCTATGTGTCCCACTCTCGACACCAAACTTGCTATTATCAGATCGTTGGGTAAGGAAAGGAATCAAAAAATTTTAATTTTGTTTCCTTGGTCTGGGACATGCATAACTATAATTAAAGAACCAATAAAAAAAAAACATACTAATTAACCATATAAAAGAAAATTCCATCACTTATTTTATGAACCCGAAAAAATCCTACCTATATAAAAATGAATCGGAAAAATCCTTAATACGCCTCTTTTTTGATTGGCCATATCTCTTACTATATTTTAAGTGAATTGGATAATCATTTTTTGAACCAAAAAATTTGTGAAGCACCTAGGACTTGCCACACGTAGGATGATATCCTGTGCTTCTCAAATAAGAGATCACGTAATGTTTGTTCATTACTAGTCTTCCTCATTGTCATTAATTTTTGTCCAATGCTGGTCTTCCTCAATGCCATTACCACAAAAATACTTGTACTCCCATGTTGACGGAAACTCTGCTCACAACTTGTAACTAGTGCCCCACATTGTCTGGCATAAATATGTTTTTATGTAGGTAGAATGTAGCGGCATAACTGAGTGCGCTCATCCATGATGTCTTGGAGATAGGATCCTAGCGACCGCGAATGTCTGTTTGCGATGGGTGGCTGAGTGGGGATCAGTCAAACGCACGTGGAGACGAGGATCACAGTGTCATATCAAATCACGACAAGCAAATATTCCGGTGAGCCAAGTGGACGTGTCTTGCTTGGATTTGAGATTACTTGCATGAAGGCCTTTGCCCTATTGAGCAAATTGTTGTGCGTAGTTCTCAAAAATCTCGATCTCATATAACAGCTGTCTCGCTCCTTGGAGTTTGGAAACCTCTGACCTCCCTTGGGGAGCTTATCTTGGTGGTGACCCTATTCCTGGAGAATAGAAGATGTTAATGTTGTAACCAACTCTTTGAACCGTGGTGGTCATCTCCTCTACTAATGAGCAAAGTTGGGGTATTGTTGCCCCCATCTCCTACTTAAAATGTTTTCTATTACGAGTATGTATATCAGTGCTAGAGGATAGGACATCCATACGAACCTGAAGATCATGCCGCCCTGTCTTATTGCCTTTCAGATTGGCTAGGCAAAGACCATCCTCCAGCTATTGCAAGCAAGTCTTACTGTGGAAACATACTGCCTCTCTATAGCTAGTTGTTTCTTGAGCAGTTTTGGCGTAAAGGCATGTATCTCTTCTACCAAAGAGACAATCGTAGTTGTGTTCTCCTCCCGCCATCTGAATGTGCTGGATTCTCTGAGATTAATGCTCGAGGTGGTATTGCCCAGACGCTGCAGTTGATGTCGGGTTAGATATCATTTGTATGCCGACAAACTATGTTTCGCTAGTCTTGTTAGCGCCAGATGCGTTTATGTCATCGCCACATGTAAATTATAACATCTTCCCGATATCGTTTGAAACCATCCATCAACCGTGGTGTTATCAGTACGCCATCAATATGTATACGGCGACTTGGGATTGGAGATTGTCAGGACTGCGTCTAGCTTAGCTATAATTGGAGGAGGGTTTAGAGGGGCTTAGTAGCGGCAATAAGCTGGCGTGAGGCTGTACAAATATGCATACATACATGATGAAGTATTTTTTGCCCATCAAGTGGTTGTCCGAGGGCACACATCCATCTTGATCTTTTTATCTCAACGATATATTGCCATGGATGCATTTTTACCAAACATTGAGCAACGAACCTATGTTGACCTATTTATCTTATCTAAAATATAAATACTTATTAGAGTTAAGAGTCTATTCTCTGATTCCATCACTCGAGCATCCATCTAGACCAATGATAAAAGATGGAAAAAAAGGAGAAAATTACCTAAATGCTCCTATATTTTGCAAAAATTACCAAAATGGCCTTCAAATGAAGGGCATTTTAGGTAATATAGTTTTAATGGCTCATCAAATGCAAAAGTTAATTTCATGATAATTGTAGATCATGATAAGATTTTTCCAATAAGATCAAACTCATCTAAATTGGAGTTGAAATTCACAAGTTATACTCTTTTGAGTTGTTAAACCCATATTTGAAGCACCATAACTTGAAGATTCCAACTCCGTTTTAGATGATTCTACTACCATTAGACAGATCTCAACTATCATCTATATGTTTTGTGAAGGCTACTTTCATGTTTGATCAGTCGCAAGGAAGTTATTACCATTTTAGCCAAACACCCCATTTTTAGGGGTATTTTAGTAATTTTTGCAAAATATAGGGGCATTTTAGTAATTTTTCCAGAAAAAAAATACAATGCGGTTATGAAATTGCAGAAAAGATATGGCCTGACATAAATTGTTAATGGTTATTGAGTTGCATTAGTCAATTTTTTTTTTGTACAATGATGACGAGGGACATGCGCTTTTAGAACTGGGAAATAGAAAGCATATGGTCGATTAGGGCGTGCGAAGGATCCTATACAGATATGTGGAGAAGAGTCGTATATGAGGAGGCAATTTGTGAGGATTCCTTTGCAGAGGCTCTTCGCAAAGCGGATTCTTCTCTGATTTATTTTACTGAAGATGTAAGGGGTCAGTTTCATAGTGGAATTTCAAAACAAAGCTTCTTGATGGAGTCGATTCTTGGGCAAAAGATCTTGATACGATAGATTCTTCCTTGCTGCATTGCCTTACAATTTCTTAGACTAATAATATGAGATTTTAGGTCGATTGATTATTGTAGAGTGATTCTTCTTTTAGAGCTTCTTCACAGAGTGGATTCATGTGCAATAAGTTTTTCTTATAGGTTCTTCTTCTTTATTTCTGGGGGCTCTTTTGCCTTGAATATCTAGCATAATAACAGGGGGTTTCTTATGTACTTTAGTATGCTTTTCAATGTGGTATTGCAATGATTTGGTGGTGTATTTGAGTGGATGTACTGGTGCATAATCTATAGTGCGCACCATATTTTTATGGCTCAATCTCGGAATTTCAATGCTTTTGTGTCGACATGCCTTCCTGACATATCTAAAAATCCAAAATAAAGAAAGTGAAATACTAAGAAAGCATGCACGCCTCGATACATTACATTTTAAGGTTTCATCTAAGCAGTTTTTGAAAGATTACTGGGCGCAGCTGCCAAACACAAAGGGCCTGAGCAAAGCAAGATAACAGGAATAGAAGATGAGTGATGCAAGAGTGATGCAGTAATAACAGACAAAGTGATGCCAAAAGGTACATACAAGTTTTTGACGAAGTTACGGGCTACCAAACCAATTGGGTGAAGCCGTCCTGCTCGTCAAAGCCACAAGTTGAAAACCATTTGCAAGAGGCAGATTGTATTGGACTGTAGGCAAGAGACAGATCTGCAAGGAACAGATTGTATCAGGTACTAGTTATTTTTCTCAGAATTTACAGATTTGGTGTTCCATAGTTCTTTTTGGCCTGCAACTATAACAAGGAAAGTGTCGTGGTCCAACCTCTTTTATATGTACAAACAGAGGTTGCCCTTTGCTGCTCCTTGCTATAGTTTTGCCACATGTGTATGAGGAAGCTAGTCAGGTGTAGTCAATCAGACTGTTAAAAGCATCCGAACAATTGCATTATACTGCGCTGAAGAGAATGTGTTTGATCGTTACAATGACAGATGCCATGAAGCAGGGAATTGTCAGTGGCATAGCTTTTGCAATCTCAAACTTCATGCTTTTTGTATCATATGCTCTAAGTTTCTGGTTTTGAGTCTGGTGTTCATAAGCTTAAATTCTGAAACTAGATGTTAGTGAAACTAAACCGTACATTGAGATTGATGTGCTTTCCGATACGTAACCTTTGATTTGCAACTTTGCTTGGCCATGCAGAGCTATTGAGCTTTGATTAAGCTGTACATTTACTGATGTGCTTTCATAGCGATAACATGTGCCTAGCTTTTGCTTGGCCTTGCAGAGTTGTTGTTGAGGCTTGGATTCGCAAAAATTTCATGCATAAAAATAAAGATAAACGTACATAATTCTTTTCCCTTTTCTTTCCATCTCTTCTCCTCCATTCTACAATCCTTCCTTGATAACGTGGTCGAACCAAATAACTCCATTGTCTTTCTCTGTTTGTTTGAGTTTGCCATCAAACTGATTGTCTTTTTCAACAAACTATTCTATATAATTACAAGGTTCCTATCTTTTTGAGTACCTTTACGTAGTTGACAAAAACAGAAGGTGTTGTTCCCAAATGTTTTATATTCTTCACATCTTTTCGTCCCAGGTATTCTAGATCAGCATGGCATCATTGTGAGTTGATAGATGTTGGACCAGAATATTCTTCGTTGTATGAGATCTTTTTTTGGCCACATTTGCTGGTTGACACGAGTGATGGTGACTTCAGTCTTGGTACAATGATAATGGCATCTCCCACAAATTGGATGATTCCAGTCCGTTCTTGAGCTAGTCATCATTTGTATACATTCAGGCTCAATCAAATTCATCTAACTACATGTTCAAACCAATGATTCTCTATCTTTTTGAATAAGTTATCTAGGGTTCATATCCTAGGGAGACTCGACTATTATATTCAAGGGTGGAATTTACATATAGGTATTTAAATATTTTTCTTTTTTCCTACAAAAGTCCTATAAAGTATATTCTATACATTGGGAATCGCCATTTTTTTCCTAAAATATTTACCTTCCATTTTTTTTTTGTTGCATTGTTATCAAATGCTCCTTGCATTACATATGTTTAGATAACACTCTTGTAGTTAAGTAAAAGCTGTTCTATAATTTGCAAGCTCATCTTAGCAATGGGCCACTTTGTATGGGAGATACCCATGTGCAGAATGAAGACCTTCACAATGACTTATATCTTTTGGCCTACTTGCTTATTATAAATATATATCACAAAATTTTGGCACTGCAGCTGTAAGCGGTCTTCAAGGCTATATTAACTTAGGCACAAGCACCTATAGATGTACATAACATCCCTACACAATTTTCAAGGCCCCATAGGGGCCCAAAAAAAATTAAGTTAACACAAACTATTGCATTCAACGCTTTTAAATTAAAATCCCCTAAAAACCCCCTTTGGTTTGGGTGTATATTCACACGAGGGATGATGTAGGCAACGAGAGCCCTTTTTTGTTCCCTAAAATTGTATAATGTTATGTATAAAATCAACACTAATGTTATGTATAAAATCAACACTAACTAGTGCATTGCCTCAAACGTTACAATATCTCGCAGACCTTGTTATATAGTATACCAAAATTTGTACAAGCATGCCCCACAAAGAAGGATCGATATCTACATTCTAGATCGAGCAATAACTGCCAAATATGCCCATCCAACAGCTCTCGATACGCCCAAACCAAAGGGGATTTTAATTTAAAAGTGTTAAATGTAATGGTTTGTGTTGGATTGGGGACGTGTCTTCGTGCTAGCCATAGACCTTTCTAGTTTTGCCACTTTGACGGGAGTTGAATTCCTTTGGGCTTGCCAGTGCAACCTATTCAGACGATGGAGGAGGGTAGACCCAGATTGGGAAGAAATTTGTGCTTTTGCAAGGGTATTCTTGTTGTGAAGTGCGACTTGACTATTGCTTTTATGCAGGATTCCGAGGCAGAGGCATGATGATTTTGCTCTATTGATCTTAGCGCAGATTTGGAGGGGAATTTTTTTAAACTAAGCTGCACCAATTTGATGCATTGAGGAAAATTAGCAAGGTAATTTACAAAGTTCCACGAATTCTGCTTAAGTTATTGTAGTCGTGGTTGTTACATTTCATGGTTTCTTCTTACAGGGACAGCAAAAAAGAGGACAAATTGTTTACAAAGCTTCACATGGTTAGGGCCACCGCAAAATTTGGGGCAAATTTTGGTTATGATGATTGTTCTACTTCTTTTGTAGGCCAAATTGGCAGCCTATTTGATACTGTCATTTCTTTGCTTTGGTTGCGTGGTTTGCAGGCTGATTCTTTCATTCTTGCTGGCAAGACATTTCTTCTTATTAGTTGCTTATGTTCTTATTAGTGTGCAAATGAGGCTTCTTGAACTACAGTAGCAGAGATTGGCGGTGGGTCAACGGCAGTGTTGGACTTGGTTTGAAAACCTTTGGATGATGTGGAAATTGGGTTTTGACTTATCAATCTTTAGACAGACGGTGGGACTTTTATTTGAGGGCATATGTCAATGAAAATTCTTGAGATGAAAAGCTCATGTTTACGCATGTATAAGATTACTAGAAATAGATAAGATTCTATTCTCTCATTTGATCACCTAAGCATCCATCTAGGCCATTGATGAAAGTTAAAAATCCCCACCATAGAACTTTGAACAAAATTTTAGAAAGCTGCACTTTTTCATTAATGGCAGTAATTAATGTGTGCCCACTCATGTGATGCCACTACAAGAGGTGGCGTGTTTACAAATGAGGTACATTTATGCAGCCAATATTGATTGTTGGATTGTTGAGTGACACGTCATATAAAATTGCAGATGAATACGCCCTTTTACAAACTACTTCAAATGCTTGTAACTTTCAGTGTCAGAATTGAGGGGAGCTAGCTTCATTCGATTTGATAGAATTTATAAAAATCCTAAAGACTTTGAAAACTAGGTAGAGTCAAACACTGGCTCGTGGAGAGCTTTCAAAAGAGTGGTACCATCATGCACAAGGAAGTCAGCCCTATGAAGGTATCTAAGGGAATTTAAAAAAGAAGAAAACAACACTTAGACATTTCTTCTTCTAAGCCATGACTGGGGGTGGGTCATAAGAAGGAGGCTCAACACTCTATGATGAAGGTTGTGGAGTCTCGGTCAAAGTACGGTGGTAGTATATACTTCCTCTTCCTCTACTTATCTCTTCCTCTTCCCATAAGCTCATTGAGATTCCCCTAGACGTTAAAAATATATTTTATCTTATCTATTGGAAGTTTTTATGTCCCCAATAGTACTACAGTGTTCTCTCAAAAAAGCATGCAACCAAGAGATCTAGTTGTGTCTCCAACTGTCTTAATTGTCGAGGTACATATTGATGATCCTCTCTTACTTTGAATCATAGTTACCTGGAATGGGAACGAGAACTTGGGCCCAAATTCGAAACGAGACTGGAACGACTCAGAATGGGAATGTCCAGCATTTGATTGAAAATTGTTTTAGAGTTCCCTTTGCATATAGATCATCATACAACACTTAGAACAGAAAAATGTGACATACATACTTATGTGTGAACGTAAATAAGTAAAATCACTTCTTAATGATCATTAAATCTTTGGAATTGAAGATGCAATTTCTTCAAAAACCACTTTTTAATGATCATGAAGTCCTTGGAATTGAAGATCCAATCTCTTCTAAATTCTTATTTTTGCCTCACAGTAATTGTCATGAGTTTGAGAGTCCATGTTCTCTTGGAGCATACATTGATAATATAAAATACATTTCTTATTATACCATTCATAATCTAGAAATGCCTGAAATGATATGAAATGATTGAAAATGATATATAAAATCAAATGAAATGTACCTCTTTTCTTTTTTAAAGTTTGGATGGCTGATGATGTTGGATCTCTTATCTTCCTTACTAGTTATAGTTAGTCGCGGGGCTTCCTAATGGGACGCATGCCATAGTGGGCAGAGTTCTTCCTCCAAACCATCTCGATGTTTCGCATGCATGCATCACATGAATTTTAGCCTCCGATTTGTTTGAGAGCTCGCTACTTATTGCAACGTTCTTCATCAGCTTGTCAATGATCATCATCCCTCTCAACAATACCTTATTTCCATTACGATAACCTACATTGCCCCTCCCTCCTCTTTATTTTAAATGTTCAATGTAACTATCGCATGGCACGTATGACCAGCCTTTTTATTTGAAGAGGTTGTTTTGTCGCGTGGCATGGTAATCAACCTCTTCACTTTTGGTTTGTCCTAAATGGGAACTGTGCTTGTTTATGGTCTTCTGGAACTGTAGGGGCTTTTTCTAGTAGATGGAAGATAATCTCAATTCAATGCACATATGGATTTTATCTTCTTTATGAAGACCTACCATGCAGAGACTATGCCAGATGCTCATAGATGACCTAGTAGGAAATCTGCAACTTCCTACACTATAACAATAGACTACCCAATTGGTTAATGTGCTTTATGCTTGGGCCGGAATAGGTATGGGATGGGTGACCTCTTGAGAAGTCCCGGTGCTACACCGAGCCACCACACTCTTATGAGGTTGGGCCTCCATGGTGGTGTAAAAATAGAACGTGCCCTGCCTCTGGATGGGAGTGATGCCTCTGTTAGGCCAAACCATTCTATGGTTCACCTAGGTATACACCTATGGTGAGCTATGGTGCCTTCAAGTAAGCCCGCATAGGGTTTTCAATAGAGGAGTGATCCTCTAGGTTTGGTCATTGGTGTGACGCTCCCATGGAGGAGGCCGATCACCCATGAGAAGGCTCCTAGTCGACTCGGACCACTTGTGATGGCCAAGTGTGCGGGTGAAGGACCGCGGAGGTGTCATTACACGCCTTCTATGGGAATCCTATATGGCGGGCGTACATACATGTTAGCACCTACTTAGCAATACTAAATAATAATATACCACCACCGAGCGGTGGCCATCATCATCACTATAACCTTAGCGAATACCAACATAACCGAGAAATACTACACCATAACTAAGGGCTCTACCGGGGCTCGAGACTCCATGGGGTGGCCCGGCTGATGGAGACCTCAGATAACGTGACAGTATAACATGGCGTTGGGCGGCATAAAGACAATAACTAGGGTAGTCCACTCATCCGCCCCTCACATGCACACTGCGGATAGAGGCTGAATCATGCTATGGCGTGCTTGTAGCCCTCAGGAGCGCAATCGGAATCACCGCCGGGACTACTGCAGGTTACATCTCGGTCCAGATGAAGTAGTCCGGAAGCGTCTCCTCCCGGTATAATGAGGATCCTGGGTGTGCTAGAGAACGCGATGTCGCATCAGAGCCCCGCATCGTACCGACTTACTCCCCTAAATCTAAAGGTCGGCTCACCCGGCCCGTTCGAGCCGGGGCGGTCACATATGAAACTCCCGCCCTCGGCCCGAGAGTGTGAACCCATACGGCCCACACACGGTGGCCGGCTATAAGCCCTAACTGCTGTAGGAGTCCTGGCCAGCCACGCTAGAGCAAGACCCTGCCGATTCACCTTCATACTTTCGTTGTGGGGTGTTGAACCACATCATAGCATCCGCGGCCGGGTAGGCTCTCTTCGTACTTACGGTACGCATTTAATGGGTTTTTAGGGTTCTGTCTAGGAACATCTCTGCTTCTAGAGGGCGTTAGGTCTCTACCCCCTTTACCCATACAACAGGAAACGAGAAAAGCTATCCCTATACATCCATCCCATCCCATAGCTTGAATAGAACATAAAATAGAGATTAATAATACATCTATTCGCCTGAGGTTAACCCTAGCTACCTTACGAGCATACAAGGGTCAAACCTGTGACTATCTAGGAATCAAGCTATCCGTACCTACTTAGGGATCATAGCTGAGTCCACTATCATTTCGGGTGCTCCATCGCCAGATCAATTGAATTAGCAGGAGCAAATGGGGTCCAAAACTGGTGGGTCCCAAGTTAGTAACTCTCCCTTGCCCAATCGATTTGGGCGGTGCTAACTCGAGGTTGGCTAATATTAACTAATTTGGTATTTTAGCCCTTTTTAATATTAGGTTAAGCCCTAAATTCGAATTAGGGTTTAAGGTTAGGTTTCCACCTTTATAATTTAATTATTAGCATGTAACCTTAGCTTATGAATAATTAATGTACCATTAATTATTCATAGTGACATGTCATGTATTTATACTTAAGGCATATATAAATCGTTGAGCGTCACATTCTTCCCACCTTAAAAATGATGTTGTCACCGGCATCAAGACTACTCTTGTTGTGACAACTTGTCATTACGTGGAAAGTCTCCCCTCTGAAGGATATAGCATTGAGATTATAAGTCCACAGACGTTGTCATGTTCAAAAGTGATTGCATATTCACCGCGGGGGTTACTCCAGAACCTTGAAGCTGTCGGATGGGCATATTTGCCATTTATTCCAAAGATACGGACCCGTGCATAGCGATCCTGCGTTTGTGGGGTATGCATGTACAAGTTTTTGTATCTTTGTATATTAAAAGGTTTGCAAAATACTATAAGGTTTGAAGAATGTACTTAATGGTGGTAATTTTGTACATGTATTGTAAATATATTTAAGGGCTCTCATTTGCCCTACATAACCCCGGATGAATATGCACCCAAACCAAAGGGGGTTTTAAGGGGATTTTAATTTGTCATATTAAATGCAATGGTTTATGTTAATAATGTTAATGGTAGTTGTGTTAATTGTTATATTAAAAATTTTGGGGCGCCGGACCCTAACTAAAAGCAAACATATGTAGCTTTATGGGCCTAAATATCAATTACTAAAAGCACAATAACACGAAGACAAACAAATTATTTCCATGGCAAATAGATTCAATTGATGATTGCATGTATGCATACATTTTCTCAAAGCAGGTCAATAAGCGTAGAATTTCCTAGCACTCTATATATACATGGCATTCGGACTACATTCTTCTCCAAAATATTGAATAAGCGGCAAGGAAGCCACTGACGGACTTCTTTATTTGCGATTATCACAAATGATCGGCATTGTCTATTCTATTCTATTCTATTCTTGCCCTTGTAATTTGCAACATTCATTACTGGATTAGTTGATCTGAAAACTCCACTATAGCAACATTCATTACCAGCAGTTAGACATGTTCCTCGTCTTGGGGTGCTAGCAGAAGAAAAATTCATCCTGAGAAAATATTTGGTGAAAATATTTGCTGCTCACCTCTAAGTAGAGCATTTGGACCCGAACCATAGAAATAATAATTGCTTCTTTCTCTAGAAGCCTTGAAACCCATCTCTTGTCTTGATTTGTAGCCCACTTAATAAATTTCTTTGATTTCAACTGTTCTAGAAATTTGAACTGTAAGAAAAAGTTTGAGGCTCAATCAACAAATTTGGAACAAAGAACATATCTACTCCTAGGGCATCACATAACATTGATTGAAGCCATACAACAACTAAGCATTTGGTACACAGGTTGCATATGGAGCAATAATGCCAATGTCACAGTTAACCCTCTATCAACAAGCTTCTTTCGTAAAAATTTACTAACATGTGCTTCACCTTCATTTAGAAACTTTGCATTTCATCTTGCATTTCCTCCATGTCACATCTACAACAATTATCACATTATTTATAATGGAAAAATAAATGATGAAACCCAGTACTTCCAATTTATAAGGAATCAAACACGAGCTGGTAAAGCACTCACCCACATGTGTCAATAAGAATAAAGGCTCGCCATCATAAAGTTCATCACGAGCCAATCTATGATAATAATACGATGCATGCGATGCTCTTGTGAACATTGAAGTTATCGACTACCATACATAGCACTTAAGTGCTTTCGAAGACAATGTTCTGTAGAGGCCTAACTTGTTTTTCTGTCTCAACACTAAGTATGGTAGGAGGCAAGCGTAAGTAGTGCATGCTATTTGACTATAAACCGACACCAACCTTCAATGTGTTGTCCAATGGCGACCTCCATGGCTTGTCTTCATCAATAATGAAAAGTTTCTATTGCATGTTGAGACGGCGAAGACACAATGCACCATAGGTGGTTCAGGATCAAGCGGGGCAAGCTAGGTCGGGAAGAGCGAGGGCAAAGCATTCAACTGTGTGATATCTCGAGGCTTCAATAGCCACCCAGAAGGCTCCACGATTTGCGCCACAAGCGGGGCCGAAATAATCTAAGAATCCCTAGAAGGCAAAATCGGGATGTGCCTTGATGATTTGGGCTGGGATTCTATGCTTTGGAGGCGGATTACCGTGAAACTGCCGAGCCGCCTCACAATAACTTGCGTTAGGTTTAAAGAAAATAAAAATAAGCGGTTAGTTCGGGGAAATAATTAAAATGGGTTAACACATGGGATTTAAAAAGTCAAGTTAAAATGGTCATGTTAGTGGATGAAGATTACCTAAAAAACCTAAAAAACCCTAAAACTAAATAGGAGGATATTCACCATGGGATTTGCCTTTTCTAAAATCAACGACTTACAAAAGGGTGCACTCTAGAAATACTATTTAGTACACGGATGAATCACGACCGCAAATCATATGAAAACCGAAGCGATTACAAAAACACAAAAAATCCTGTTATATTGCTAGATATTAAAGTTGGAAATGACTTGTAATAACTGCGGGATATAAAGGTAGAGGTATAAACGGACATGATCATCAGCTTAGGGCTGTCAAGAGATCAAGTCAAGGTTGTGGAAGTCTCCTTTGTTTCATTCTTGGTGATGAGTTTACAATGTGTTGATGTAGAAATCATTCTTTTATACATACGTGTAATTGTTTTGTATAATCTGAGACTTATTAATGTCCTTGATGTTTAGTAGAAATCATTCTAATCATATTAACCATTATATGGTCATTACATTGTCCTTGACTTTCTGAGTGATTTTTATTACGTGGTAGCAAAGGTAATTTGCATCTAAATTTTGTTTCCTATTTAGTTACAATTTTAACAACTTCGTGGATTGCTATCATCGGTGTTTACATGCCCCTCACATTATACTTAAACTTTAATAGAATTATATTGTAATATCATTTGCCATTTTTACCTATATGCTGTATTATTCTGGGCGGGGCGTTCTTCATCATTTTATTATTCATAAGCGTGTTATATAATAACATTATCTAGAATCTCGCTATTCCTTAGGGTTTGTGTAAGGCATATATAATTATCTCCTTCTCACGATATTTGACTATGTGTTTAAATAGGTTTCTCCCCTTTTTGAAAATTATCTTTAATGTTTCCACACTTACACTCTGGATCCATAGTTTACACTTAGCTCCTAAGCCCGATGCTTGAGACCACGATATGTGAGGGGTAAAGACCATAGAAAATGAGACTACATTGTTAAGATAAATGGGGTTGATTTCAAATAAAAGTTCTAAAAGATTGCAAGAGTCCAATTGCGATATCGTGGCTTTAAGCCCATGGTTAAAAACCTTTGTGGAGCTAATCGAAAGTCATGGATCACAAGGCTTCTATCGATATCTTTTGAATTTGGAGTGAACTATGACTAAAACCAACTTTACCTCACATGAGCACACATATTAATTCATTAGTTATATCTACACATTTATTAGAATCACGGAAGCATAAAAGCATGCGGTGCTTCTTGAGGCTGAGTATATAGCGAAGGTTAAGCGGATCATGGGTTCTTGCTTGAAGTAGAAGTGCTAGCGTTGGGGAATAAGAATTAGTAGGTATCACTTATCTTGGATGGTTTTCGAGAAAATTGGTATGGCCGATGTTTTGTTATCAGGTGAAACAACTGGACCTAATAATTACAAGGAATGATTTATCATCACGGCATATATATTGCCATTCAGCGTAGAAGGAATATCGATGGAAGTGAGTTATGATTATCTATAGACCGTTAAAGAAGGTACTATACTAAAAGGTGGAAGCTGGATTATAAGTACCCGGCTCATGAAAGGAGACCACTTTTAAGTGTAGGTTTTGACCATGATGGTGCATGCATAGAATAATAGGCAGAGCATTGATTAGGAAGGTAGAGAATAATATTTGTATGAAGATGCGGATCCATAAACTACAGTTATAAAATTACGCATCACGTTGGATTTAAATGAGATTGATGTTCTGAGGTGTGCAATAGCGATCACGGCATATTGCATGATTAACAAACCACATAGTCCGCGTGGATGCGGCTTAATGGCGTTGGTCAAGGCATGACTCATTATGCATGGTATAGAATTAAGGGAGATGGACACATCTTATCTTGGGAATAAAGGCTGGACAATAGTGTGGAGCGTAGTTTTTCACACAAGGTGAAGCGGAGGTCGAGAGTAGCTGGCGAGATAAGCGTGCAGCAAGACCTACTTTGAAATGGAAGGCTGTGATAGCTAGCAAAGGTTAGCAGATGCGAAAGCTACAAGTATGTTGGAGCTGCAGCGGCTGAGACTTTCTGAAGGAAAATTGACCTTCAGCGGGTATTACAGGGAGGTAAGTAAATGCACCCACAAGGCGATTAATGTAACAAGAAGGTACTTGAGCGTTGTGGCGAACAACGTCTCAAATATAGAAATTTGGAGGATACTTTGAATAGACCAAAATTAGGAGTATGAATAAGGTAGGTGCCAATGAACTTATCGACCAAGAGAATGTGCTTTCTGGACTCGATTTATCATGTGGGTATCGAGGTAGCTCCGCATTGATATATGGTACTAGGACCATAATGAATAGAAAGAACGAAAAAAAATATAGGATGTATCTTTAAGAACTTTTGGATTTCATTCCATATAGTCTGGAAGTATGAAGATAAGAGTTCTTATCTTGGGCGTTAAACATGTCCACTAGGAACCTAGGGTAGCATCACTTGTGGAATTTGTGATTAGAGCTTGAGGATCACGCGGCAAAGTAAGGGAATTTGGAGTCACAGAGCGTGTGGTGTGAAACCGCAACATGTCCATGGTAGCGAGGCAGAATTAGAGGAAAAAATTTGGTGTGACATGAACATAGCTAGGTGGCTATGTCAAATAGTACTTGTGAATCTGGAGCTTAGAGTTGTTGGCTCTGCGTGTACTTGCCTAGTCCAATGTTGAATTATAACATCTTATTGGCTCAAGAGAAGTGAGATGATGAACAAATTAAAAAGGTCTGAAAGTGCATAAAATATACTGCGAGGTGATATTACCACGCTCGGCCAAGGCTTCTGCTTGAGTACAATCCAATAATTCAAGTCGCGGCAGAAGCTTATCTTTTATGAAATGTTGAAAAGCGTGTCATGAGAAGGATGTTAGCGATCTGAAACCCTTGATAGGAGTGGAAATGCATTTCTCGAAGATGTAGATTGAATCTGGAGCGTATATCATATTGGAAGATAGTAGAATATTAGGTATAAGGCTGAGTGAAATATTACTTAGATATGCTTAAAAGAATAAGCATAATGATAGGCATATACTCAAGATATTGGATTAGTATGATCCAGGAGAGATAAGCATTCAAGTTACCCCAATGGTTGGGTTGCCTATGCGATTCATGTACTAAGGAATATAGAAAAAGAAATTTAAATCGATGAAAATAGCTAGAGTAAGTCTAGCATATGCGGTGATGTTACATTCTAAAAACATCAGGGATGGTTGGAGCGATTGTTGGAATAGCGATAATGAGAAGCTTAACTTCTCCAAGGTTGTAGATACCAATAGATTCCTTGACGTTATAAGGTGAGAGCATATATTGATTTTGGGGAATAAGAAGATGATGTGTACAATATGCATCCCCACGATGGAAGAAAAGAAGAGATGCGGCGACTTTGGCGATTATACCTTTAGGGATAACGGCGAGGAAAGAGGAGCAATATAGAGCAATTTCAAGTCGATAAAAGAATCAAGGCGAGGTGTGCGATTAAGAAAAGGTAAGATGGAATTGATGAGTAGGTCCATATATCCTAGAATTACCTACTTTCATGAGGGAAACAATTGCTTAGATCTTGAAGTAGAAGAGGATCCGTTGCCTTGAGGCATAGACCTCTTATAGATTATGACTTTAAGACTAGGATTCGAATATAGGGTTTTTCTATTATGAGATCGAGAGATTTTGAAATACCTCCATCGATTATGAGGAATGAAACATTCTTTTATTTGAGCGATGAAAAGTTGGAAGTTGGCATGATAACTTAAGAAAATAGGTTAATTGTGACAAAGCATGTTGGGACACAAAGGAGATTCAGAGGAACCTTTAGAAGGCCAACCCATTTACATGTAGAAACCTTTGGAATTATGGCATAATCCATTAAGGAAATCATAGTTTACATCACGAGGGGGTTAAAAGTACCTGCATAGGCACTAGGAATGGTTGAAATAGCTAGAGACCTATCAAAATATAGGCATAGACAGAGTCCAACTTAGAATTGGCCCTGTCCATTTACTTGGGAAGTCGGTGGCACAGCGGATCATAAAGGTATATAGGCAATGGGTTTTGTTTGAAAAGAACTACCAAGGTTACACTTTAGCTAACCCAAATGACTCTAGCATTTATGGGATATTGGATATATGCATTTTAGGTACATCGATGTCACGGATATGATAAAACATCTTGGAGAGTTAATCTAAGTATTAGCGACGAGGAGAAGAGCGGGGTGTCTTGCAAGATTACCAATGAAGAATTTTGGAATGTATGTTGAAATGTCTGAGGGCCGTCAATCCAGATTGCATGCTAGGGGTGTGATGTTGTAGTTGTACGTGAAATAAATGTTAACGGCCAATAGAATGAAGCTCAAGATGGTGGGTTGAGCGTTACTATAGTATTTGATTCAGGATGAATGTGAATAGCGGTACACGCTAGAAGTGATAGAACTAATTGAAACCCGGCACAAACGTAAGGTCGACTCAAGAGATAGAATAGAGACAAGAACAAATCTATTGAAAGGAAAAGCAATAGGAAATACAATCTCTGCCGAGCATTGCATAGTACATAGCATTACAATCAATATATACAACAGGGTGAGACTAGAATAGTAGTCTCTGGATTTAACCTGCTTAAATTAATTATAGCGTTGAGAATTCGGTGCTCGATCTTGACAAAGTCTTTGTCTTACGTACATTTGACACCTTCTCATTTTGTGTGCTAGAGTGCTACGAACCAACTATTTGCATTTGACACATTATGCTTAGTCGGCATATTTATATTCCAACACTCTCCCTTAAATGTTGTGACTAGCGAAAATCATTTGAAACTAAGGCAATCCTTCTCTCCCTTAGAACGCAATTTCTTCTTCATCACTGACTCTCCTTCATTGACAAACTTAGATCAACTAATGGTTTGGTAAAGCCATCGACAAAGCTGATCTGTGAGGTAATGGAACAAGTTGAGAAGATCCCATTTGATACGCTCACGCGGACAAAGCACCTGAAGTGGGTGTCCAGATGTTTTGTCTTTGGGTATTACTTAGCATCCTTGGCAGATGGATGGTACTTGTGTTTGTCCACCTGATATAGCAGTAGAGGATGGAGGTACACTGCCAGATCACAAATCACAAATGTTTAAGCCACAACAATTCCTTGCATCCCAACCTTTGAGTGCTGAATTACGCCTCGCGTGGTCTTTGATTGTGCCTTGTAGGAAACATCTTTTGGACAACCATGTCGGCCGCGTTAGGCCCTATGAGCGTGAAGCCATCCACATTGTAGGACCTCTGCTATCATGGCAGTTAGCATGATGCGCATCAACAAAGACTTTATTTGGAAATCGAGGGACCTCGATAAAAGAACAACCTCTGTGAACTCCTTGAATATGCGTGATCTTTAGCTGACCTTCGGTCGCGGCGCACAGGATTGCTCATGGGCTCTGCTTTCGGCCTCCCGGCAAAGAATGTCGAGGTCTAATGGCGTGAGATATATCCGCGCCCTACCAAGCGATAGAGTGTAGGATCACCTCCCTCACCATCGAAATCAAGCTCAAGCCTTGTGCACGGATCAAAAGGACTTACCCATGACCTTGCAATCTTACGTCTGATCTTCTTTGTAACTTTTATTTCTTTGATATATTTCTGGCGAGAAAGATAGATGCCATCACGAGTCTTGCCACCCTTCTACACCCTATGATAATGCATAAGGCCAAAGTCGATCATCTCGGGGCGAAGATAACTTCCAACTTTCAGTATGAAATCAGCACATCGGCATCTCTGTGATGATCAAATCATCAACATACAAAACCTAGCGCACATTTTGGCCTTCACATGGCAGTTTGCAATAAGGTGGGAATTAGCTGCACTTATGTGAACCCTGCTCCAGAAAGCATTAATTTTTAAGCATGCCGACATCTTGGAGCTGCGTCAAGCCATAAATGCTTTTCTTCAAATGACAAACCAATTTGCTCCTTCCCTTGAACAACAAATCACGGAGGGTTGAGTCATATAGATCTCTTCCTCAAATCACCATTCAAAAGCGGACTTAATGTCCATTTGGAAGCATGAACCAACCTTTCATAGCGACTGCTTGGTATGTGATCTAATAGTGGACGTGCGGCTGCGGGGAGCAAGGAACTTCATCATAATCCTAAGCCTTTTTAAGTACGAAACCATGGCTGCAAGTCTGGCTTTGTGCTTTGACAGCTGTCCCGCTCGGCATGAAATTTGGTTCCTAAACACCCACTTCTGACCCGATAGCGTGCTTATCGGTGGGAGTTCAACCAATTCCATATGCCTTGCTTGACAATTGAGTATTCTTCTTCCATTGCATCTTTGCCAGCTGCCGGATCACTAGGCGCTAAAGGTGTGTGGATCAACATGATCCACGGACCTTTTATGCCATTAAAACAGGTTACATGATCCATTAGACTTCTCTGTTTCTCCATCGGGCGTCTTTGATCTCACAAGTTCAACTTAACCCCGAATTTTAGCAGTCTTTGCTTAGGTTAAGCTGTTGTTTCTCCTTAAGGCGTCTTGATCTCCTAGATTCTACTTGGGAGGTATAAGCGGGGTGCTACAACCAAGTCTTTGTAGCAGTCTTTGGATGGAGTGCTCTGAGTACCTTCATGTAATCTTGGACTCCCACTGAGAAAGGAACCAGCTTTGCTCTCATGGACCATGGGGAGTGGGATTAGGATCATCCGGTGCCACTACCACTGAGGCAAGTGTGAGTTCCTTGGAGAAACCACTAGAGAGGGAGAGAAAGGTTTACCCGGCGGTACTATCGGATCTCCAACATCCAGGCTGCTTTGTCATTTGTGAGCTAGCGGGAGAATCACTTGAAGATATACCATCGCCTGCGGCATCTTCAGCGGGTGGGCCGACTTTTAACACAGCCAACACGCTTGTTGGAAGGATCATACAACCTTAACCTTTTGATTTTCACGGATGCAATAAAGATGGCTTTGTATTACGTAATCTGCAACTTTCCATACTTTTGACTTCGGCCGGGTATGGAAGCATAAATAGCATCGAACACCCTCAAATGAGACGCATCTAATTTCATTCTCCAAAAATGCTTCATAGAGTCACATCTGGGTACTTGTAGTGGCCGACCTATTTACCAAATATGCTGTATCACGGCGCACTCTCCCCAAAAAGATTGAGTTGCTTGTGACTCATCATAGATCTTACCAAATCAAGCGAGGATCTATTCACTCCCTTTTCAGCTACTCCATTTTGTGGATGAGCATGAAATGATTAGCGTCTTTCAATACCTTCTTCCTTGAGAAACTCATCAAAGGCATTAGAAACATATTCACCTCCATTGTCACTTCTCAACTTTTTTGTACTAACCATGCGCTTTTCATTTCTAGCGCTGAAGGCCTTGAACTTACCAAAGCACCTCTCCAGTTTCTGATTACCAGTATACACCCAGTGTACCCTCTTGAAATCATCAATCGGGGTTAAGAAATACCTCTTTCCACCTAGTGAAACATCATGCATATAGCACAAAATCGGAATCTTGGCTGACTCAAGAGGTTGAGTTGCTTTCGATGAATAACTTTCTTGTGGAAAGAATTTGGTGAGGTTGCTTTAGAGATGGCATCGCGGCCACACTCCGGCTTGACGCATTTTAGGAGAGGGAATACATAACCATCTTGTTCTTGTACAAAGCATATGCGGTGATTACGCAACATGACCAAAGCGAGCATACCCGCAGAGATGCTCGGCTGATCCGTCGGCACATACAAGACCATATTCGGTCTTATGAGCTGAACCATCAAAGACATACAAAGCCATTACCGCGGCGTCAGCATTGCCATGGCTACTTGAACTTTTCAAGTCGATTCCTTCAAGTGGATTCACACTTGTTGAGATAGGCTTTGCCATTTCAAGGCATTGTCTTGATGGCTTTGCCTTATCAGAATTCGGTAATGAGACATGATATTAGGCGTAATCGGGAGCAAACATGACGTTCCTCACCTTACTAACTACATCCGTCCATGCAGTGAAAAGCTACAATCCCCTTTCTGTGATAGGAGAGAATATCCATCACCCATCTTCACATCACCTCCGGTCGAGTTCGAGTTCGGAAAACACATCTGAATCTCCGTTAAGATGGGCAGTGGCTCCTGAGTCAAAATCGATCATACGTAAGGTCTTTGAAAGCGTTGCTGCAAGATTCGGATATTGACATCCAAAAGTGGCTGCATAGCGGCCTTGTCTGCATAGAGGTTGGCTACAGCGTAACTACCGTGTCACTATCCTTTGGCTTTTCTTCTTCTCCTTACAATTGACTGTAGTGACCCACTTTCACCACAATTCGGCCTTGAACTCCTTGGATTTCTTACCTTGAGGACTTCATATTTTCTGATTTCTTAGAGTCTTTGCTATCCAGCAAACTTCTTCTTGAGTCCATAGGCCCAGAAGTAGACACAAAATTAGCATGAGTCCACTCTCCATCCCGTACGCACCAACTCCTCTTGTTGATGGGAATGGACTACTGGCTATCAATCTTCTCCTTGTACCTGATCTTGAAGAGATAATATCATCTGAAGGAGGAGGAAGACCAACCAATATATCTTGAATCGGTATTTTTTGAACTGACACTCCGCAACCCGACCATGTAATCAAGCATGATGCTTCATCACGAGTAAGGTATCTTGTGGCGATTTGAATCACCCTAATTGGGCATGTCTCATTTTGTTACGGATCGGCATTTGAGTAGCCATGCATATATCAAAGAGACTTCTCCCAAATGAGACCATCTCCTTAAACTTCGATAAAATGGTTGATTTCATGACCAATTGTCTCTTACATTGACTTATTTTGACAAGAGCACAAGCTTTAAGTTTACCACCACTGACATCTGCTTGACTTAGATCATGACTAAAATCTTTATCAAACACGGCTCCCATGTCACTAAATATCAAGCCATTCACCATGAACTTCTTCCAGAAGCATGAGTAATTGTGCACTAGTGAAACTTGCATTAAAGAACTTGAATGGATCCATGAATTTCTCTTTTGCTTTTAAATAAGCAGTCAGTTGAGAAGAAACAAATTAGCCACCAAACAAAGCACCAATGAGAAAAAGTTGAATCTTGAATTTTGTAAGCCAAAAGATCTTGAAAACTTCGAGATCTCACACGAACTTGTTTGAGAAGAATTGAATCGCACTCTCCCAAAAGCGCTTCCTCGAGGGCCAACAAGCAGAATCTTCTCCAATCTTTTAAATAAGATTTTCCACCACCAAATCTACGACCAAAGAACTCCTAGAAGCGTGTGAAATCCAGATTTGGATGCTTCTCAATAGCTTTGCTCTATTCTTTATAAAGCGTCGATACCATGATAAGAACTGAGTGCAAAACCGGCACAAAACCCTTAAAGATCGACTCAAAGAGATAGAATAGAAGACAAGAACAAATCGTAGAAAAGCAATAGGAAATACAATCTCTACTTGAGCATTGCATAGTACATCATGCAAATCAATATATACAATAGGTGAGACTAAGAATAGTAGTCTCTGCAGTTTAACCACTTAGCCATTAATTATGTATGATTTAGAATTAGGTGCTGCAGTCTTGACAAAGTGTTGTCTTACACGTACATTTCTAGCACCTTCATTTTGTGTGCTAAAGTCTTTGAACAACTTGCTGTTTTAGCACGTATGCTTAGTCGGCATATTTATATTCCAACAAGAAGGTCGAATGTATGCTTGCATAAACACCTACGATTAGCTTTCCACATGATCCGGGCCAGGGATCGAGGCGAGGGAGTGAAGCATGCATGGAGTTTACATGGAGGTGTAAGTTAGAATATGGGGGCTCGAACATGCAGCTATTGATTATATCAAGCTAGGTATTGTAGGAAGACTCACAAAATACCGGTGAGGCACATGATGTCTCCGGGTAATTCACGTTGCATGTCTGAAGGCTCCTTTGGGTAACTTAGGCCATGACTATATGGCTTAGATGAGAGGATGCCAAGTCATTTGGGAGTCGACAGAAGCTGGACATAACGTCCTTGTGAGGAGAAAATAATGGCTAACATTTCTAGGGCGTGGGACAACATTGAATCACCTTGATAATAGGTAGGTTAACATATAGGGGCCACATAATAGCGGCTTAAGCCACAAGGCAGGTTAACGAACGCACGGAAGGAGTCAATGCATTATTGACTCCTCACAGGAATAAAAGGTCCTGTTGTCCCAGAGGGTAGGTTGTATACGTTGTACGGGCGTAAGGGCGAGATCGCGGAAATCGGCCATGAGCGTAGAAAACATATTATTGAAGAAGAAGAGAAGGAATGAGAAGGACCCTTATTGATGATATCTAGCGACACCGGATAGGAAGGTTAGTACCTCACATGAAGGTAGTAGATTTGCTAACATGCAAAGATAGAGCTGTGGCTTGAAAGCTGACCAAGAGATGAAAAACTCTTTAAAGATTTGGTGTACTGGCTTAGGAAGAAAGTTCCCGCGTCCTAGGACCCAACAAGGTGAATTGAATTCACAGGAGCCTTTAATGGATAGATAGATAGTTAGATATTGTATCATACATCATGCCACATTAAGCATCAGGACATATGGCCGGACCAGCGAGAGACTTGAACACAAGGTCTACGTGTAGAGAGCCTATCTTGGGGGTCTTTGGGTGGTCTGGTCTCACAGGATCTTCACATAATCCTATGGAATATGTAAGTTCATTTCGCGAACTTAATGGCGTTTAGGCACTAAAATAGTTGGAAGAACTTAGCTAGTAGCGATCTAGATAGCCTAGAAGAAATTTGACTAGTCAACAATGGTTGGAGGCCATTGGAGATATGCGAGAACAAGTCAAAGAGGCTGGGAGCTAATCCAATTTGGCAGTGTGTAGATAACTACTCATAGCCATATAGAGTGGGCGGTGAAGTTTGGCACAAAAATGATACGAGAAGGTTTGTACGGGATTAATAAGTCGCGACATTGTTGTGGGGTTCTAGCATGAGATTCACTCACGTATTCTGAGTGTATCATGTGATGCGGAGAGTGATCCATAAAAGGGAACACAACCAATGTGAGAATGAATATTGAAGGATGGTAGGATCAAAGAAATCCCAAGCCCAGATGGTCTAGAGGGTCTTTGCATGGCGAGTCCTAGTCGATTGGGCGACAAAGAGATCGCTGCCGGGGAATGAGAGCGAAGAGTCAAGGTTTAGACACTAGAAAGAACAGCGTTAATTATAATTATGTCTATAAAAGGGTATTACTCAACCTGTAATATATAGCGTCGAATAAAGGTCTAATATAAAGCATATAGATGTAGTATAGATTGAATCATGGCAAGGCACGAAGACTTTTGTTATTAAGGCATTCACCAAAGAAGCTATAGGTCTGAGGCATCTTTGGACATTAATGGAAGTAAGCCTAAAAAGAATATCCGGGTGAATAGTGGATTAGAATCCAACTTGGAAGTTTCTATCCTACTCGAGAATTTCTTCCACCACTAAATAGCATTAATATGGAGTAGTTTGCGGAGACATTCATAATGATGATAATAATAACTGTAGTGATTTCTAGCTCATGGTTGCACAAGTTGAGGTTGTTGCCATATAAATAGAGTTTAGAAAGTGATGGTGAGGCGGAGAGTCCTAGAGAAACAAAGATATTATTGGTTAAAGTATAAAGCAGAGACAGTGTATTAGTACTAAAGAGAACACCTTTATTTGGTAAGCATTTGGTTAGGTGCTGGGAGGTCAAGGGTTCAAGACCCCATAGTATGCTATGTAGAGAAATAGATTATTATATGTGTATAAGAAAAATGGGAAACATACATATTACATTCAAGAGAGTTTGGTGTGTTGGTAGGCATCTAGGCTTGGAGTTAAGAGATCATGTGTTCAAATTTAGGTAGAGGCGCCAAAAAAATTAGGTATATAAAAAAAAAAAACCAAAATTTTTATACGGCAGAAATATGTGTTTTTTTTTTTTTTAAAAAAATCTTTCTGAGTATTGCGTCCAGGTTTTAGATGTTCTTTCGTTGGAAGTGGTATTTGTTGAACGGGAGGGATTATATGAATGTATAAAAAGAGCTTTTGTTCCATTTCCTGAAAGGTCGAGCCGCCAATCACTGCCATCTAGTGATGAGATAATAGATTGAAATTCTTGTTTATTTGTCCCTTGCCTTTGTTAATAATGCTAAGAGTTTAGAAAGAAAGAAAGAAAGAAGGAAAGAAAGAATGATTTTTATCGTCCACTAAGACCAATTGGCCTATGGGACCTAGAAGGAGCGCATCAAACTTACTACTGTCTGGGTTAAAGAACCCCCGTCCCGAAGGGTTTTCGAGGGAAAAACCATGGCATATAAAGTCCTTTGCTTTAATCATTCGTTTGGCGTCTTTTGTTGAACAAAGATAGTCCCTTCGGACATTCACATTTTGGTGACAAATATAGTTGCAAGTGCATGGGTCCATATGCACTGGGTGATCCAAAAATCTTCATCCAGTCCTTGTTGATGCTTAGATCAATCCTCTTCCACTTCAGTCTGCTTAACAACATAAAGAGGATCCATGCACATAAAAGTAAGATCAAATAAACTATATTTAATATCTCATTATTCCAATCACATCATGCCGGTGTTGCTTGATAATTCCTTTTGGGCGAATAATCTCCAGTGTTAAAATTTGATGGCTTTCATGCCCATTTTCTGCTATTTTGCCCATCAAAATGGGTAGGAAAAATATTTGCCCAAACATTTTAGAACATTCTATTGTGGCTCTTTGCAAGGTACTACAAAGATTCCCTTAGATATTATGAAGATCCTTAGATTCAAGCCCAGATTTTTAAGCGATTAGTAGGACTTGTAAATATTTTCCTACATTCTCTTACAATTTGTAAATTTTCCTTATATTCCCTTTAATTCTCATATAGTTCCTTACATTCCTACCAGAATTTCTAGAACATTCTAGAACTTTACGGAACATTCCGAGAAACTTTCAAACATCCTAGAACTTTAGGAAGTATTTCCTATTCCTTACATTTTCTAGGAAGGATTCCCTACATTCTAGAACTTATTAGAACTATCACAAGATGTTATATTCTATTTTATCTTAATTAGAACATTACCATAAGTATAATTGAAACATAAATCATTCATAAATTAATGCTTGGTCTAGTGGTTAGAGTGGGGGGTTTGGGGGTTGAGGTCAGGGGAGTTGGTGATTAACATAAAAGAGAATTTTTTAAAATTTTTAAAGCCTTTCCTTAAAGGCACGAGCATTCAACATGACCTTAGGATCTTAGAAGCTGGAGTCAGCGTCAGATCTCTCATATAAAAACAATGGCCGTAGGATCCGTACATATAATTCCCAAAGCCATGCGGGTGGTAGGAATATGTGCCCAAGCCACTGAGCCATAGGATCTCGGATGGCTTGATGGGGATCAAGAGCAGCAGTAGTTAGATGGGTGCATATAACTCCCCAAGCCATGTACACCGTGGGATGTCCCTAAACCGCGTGGTAGTAGAGATCTCGGGGCCAGGCGATGGGGATCGAATCCAGCACAGGCCAGTAGGATACAGCTTACATATAGTCTATACACAAACTCCCAAACCATGGGTGACGCATGATCGTCCAAAGAGCCACGTGGCGTAGGATCACCGGATCCTTGATGGATTCAAGAGGACAAACATAAGAAGATATGTAATATCAAATATATATTGGCCGCGACAAACATATATGCCGCAGTACCAAACCTCCCAAAACCACGACATAGGATCCGGATCAGCGGTCGGATTGAGTGTACAAACATAAGAACATATATGTTATGATATCATTAAAGATTTGATTCTTTTGTTCTTTTTATACAAGAACCGTTATTATGCATATTTTAGGTTCTTTTCACGGAGTACGAGGGCTTTTAGATGTGGATTCTCGGTGGAGAGTTTTAGCTCTCCCGTCTTGATGAAACATGGCAAAATGGAATTTTTGAATCCATGTGGCGAGGAGGTTGGGGCTATGGAGGGAAGCGATTTATAGAAAGGACCAACAAGCTGCGAGACTGGTAGGGCCTGCTTAGGGGAGAGGGTTTTGGCGGCCGGGCTAGTTTTTAATCACGAAAATCCTTTGTGTTCTTAAATCAGGTCAAATCCTCTGTTTTGCTTCGGGCTGTAGGAATCCACCTTGATATCTATAAGCCGCGATTTATAATGGACATTAAGGACTTGGAGTTGCGCGCTTTGAAGCGGATGAATTTGTTGGATAGATGCAAATAAGTTAGCTTATGGTAGAGTCTTGACAATCCCTCTTCTACTTCTTTTACTTGATCACATTTAAAATCCTGCGGTAACTTCTTAGAAGCCAGAAGATATAGAGTATTTCTTCTTTGAGGGAATGTTGACAACCATTGTGATTGCTTCGGTGGCTTTGCTTCTTCTTGCACAATAGCCGGAAGGAGCGGAGAGTGAGCTTATATGCAAGCAAGCATGATTACGCTAGGCATGTTTTAGCGCGTACAATTCCTAAGCTTCCTCGAGTTGCATCATTGTATAAGATCAAATAATAGTTAAGCAATAACCGATAGCGAACGATAACCAAACCATTGGTGCAATAATACATTTGGTGAAAAGAGCTATACATTTACGGTCCTACTCACGAGAGTGAAAGAAACCACACTTAATGTATGTGAGGTGGTGATGACTATTAATACGCCCCTAAGTCGATAGCAGGCATTGGTATACATGAAGGAGTCAAAGCTACCACATCATCATGTTTGACTTCCATAATAATCATTTATCAAATCGATAAATAGATGACACTGATCTTTGTAACTGCTAATCGCTAGTAATCTCGATGGGGATCGAAAGCCTATCTTAACAAGTTTTAAGGTGATAATAACTATGTGGAGTCTATGTGACGGTCACATGTGGATTAACTTGTGTTTCATTGGGTCACTTTTTCAAAATCACTTCTTTCTTTGAAGTATTATTTATTTGCATTTGCGACTTCAAGCTTAACTATAAAGGATTTGATGGATTTGAGGAGTGGATAGGGACAAGACAATCATACATCTGGAATGTGCATCTCTGAATGGCATATTCAAGTGATGATGGAGAAAAGGTCTTTTCTTGAAAAATTAGTGGGTTGCATCTTCAACATGCATTAAGGGACTTAAAACATTTGTATACATGGCGAATCCACCGATGGGTATGGATGCTTATAAGAGCTCATCCTTTGTTTACATTCTATTATTTCCGACTCCTAATGCAGTCTTGAATTCGGGACACGAAGAATTGCCTTCGAGTTTTCTTTTCTGTATTATTAGTAATAGGCCTCAGGGGGTGGTCTTGCTTGCGGACTTTTCACAGTTTTGGAAGCTCTATCAATGGTCAGATCCAATGGAATGTGGTCCTGTAGGGTTCTAATTTGAATATGGTGAATGGTCAAGAGTAGCCTTGGCAGCATATCGATTCTAAAGCTTAATAGAACCACGAATAAATTTCCTTATGAATTTTGAAAAGCATATTTTCTTTGTTGGAAGCTATATATATGGATGTCATACATGGCATTCTGTTTTGATGGTCTCCAAAAAGCTTTTTCTTTACTCTCGCTTTACGATGGTCTCTAAAATAGTCCTTTTTTATTAGTCCCTCCCTTTCAATACCCACCTTGCATATGGTATGAGAGTACATTTTTGCATGTGAGCCAAGAATGGAACTTCTTGGTGGTTTTACTTTCGAGTAGTATTTGTTGATATATCATCTATATATCATTTTGAACATTAGTCGTTCATCTTTTGGGGAGACCATATCTCTTTGTAATTATGCAATTTATAAAGGATAAATGTCTATAGATTTGGAAGTTAAAGGGTCCATTTAGATCATACATAGACGTTGGCTTACCTGAAACCATATATTATTTACTTATAGTTCCATAGGGTTGATGTATATTTTTGGATGGAAGCTAAGGTCCATTTGGATCCTGCATGACATAGGCTGTCAGCTTGCTCGAGAAGCGCATAATTATTGTAGTTCTTTAGGGTTGAGATACATTTTAGAGTTTCATTTTGTAAGTTATGGAATTGCAATTGTGCGACTCCATGAAACCATTTAAAATTTCTTTGCATTTAAAGCCACTTAGTCATATAATTCATCGATCCTTTATACATTTTTTCTTGGCTTTGTGGATTATTTCTCTTTTGGGCTTGGAGGGAATTTGCCAAAGGGGCGTTGGTAGAATCATTTCGAATTTGTGATTTCGAACACCAACTTGATATTTTTAGACCATAGAGTTGGTGATGTCCGTTGGGTAGAATTTTCAGCATTATATATCCTGTTTAGACTTTATTTTATGGCTATGTTGTCTATTCATCTATCTATCTATGTATATGGTAGCTAAGTTCATTTTTTTTTCATTTACTTGCAAGGAACAAGATATCTAAATTTTGTTTCTTTCTCCGTGTAAAGCAAATGTTCTTCCAGCCACTTCATAGCTAGGAAAGCATGCCATGGCCATTTCTATGATGATAATGCGGGGCAGTCAATAGTCGAAATTTTTTGTGTTTGGCAAAGATTTTTGAGGAAAAATATTACGTACCAAATGACGTTTTAGCTACATATTTGTATTTAAACTGTCTTGATGGGTGTGACAGGCAGCTGAATGGCCTTCTTATGATTTTAATGTTAAGCATATATGTTGGATACACGTGAATAAACATCAACATTTGATTGTGTATGTGGTTGGATTTAAATGCTAGTCCCTTTGTGCTTGCTCTAAAAATATGTTCCCTAAGATTTGAAGTGCATATTTGGCATCCATTTTTCACATTTTTACCTCTATTTCTAACACCTTCACAATGTTCAAACATTATTTTCAAAGACTGATGAAGAGAAATGTTCGCGGTGGCCTTGGCCGCCGCGATAAATTTCTTGTATCATTAAGCTAATAATATAAAATAGGAGGTCTATAGAGCATGCTTAATGATATAGTTATGGTGGAATCCAACTTCAAGCTATCTAGTCTTCTATGTTGTAAGTTAAAATGTTTCATAATGAGTGCTTTTAATAGTTACCACCAATTCTTGTATAAGACAAATCAACGTTCTTATTATGAGATATTCTTTTTGAAAATGTAAGACAAGGCACATCTTAGATTTAACATGGGCACCTTATGGCGATTCAACTTTCCTATAAAGCTCGGCTCTACTCAACATCAACGTCTTCATAAAAGTTACGTACCTTCAATAATGACATTCACTCCTAAACTATGACAGGAATAACTACTACTATTGTAAGGAGGAGGAGGAGGATTTTAACAAAGAACTACTAATGTAAATAACATATAAAGAAAATGCATTGCAAGGAGAATCCTATCTTACCTTAGAACCATAGGCGCTAGCCAACCCAATCTAAAGGGCACATGCAATAGTAATTTGCTCTTTTCCTTCACCTTCTACCCTACCCTTTCTTCTCTTCTCCATCTTCGCCTCCCCAACCTGCTCTACTAATTGCCCCCTCCCAACTCCTTGTTGCATCATGGATTAGCTTAAAAAATATCGATTTTTTGTTTTTTATCTTTTTTACTTTTTCCACATATTGCTTTTTCCCCTTTTTATCGCATACATGGTTCCTTTGGAGCCATTTACGCTAAAGAATCTCTGTTTATGCAAAATACACTGTACTGATTTCAAACTGTACCTTTTTTTTTTTTTTTTTTTTGCGCTTCTTGCATAAGCTATATTAGTTTGGAACACACGAGAATGTGGACAAGATTGCATTATGTTCTAATAAAAAAGTTTGTCATGTTATGCTATTTCACATGGCCTAGACAGTTTTAGAATAGGGGGTTGGATAATCATAATGAGCTACCCAACTTCCCTACACATGGTCATACATAGGGGCATTGACGACCTTTTTTGAGTGGAACAGTAAGGTAGGTCAAGCATCATTGTAAGGTTCTTAATTTGAGAATGCAAGCAACACACATGTCCAATTCAAAAAAGTTGATTCATGAAAAAAGATAAGAGGACCGTTTACTGAAAGGGATGAGGTATATGAGGAATGCGAATAAATAAGTACAAGTCTAATAAAGGTTTGGTTGGAGGGGTAAGAGGTCATTGTAATGGGCAAAGACCACAAAACATTTGGTTGACTATGACTTATTGATAAGAGAGTGTATATGCAGGTACTTTGTGAAAGCATTTGCATATTTGATATCGTTCCTTTTCTAAGCATATTGCAGTCATGGCTGATCTTGTTAGCGATGCTACACATGCGCCTGTAAAGTTGGATTTGAAGCCAAAGAGAAGATATAGAGGGGTGCGAAGAAGACCCTCTGGAAAATGGGCTGCAGAGATCCGAGATCCCAGCAAAGGAGGGCGAATATTGCTTGGTCTGTTTGACAGTCCGGAAGAAGCTGCTCGGGCTTATGATGCTCACGCCAAGAGGATTTCTGGCCACTGGGCAAAGCTCAACTTTGATGAAGATTTTTGTTCCCAGTGGACAACAATCCTCAATCTGATGATAACCAAGGGCACACAACTTGGTAAGCTATAAGAATAAAATAGAGTAAAATAGTGAAAATTGAATTGATGTGAATTTTAACTTGATTGCATGTAACAGCTCCGCAGACCTGCCGCAACAAGTTCATTGGTGTGCGACAGCGTAGATCTGGCAAATGGACAGCAGAAATACGACAAACAAGCCCAGCTAGACGCATCTGGTTGGGCTCGTTCTACACAGCCGAGGAGGCTGCGTTAGCCTATGACGCTGCAGCACTGACAATGCGGGGTGAAAAGGCAAGGCTAAATTTTAGTCCCAAACAATACAGCTTCATTCTGCATGAGTTGAGCGAGGGTTTTCTGCCTTGCCCTTTCACTAGTAGAAGAAAAAGGAAGGTGCATGTACAGGCATGCGAGAAGTCTTCTTTGTGTATCAGCAAGGATGCTCAAACACAACCACCTGCCACTCAAGAGGAAATCATTTGCATTGATGAACTAGAGTCCCCTTGTGCTCCTCCTTACGACCCTTTTCTTTTGGACCTTGAATTTGAAAACTTTTGCTTCCACTACATTCCCCCTCGAGAGGATTACAATCTCATTGCTGCAGAGAATCAGTTGTATGAGATTTGGAATTTCCATCACCATGACTTCTAATATATCAAGGACTCAACATCACTTCCTCCCATGTTTTATAGTGAGAGATGGTACTCAACAAGCTAAGAAATAGCATATTCCTTGTGTAGGCCATGTAATAATACCATCTTAATGCTTATTTCCATTTCTCCAACCTTCATCATGAACATTACATATATTTTTTAGGACATTGGGGGTGACAATTTTAGAACTCAATAAGGGTTTGGCTAATATCATGCTAATTCAAGATGCCTTCAGATACTTGCCTTTATTCTGGCACACAAGCTTCTTCACTTTTAGTGAAGGTTTTAAGCCGTCATCCTTAGGCTTTCAAGGGGATTAGATTCGATTTATATCTCAGCTTTTCAACCTGCTTTAAAATGTCTATTTTAACGATCAAATCTGATAACGTGAATTCCGCTATACGCTATACGTGGGCTATGAACAATGGTAATAACAATTGTCCTTAAAGGTCTATTTTAACCAAGAGTACATGTAAATTGTTGTTGCTTCTCCTAAATCGCATGAATAATTAAGTTATTTTGAGTTTAATACTATATATGAGCTAAGGTAGATGCTGTGTTTTCTTTAAGTGGGGTTATAATGATGAGGATGAGGAATTAAAGATATCATTCACATAAATAATTATGATCACTCACTACTAAGGAGATCCTACTTGCAATTTATCCCCTTGTTTGGCCTGGGCATTTCATCTTGCTCCTAGTTGGATTTTGTGGCCTATCTGGCAGAGGCGACGTTTGTGTATTTTCCAAGGTGCACACATCTTTGACTTCTTCGTTGTGCTCAGCAAAAGATCACTAAAGCTTATCGTTGCTCATCTATAGCTGATGATAAAAAAGAGATAATTTGGCAGACGTATTTACAGTGTTCTTCTTATGCATAGACGGGTGTTTGTGCCTAGTTGGGTCAGCCTATCCACTAGGGTTTAATTCATGTATGTGCATTGTGTATTGCGCCTTTGTTCTTGTCAATAAAAAGAGTCTCACGTCCTTCAAAAAAAAAAAAAATTATGATCATTATGCTTAGAAAGAGAAGTTGAAGATGGCATCGGTGAATTCTTGCACAAACTTTCCCTCCATCTATGATAGTTTTTTGTAGAAAAACATTCTATTTTCTCTTCGTCTGAGCCAGGGATAGATTTAGGGCATATTTATGACAACTTATATTTATAGAATTGAAAATAATATTTTTGAAGTATTAGACGTATTTTTGACAACTAAGTACCAGTTGAGGAAAAAATTCAAAATGACACTTCGCATGCACACAGTCCCTTTTTTATTTTCATTTTATCTTTTTTTCTTTTACAAGGTGCCAATGCCTACGGATTGCCTCCAGTGTCATATCTGAGTGTTTAACGTGTTCCAAATTCTCTCCTAATTCTTCATATATCTTTATAGTCTCTTTTTGTTCTCTTCTCTCTTTATATTTTCTATATTTTTGTCTCTTTGTTCCTTCTCTATCCATTCTATTCTCCCTCTGTCTCGTCATTCTATCTATTCTCTATTCTTCATGTTATATCTCTTCTTATTCTATTCTCTCTTCTCAGTTATCATCTCTTTGTTCAAGACGGAACCAAGCTTCTTAGGTACTTGTGAGTGCGTGTGCAAAGCTGCGATGCTTGAGACCCTCTTTGTAGCGACTGCTACTTTCACATCACAACAACTATCACACCCACTCGGATGTGGATGGTGCAGACCCTATGTCGATCTATATGATGACATCGGCCGGCATAAGCGGTTGGCGGTGTCATACTCCTTGGAGACTTCAATGCGGCTGCCGAGTGCAAGGAGCAACCCCATGAGATTGATCCCTTGGTGATGATATATTGCGGTTGCATCTACTTGAAGGAGCTTGGCCCACGGACATGAGATGACAATGCAGTCCGGCGCTATGGTCGTGGGTTGCTTTTGCTCGCGGTATCTTTGACACAGTATTGTCACGCAATGGGTAGCGCGATGTACGCAAAAGGCACTTGTGGCGGAAAACCGAGGCCGGATCTAGTGTAATTGGATTTATGTGTTGTTGGTGCACGGCGGGGATACATGTCATCAGAAAAGCACTTTCGAGGTGGGAACAACTAATGCGGGATGAAGAGATGCGACTCGGACCACTTACGCTTTACTTGAAGTTGGCTTGAGTTGTCGCGAACCCGATTGCAACAACTCCTCACATGCCTCGAGCTACTTGATTGGATTATGGTATCGCGAGGGCTTATGCCGGATGCTTATAGATGACTGGCGAAATTTTGCAATATCCTACTGAAACGGCCAATGACAGGTTGGCCTGATGTGCTTGGGAATTTGCTGAAGAGGTGCTGTAGGATAAGCGCGCTGACAGAACCTCAAGAACACAACCTTCCCCGTAATCAATGGTTTGATCACGGAGTGCAAGGAACACAAGCGCTGGCTCCGCCAAGTCAGTTCTGCTACGCCCACATGCGGTCGAGGCAGTACCGCATCTTCACTAAAGCTAAGAAAAGCCGGTACATTGCGGCGCGTATCAAAGGAAATATTTTACCTCACAGGCGTCGCGGGACCTTCTAGCGAAGGGTTCTTAGAAAGCGATCTGACCCACCGGGGAATATGCTCCGGCGATGGGCAATACTTTACCGCCGGTATCACGACCCTCCGGAGTGCACATGCGGCATTACACCCTTGCGAAGGCCCGATCTTTGAAATCCGCAGAGACCGGGCGTGGAACAAGGCTACAGCGTCTTACGATAGGAGAAAGCCCAGGACTTGGATGGTATGCGAGGCCGAGAATTGCTTAGAGTAGGCGGTAGTCCATAATACCAGTCTTGTAGCCTTGTTCCATGAGCATTATGGAAAGGCTTCATTTGCATTGGACCAATAGCGAGTTGTTCCCCATCTATAAGGCGGAGTGACCCCACCTTTACTTGACCAGTGCTGGAACAATCATGGTCAGTTGGTGTTTACCAGCCCCTTCTTTGGGATTCTCGGCCGGCGGTTAATGACTGAAGCGGCCGAGTCACGGGCCCTCACCCGGGCCGAGGTCCCGGACCGGCACTCAGCCGTGACCACATCTTCCGTTCTTGAACTTTCGATTGAAGGCGGCGAGAGCGCCGTCGGGATCTATATTATTTGCTGGCGGATTTACAAAGTTTGTGGCCCCGTACCTCGGGAAAAACTATGGGCAAGGCTGCATACTTAATTTGGGGGTTCACGTAGATTCTGCGAATCACGATTAATGCAATGATATGAAATATACTTTCGAGATTGATTTCTGGCGAGGACAAGCCAACCTTTTGATAGTAGTATGGGGGGTTACGTCGAGGATGCCCTCTCTCCCAACATTGTTTGGGATTTATATTGATCAATTGGAGGCGGCTGGCGATATTATTAGAGGCGATGGAGCTCACCCCTTCTCCTATCGAGATCATCAGGAGCGGTTAATATATCGCGATGATGTGGACGCATCTAAACTTACACACAGGGCAATAGCGACATCTCGATGCCACTGGACACGATACGCAGCGGCCGATATACTGGCGTCAGCACAGCCAAGACTAAGGTAGTTTTCATATCATCTTCCGTCGTAGAGGTCCCCTCCTTGAGTTACCAAGGCGAGAATGTGGAAGTTGCATCCACATACAAGTATTTGGGAGTGGAGTTTTCTTCTACTATGCCTTTGAGACACATCCATCTGACTCTGGTAGCGTGAGACATGATTCCTTTGGACAAATAATATTCGAACATCAAGAATTTCCCTTTTAGGGATTATTCTCAGTACATCTGCTCCGTTCTTACTTCCTTTCCCGCTCCTAGGCATTTGGCTTAGTCTGGCATACAAGAGCCTGGTTAAATTATCCTTCGTCTTCCTCGAGATGGTTTGCTTGTTGGTGGCAGCAATTTGAGCTCCTACTAAAGCAGGGGATTCCCAATAGGTGAGTGCAGTGAAGCTTCGTATTAGTTTGGAGTCCGGTAGGAATGGTGGATATCATATGAGATTGAATTACTTAGGTCAAGGTAGAAGGTAGTCCCCAACAACACAACTTTAAACAGTAGTTGTTTTTGTCCTCCCGTGAAATAATATAGGCTCGTCTTAAGCCAGCTTCAAAGCCAAAGGTGATGCTTTTAATTCGGATGACCCAGGAGATTGACAAATACCGCGTGTAGACTTCGGCATCGAGGTTAGAATAGGCGCTAAGTAACATAATGGCAATGTATTGGATTGCAAACCTAGAAAGATGGAATATATATGAAGCGAGCCGCGTCTCGGCAATGTGTTTCAATAGCGGTGATATTCACTGATTACTTTGCTTTGTAAGACTATCTATGAAAGTTGCAGCAAGACTCTCATGATTACAGCAAGACTCTCATGATTACCTTGTAAGACAATCATGATGACCTTGTAAGACATACATCCCAGAAAGTCATTGAAACCTTATGGAAATAAGTGGCTTGTTCAGGGCGATGAGTTGATTAAACCCGGTTTCAGGCGAAATGGATCTCTTTGCTCACGAGATTGATGTTACTCCTTGAGGCACACGGAAATCTTTGGACAAAATAGGGCAAAGGACTTAAAATCCTTATGAGTCTTCTTGTTCCAAATCCCGGAGTAATCCAGTTGCCAAGGGTAGAAATCCTTTACGATCCATAGGCCTCTCGATTCATCCATGGCATCTCAGCTATAAAGAAATCAATTCCGGGAAGGATTGTTCATGGAACTACTATTGAGATGATTTGTTCTTCTTCGCTGCGCACATGACATGCATGCGGCCTTGAGTTGAGACCATCGTCCCCAGCATAGCAATTCATGCGAGAGTCAAGTCCGGTTGACTGTTTTAAAATCTCAGCGTATACCTGCTTGGATAAATTAATGTTAAACATCGAAGAGAGAATCAAACAAATTACGTTAGTGCATGTAACCTTCAAACTTTGAAAGGTCCTACATGCGGGTGAACTATAGCCACTCACATATGCAATGCAAACAATGGTCATAGAAGCGGAGTTGTATGATTGGGTCCATCAGTCACTGTTCAAGGTCTTAGTAGGCTTTGTCCTTTTATACGGGGTGGAAGTATGGGAGGGCCCGAGTAGTATCACTTGCTACTTAGAGTGACTTGGAGCAGGTCGAAGAAGCCTTCTTAGTCCCCGAGCACTAGGGGTGAAGTCCGCGGTCCCATATCAAATTCTCTTTGCGGGGAGGCAGGATTCTTGCCTCTTAGGGCTGACCCTTGATAAGCCACATTGTCTGTTGTTATTTTTAGAAGGTGGTCAATATGGGCGATGCTCGTCTCCTAAACTAGCTTATATCATGGCAATGGGGCCTTGGCCTTCAAGGCTTCTTTGGAGGAAAAGCTGATAGTTTGGCTAGATGGAATAATGCGGGAACGCGAGGTATACATACAAGCGGCGGTCGCCATAGCTTGAGCAATATCTTGGCGCTTGCTTCTCGGCAAGCTTTGGGATGCCAATGCCACAGACATGTCAAGGCCGGCACACTATCAACGCCACATAAATCCACATTGGGCAGGGCCGCAATGCCTGCGTGCACCCACTTGCCCATGGCCTTGACTCATTGCCTCCCATTCATACGAGGGCATCATCTTGAATTGAGGCAGGCGATGGATTGGTGAACCCCACTGCCAGACGAGCTGTCAATGGCGCCAAATGGAGTCGTGAGGATGAATCTCATACCCTTCAAAGTTGCGAAGCATATGATCCAAATTCCGGGGCGGCGCTATCTTTGAGTTGAGTGGGGCACGGCGACCATTACATGTGACATTGAGCCGCATCGGTCGCGAGGTCTTTGGGATCGCGCCTGCCGAGGTTATGGACATGCGAGATCGGTATGTCCTCGGGCACCACCTTGACGTATACATTGATGTATGCTTATGCGGTTTGGCCGGCTTTATTCTTATTCTTGCCCACGGTTTTCCCTGAAAACCCTTGATGAGGTTTTTAACCCGGGGCGTGTAATAAGTTTGCTTTCGCTCATATAGATTTACATAGGCGATTGGCCCCGATGGGCGATAAAAATCATTCTCATTCTCATTCTCTTTCTTCTCTATATTCTTTTCTCTATCTTTTCTACATATGTTCTCTCTCTCCATCCCTTCCTCCCTCCCTCCCTTAGGTCGGCCACATCCTCCAAATTATTATTTTTATCTCTCGTGCTATATGGCAAGGGATATTTTTTATATTGTATCGCATGGGAGACAACGAGAGATAATAATCTTCATTGTTTAACATGGCGAATAAGCCATCTTATCGAATCATTTTTCAAGATGCAATCCTCTCTTTTTTTTGGTCCCTTGTTCGTAGCAGTACAGGGGAGTTTCAGAAAGTAGGCTATGACAGACTTGTTTTGTTTGCTGCTATATTTGGCACGGGGAAGATAAGTGGTTTTAATTTCCTTTACAAAAGCGTTGATCCACTTATAAATATCTAGGCTTAATAATTGATGAGAATTACATAAGGCCCCAAAAAAAGAATCATGGCTAGTTTTTTGTGTCATTTTTTGTATTAAACACAATGTTAGTTAATGGGTTAAATTGTTGAAAATTCATATGCAATTAAGATGTAGCGAGATAACAGGGGGTTCCATGGGGATTCAATATGAATGTAAAAATGACAATTTCTAAAACCATAAACAATTGAACGGGTTGTTATCTCTTATCTACTATATATATACTCTGTTATATATATACAATTATATAAAATTTTGCCCCCTTGTTTCAGGCAGAGGTGTAAATAGTTTGGGCCGGTCAAGATTGTGAGATCACATTTCAGGAGCGAAGCCCGTCATGATTTAAGCAACCCCTTATTTGGGGCTTTTGATTTTGTCGTTGAATGTGCGGATCAATGAAGGAATTTGGCCACACACATATTAAGTGCAATCAATGCCATAAGATAAGGTTGCGAAAAAATTAATTGTCTTCTTGCGATGTGGCACATCCACTTGGTAATAGAATGGAACATGGCGCATGATGTCAAAGTAGGAGGAGTTCAACTCGGTAGGAGCCTTGGTCTATGTTTAGATTTATTGGATCCACGGCCCGATGAACTAAGTTATCTCGTATGCGGCTTTGTTCTCTTTTAGCACTTTTTGGCGTTTGATTTCGCAAAGGTGAATGGCGACTCTGAACCACTTGGAAATGATTTTTCTTTTACGTTTTAAGGCTTTCAAATTCAGCGTTAGAGATACGGTTCCTCTCAATAGAAAATTTCTTAGATTTGCTCAGAGAGAACTATTTCTTGATCTGAAATTCAAGATTAGGCACACCATAGCGAGAAAAATTAAAAGAATCTCTTGGAGCCAGATTCTTCAAAACGAGAATCTTGCTATTTTCTCGTGCGTCATCGGTTTTCGTGAATCTTTATATTCTATATGCTTTGCATGTCGTTTCTTTAAAGCCTTCAATGCGAGACGTACGAATTTCCTTTTCCTTGCCTTTGGCATTTCCTTCTTAATCTCTTTTCAATTTGTTTGAAAAACTTCGGCGAGGTTCTTCTCTTGCGTGCAGGAAGCTCTATGCTTGTCGATTAGCTAGTTGCGACCTCTAGGTCTCATGGAAATGCAGCCATTTGTGGCCCTATGAAGTAGACTGATCTTGGATTTCGGGCCAGAGTGAGAATAGGCATGCTATGGCAGTAGGTGTGCGATTATTCGCGAGTGTTGATGTATCATGAGAATGTTTGTTTCTTGGCATGGCGTTACTGTATATCATCATCAGTCTCCTTAGCAATTACATTTTAGTTCTTGGACTTGGAGTAGACTTAGTTGGGTTGCATTTGGGATTTCATGTTTAACACAAGGTTTAACACAAAAGCTGGATCGATTCTTTGTACCATATAAGGCCTACACCATTACTTAGGCAATTTTTTCTTAAATATTTCGATGTTTAAGTAACCTGTTTCCTTTATGATATTCTAAAGATTTTGAAGCTGTATCTTCTTTTGCGAGGTCATATAGAGCGAGGAATGAGTCCATGTGCTTGAGAAATCAAATATGCGATTCTCTTGTTTGAGCATCCCGTCAAATAAAGCTCTCTCTCTTATTATTGATTGCAATAGATTTTCATAATTTGGATGTATCTAGTTTGGGAAAGGATGCCATTAAGTTCTTATGGAACACTGCCCGATCATGCAAGCTATGGGACACTGCATTTGATGCATTTTAGATCTGGCTGCTGAGGAGGGATTTAAGCGTGGATGGTGTCTTTGGATCACGGATTATCTGTTTGGGTTTGTCCGGGACCGGTAGGATCAAATTAGGTGCATTGATTTTGAACACAATGGCTGATGGAATTTGGGATGAAAGATGGATTTTTCTTTTGCAAGAGCCATCCACTTTGTTACAAAAAGATATACGCAAAAATGTGGATAAGTTCATCTCCTTTTTCCTTTAATTATTTTATGCGATTAGATTTGCATTTCTAGCTTTGTTGTACCATTTCTAGCCTTTGTACTTTTTCGGAATGCATGGGCTGCAGTGATAATAAGGCCATATTAATTCTGCTCGAGAACATCGATTTAAGCTTTTATTCCTATTTGAACTTCTTCTGGCCGGTCCTTGCCAAATTTAGGAAAAACCATATGTTCTTGCATTCTTTTCCTCATTTTAATTTGTAGATCTAAGCCATGTGCGATCTCAAGCTATTAGGCGTATATGTTTTTGTTCTTTGTCTCATTCTTGGCGAAGCATTCTTGATCTTTGTATGCGAGCCTCTTTTAAAAGTTTGTTGTTCTTTGGAGCGTTGTTACATTTCAAAATTTACATCTCTTGTTGATGGTTTTAGACCTTAAGCAGAATGGCCGAGATGGGAATAGTTATAGATTGCAATACACTTGAGAAAGAATGAACATCTATTCCTCAGTTGATCTCACATTTATTTGTGTTACTCTTGTATTAGGCTCCACATATTCAATTCACGGTAGATGGGCATAGTCTCTACCTCATATTTGTTGTCCTCTTTTCTGCTACTTCTTTCATCACTAGTCAGTTCTTGCTCCCCATCTCATTGTTTGTAATTTCATGCATTTACATTTACTCTTGATGGGTATTAAGCATGCGAGGAATGGTTCAAAGATCTTGGCTAAAAGATCCTTCAACCTTTCTATTGAAATGCATTTGCAATATTCATGAAAAAGTGCAAGTTTGTGAACAATGTTGAAGTATTTTTGGGAATTACGGGATATGCTAGAAAAGTTTTTTTTTATATTGTAGCCAATTTAGATTAATCCTAAGCTTCTTCTCTTGCTGTCATTATTTGGTTAATTTGGTGTGCTTAAAACTTTACATTGGTGCGGGGTGTACCTTTACTACATGTTCCTCTTCAAGTAGTTACCTCAGTATTATGGTGAAAGCGAAGGTTATTATCATCAAAATTATTTTGTGCGGGGAAGCGAGCTTGCCAATGGTGCAATTATATTCTGGATGAGGTAAAACTTTCACAAGTATCAAAAATTATTATGTCGAGATGTGGCATGGAGTGCATCCTCAATTTTAAGTTTTAATCTTTTAAGGTCGTAATACCACGGTCGGCATAGTTGATTGCATTATAGGATAGGTATTATTGTATATGGTCACCATATCACATCCTTAAAGCAGAGTTATTCCCATTATTCTTCCATTTGTTTTCTCTAGGCTGTCAGTGTTCGTATTTTGGAATTCTTATTTGTAGCCCATCTTGCATTGAGTATCCATATGTGCTTAAATTCACAAAATCGGGGAAAGCCTATATGGTACATGTCTTGAGGGGCTTATATATTCCTTCTTGAGATAGAGTTGTTGATGGAAATGGAGTGGAAGAAACATAGGAGAGGAATTGTGTCATTTATGTTCTCATTTTGGTTTTACTCATTTGTTGTACTATCACGGAGACCCGAGAGAAAGTACATTTTTGGCACTCCAATTTGGATGAAGTTGGTATAAGTTTCATGGCGTGAGTGATGCCATCTTGGTCCGGATGCAATGTATTGTCTTGCGGGGAACTACAAAGGTATACGCATGTATTTGTTGGAGTGCTTTTATTAGAGAGGTGTTCACTTTTTCCTTGATACTGCTTTCAGCTCCTATATGTCCCGAGATCCTTATCTTTTACTACATTGTTGAGGATAGTAGTCTCCATTTTCTTCTAATTTTAGCATTGAACAATGAAATCCTATTCTTCAAACTTGGGAAGACTTGACATAGCAAAATGGAGCCGATTATTGTTTGGGCCAATGGGTATGGAAATCATTGTAATACCATTTATTTGATATTCTATAGAATAGAGAAGTTTGATGATTCAAAGATGGAATTTATTTATAACAATAATTTATTGATGGCATTTTAGGCCCATGATTGTGTAACAATAAGGGAAGGAAATGAGAGTCATTGGCAAGCTTCTTTGGACAATAAAGTTGGATTTAGGTAACTTTAGGGTGATAAATCCATTGTCCGTGACCTAATTGCTTCATGTTCTTAATCTCTTTGATGCTTCAGCTTTCGGGCTTTCTTTGTTTCCCAAAGCAAGGAAAGCAAAGATATTAAGTTCGTCTTCAAGGTAAAGGAGCGAACTTCATTACGAGGATGTTTTACTATTTGATTAAATCTAAGTTGCTGTCTATCCGTCTAATGTGATGCTTGGAGGCTGAGTGCATGAAAACCAGAATTATGGCTTTGAGGTTTGGCTCCACTATACCACAAAGCGAGGTGATTTAGGTTGAAGTTTTCGGTTGAGGAGCCTTGCAAATTGTGAGCAGGATGAAGCATGGATCAAGATTAGCCTTGCTGGAGTGCGGTATGGTAACTAGGTATTAACCTCTTAAAAATTTAACTCTTAAAACGAGGCTGATCCAATATCTATGCTTATCATAGTGTTAAGTGCCACTTGATGGCAGCTTATTCAATGGTGATATGCCCATTATAGATAAAGGTTGTTAACATATGTACGACCCGGTGGAGTGTAAATTTCAACATTTGCAAATGTCTTTGAAATTCATATTGATACCAAATTGGCAGAGATCATGTAATGTAGTACTCCCTCCTTGCATTTTTACTTCTCTCCATTCCAATTTAATTCAATTACGAAAACACACTTAGCCTCATAACAATTATCTCAATATATATTATCTTTGGAAGTTCAAGATTTAATATGTTAAATAAGCTACACATTTATGCCCACTAGGAAAATTTTGAAACCACAGGGAAAATGGAAACTTTGAGGAATCTTTATAAAGCTTGAATAATTTAAGCGATTGTACAAATGTCGTGAGGGAATCTAATGGGAGTCATGAAGTCCCAACATTAAAACTTGTTGTCTTAATTTCACAGTCTTGACATTAGAACTTAATGTTTGCAAGCTCGAGATTAGATACCATCTGAGAGTGCAAAGAATATAAGGCAATCTTAATAGTATATTAGCGAGATGGAATTGCAATGGTCTAGTGGAACCCTAAGGATTGTATGAGTCTTTCATGTAACTGAAGGTATGGAGGAATCAAGGGGAAATCTTAATAGAATCTTAAAGAACATAATGATAAGCCATCTAGGGTGTGTTTGAAAATCTAGAAAGCAATAGCATTACGTCTATGTCCCGAATGTTGGTATTTAGTTTTCTAGTGTACATCACTTAAGAATGAGGAGAAGTCAAATTATATAACCACATCTTCACGTCTACGCAAGATGGAGCAAACCATAGGAAATTTTGCATCTTACAGAGCACCACCGTCGTTATTCCATTTTGAGCTCTTTGAATAAGCTCATCTGATTGATTTTTTATCACAATCAAAATGCTTGGAGTCAGCGGTGCTATATTAATCTTACGTATCTATTGCGGTACTTAAGGAACCATGAAACCATTGGAACAATAATTTGCAATTGACTAATATAGCGAAAATTCAAGTTACATTTGAGATTATACAACCAACTGTCCTATTCACATGTTTGTGATCACATGACGTTGCTAACAAATATGTTGTTTCTATTTGATTCATGCCAACATGCAAGAATATGTTATTCTAAAAATCCGATATCAAAAAGGTACATTTCGTCTAATACATCCTAGAAATGCAGGCTATCAACACATTAGGTTAATTGGCAAGAAAGGCCTAGATATTATTATGAGCAAAGGCCGGATTATGGCTCTTAGTTTCAACATGTTTGGCATATTGAGCATTCTCACTGTGAAAAAAGAAACTTTGCACAACTTAGTCAAGAGGTGCAAGAATGCAAAAAGGGAGGTGAATGAGAACAACTAGGCGGTATTGTCTTCAAGAGCTTTGCGAAAAGCTTTCTCCTATTGATTCAAAAGCTAGATGGCATTATCGCCCGGCCCATCACGGTTGACCATCTCAGTTCAAACTAAATCAAAATTACATTAAAAGAGTGAGCTCATTCAGTTAGGGAATCTAAGGGAAATCCTAGGGGAATCTAAAAGGGAATATAGAATTTAAGAGTGTGTTTTGCGGGGAATGACTTGTGAGGACTCTTTCATATCTGAAATCCTAGAAAATCTCAAAGGAATCTGAGAAATAGTCTTTGTGGATTTGCTCATACATAAATTTTGATAAAATGACTAGATGACTTGATACATTTAGGTATATCATTTACATTGGAATTAAGCTTTGGAGTAAATCTTTGTATAATCTTACGGATACCATGATTATCCTAGAGAATTTTAATAATACATTCTTGGAAAACCTATATGCATTACATTGGAATTTACGTACACTCCCTCCTGTCCCTGAATACTTATGCGGTATCACTCATATATATACAATTATATTGGCTCTACCAACATGTTGGTAGAGATTGATCTCGGCCCGTCCATCTCTAAAGGATGGGCCGGTCGATGATGACACCTCGTATCTTTAAGCGGCCCACGTTTAGGGCTTTTAATCTCGGCCTTGACGTGGGGCATTTCATCTCGGCCGTCCATCTCGGATATTGTGTGTAGAGTGTGTAGACATTTTTAATCTGGCGGCGTCCATCTCGGATGCACGGGTATTACGTCCGCCCCAGGTGATTTCTCGCCGAATCTTGCTCGATGGGCCGTATTTGTAGCTTGCCCTGGTCAATTACTTTGGTCGGCTATGGCCTTGAAATCTCCTCATCAATCTCCAAGCGTATTATCTAGCATCGGGTATATACGGGTAAATGGCGCCCCTCGGCTCGGCTTCTCAAGATGCTCTGGCTCCTCCCCAGTACCCGGCGAATTCGGCCACAAAACCTTGCTAAAAAAACCAGCGATCGCCTATTTTGATTGTTGATTTCATATAGCCGTCTTGCTTTAGGGTGTTTTTTGAATGGAGTAGTATTTGTGGAGAAGATGCGCTTGCGAGTTGGTAAACTTTGTTCTGACAAGAAGGTTTTTGCCTTTTGCTTAAGCTGAAATTTTTATAGATAAAAGCAATAGAGCATGAAGTAGAATGTCTGTCTTGCAGCCAAATTTTTATGCTTAAGACACTGTGTGTGTCTTTGGATTTAGAGCACATATTGTCACGCCTTGATCTTTGTGTGATGTTTTCGGTGGAGGTTAATAGATGGCAAGTTGCTTTTGCCATGCTAGAGCCAATAGTCTGGGTATAATTATTCTACCTACATGAATTTCATTAATTGAGTGGTATAAACTATGCTGGCCGGATTAGGTATCTGACGTTGGCGCACTTAGTGGTTTCATTGCTCATTCATGCGGTAACATGCTTTTAACGATATGGACCATGCATTTTTATCTTACAAGCGGAGGTTAGTGATATGATGCAACATTTTCTTGTTGCAAGCTTGGTACGTATATCTGCTTCTATAGTAGATGACCTTACCAAGCTAGTTACATACATGCTTTTGTTTTTGAGGCTCTTATTATTCCTTAGGAGATCTAAAGCTAGCGATCATCAAGTTATTGAGCTTTCATATTTTATTAAATGGAATGGAGGTTGGGTCATCTTTTAAGCGAGGGGGCATGGACTTTAGTAACATACGGTGTGTCGATAATGTCTTCAATCTTTCTTGACAAAATATTTCCCTGGTATTGGGTTTATGCATTATAATCTTTTCTTTTTCACATTCTTTGTATATATACCAAATATGTATTGGTGGTGATTTTGAACCTTGAGAGGAAACTTGTGTGTAGCCCCTATCTTACGCTCATGCACTTGGTAGAAAAGATGATGGAAATTTGGGAATGGGCAAGTACCCAAGCTGGTATATCACACTGCTCCTGGAATGCTCGGCTTGTCTGTTGTAAGTGCGAAATAACATTTCATTTTGTTCACCACTTCAACTTTATGCACTTTATGAGATTAGCTGCTTGGTATGGGAGCCTTTGTGAATTCAAAGGCTGCATGTCTGGAGCCTATGGGCGTGGGCACATGGCTCACATTAGAAGATACGGCTTCGGCGATTAATGCGTGCTTCATTATATGACTTAGTGTTACAACTTTAGTTTACGTTCTAAAGGTATTTTGACATTTTATTCATGGTGACCTCTGTAATTTAGACACCATCAAAAAGTTTAGAATTTATGTTCACACTCACGCTTTTCAGTCCATGCTTGTGCTTTTAGAAATGTGCTTTGGAAATGGAAACATTGGATAGCGGCTTCTGAGTTTCAATCCGTTTTAGGAATGAAGTGTTAGTGTGCAGAGACTACTTACTAGCGTTGTTCATCCTGAGGGTTAAAAGCGTCTTACCTTGTCTTTACGGTTTGCATATGTAAATTATTCTGGTAGAAGTAGTATTTTGTACCCCCCATATATGAACCTAGTTTATGCTTGCCTTCATAATTCTAACCAAAGGTGTTTTAGGCAAGCCATGTGCCTTCCTGTCTGATAAAGTTTTATTGTTTCTTGTGCCATGTATTTTGAAACATTATGCTATCAAATCCGGAAAGTGTGCAATCCAGCTTGGAATCTTCAACTAAATCTTGCATATTTGCCTGAATTTAAACATATTTTGAGTATCTCGGTTGTTGACCAAACCCCGGTATGCATTGAGTTTTATCCTCTATGCCTTTATGCCTTTTCTTTTTTTTACTTGCGGACTTGGGAAACATTTTAAATGGGAGGCCCGGACATGGTGGATGATCAATGGACCAAGAGAGTAAGAGCGAAGTGGTTGTCCAAGCATTTGATCAATCCTTCTCCAGTACACATGGAATGCAAGCTATTTGTAGGAGTAATGCGCACCACAGCGTTATACCATTGGATCTGAGAGTTAAGCGAAGATCGCAAGTAAGCATCTTATCGCGCTATCTTTTTGCTCCCGAAACATCTTGAAAATCGTTCTTTGCGACTCTTTGGTGAACCATTTTGGATATGTAGCGGAGCTTGTGAGCTTAGTGGCTATAAGCGAGGTAGATCTTAAGCATTATATTTAGCTTTGAGCCATGTTTTTCTCCACACGAAGTTGTTTGATTAATACTATCTTTTCATCGCAGGTTATTTATGTACCCACGTATATATAAAAATCATAAGATAGAGTCGCCGGAGAGGACAATGTATGAACCTTCTATTTGTATTCTTAACAAAATATCATCTTAGTGAATCAAATGCAAAATTTGTTTTGATTCACTCAAGCGTTAGATTTGCATTATGTAGTTCAAGTTTTGAAATTTAGAAGCTTGATTAGCCGTGGAGTAGTTTGTATCTTGGTGTAAAGCACTTTGAAACCCATGGATTGAACTGGTCTGGCGGAGAATGAAAAGGGAACTTGGAGTTTAGTGTAAGCATCATATGCAAAGATGTAGTCAAGTTAGCAAAGGCGAAGCCAGGGGAAAAGGTGGGGTTTTGCATTTGAGCTATGCGGCATTATATTTGTGTTAGTGCATATAAGCAGAATTTTTCTTTGTGGATTAATGGCATATATTTGTGCAAGCGGATATGTAGAGGTTTGATTTTGAATCGTGGTGAAGGCACCGGCGAGATAACTTCTTTGAAAGTCGGTTTATCATTGTAAATGTTTTCGATGTCACAAACCCGATCAATGCCGTTAGTCATGTATGGTAACGTTTGGATAGTCACGGACACTCATGTTGAGTAGATGCGGACATTGATCCATTCTTGAGCTTATAGAATGCATTGGTACTAGCCGGGAATACTAGTTTGGTCCTTAATTGAACAAGTAGGCGTCCATCCGGAAATGAATTAAGCGGGCTCTTAAGATTTCAATTTAGGTCATGTAAATGATAACAGCTAACGGTGGAATATTGATTGATTTTACTTCGTACTTACGTCTATATATACGCACATTTATGGTGCGAGCTTCTTTAGTCAGATTTGGGGTGCGCTAGGTTAGGAAGATGCTTGAGAAGGTGCGTTCTTTCTATTGGCGTCGGGTTTTGGATCTGGAAGCCGGCTATTACGAGATGCGGCGAGATCTTTAGCTATTCATATATTAGATGATTAAAAGATATTTATTAGGTTGCTAGGAAAAAGAAGGATATTTGGGGCTGAGGATGGATGGGTTTTGAGCTCCTTGTGCGCATTCTTTTGCTCCTTCTGAACATACTAGAGCCTTTGCAATCGCTTTTTAATGGGAGAAGACCACTAGAGCCCTTTCCAACATGATGGTGAACAATTTTTGTGTGACCATCATGTGCTACTAATATTTGGAGCCTTTTTGATCCTCATGTATGCCTTTCGATCCTCATGTATACCTTTGAACACCTTGGAACCATCATATTAGGCGGGAAGAGGTGGTAGCTAGCAAACCTAGGACCTTACATTTACCAAGTCAAAATTATACGCCAGCTGAGCTCACAGAGCTTTGCAGTGCACATTGCATATATTTTCCAAGCTGTCTAGAGATGAGAAAAGTAATTAATAAATCAATAGATAGGAAAAATGAGTTCGGGGAGTTAAATTTGTCCTTTGCATGGATCGGTGAGCTTGCACATCTCTAACTAAAGTACCTTCATTTAGTGGTTTGTTTGCCTTAGTGCAATGCTATGATAAATTATACGTGGCATGAGCCATGATGTGATTGTGAGCCGAGGTCAATGACGGTCTTGCCTCCCATGCATCATTAATGCCTATTATCTAATTTACTTTATCTAATTTACTTTCTCTAATTTATAAAAGTTACATTGTTTTATTTAGGTCGAGTTGAATAATAAGCTCACATATGTTTGGAATTTTTGGTTCAATTAAAGAGGTAGAATTATGAAACATCTCTTGTAGAATAGCTCAAATACTGCGTATTTGGCTCTTGTTATTGCAAGCAAGTTTTGGTCGGTTGCTACAAATGGAAGCCAGTTCCATAGTATTAATGAGTGTTTATAGATCATACCTTCTCAAATCCCATATTTACTGATGAAATGTTGTACTCTTACTTAGTATTTATGTTCTCATATAGTGCTGCATCTAATTATGTATATAAATTAGATCATAAAATTATATTACTTAGATGTTGGCATCTATTTAGTAAATTGGCGAGGCATGCTTTTGTTATGACGGTGATGATCCACTTGCGATGTAAATGGGAAGTTCTTGAGCATCACCATTTGGGATTTTTATCCTTCTCTTATGCTTGAATTAGATGTGGAGAATGCAGAAGCCACGAAAGCCAATTCGAGGGCCTTCCTCTTAAGTATGATGCGCAAATGATGCGCCATGGCGGCGTGCATAAATGTCTTTTGTTACGAATGTGAATCTTTGTACTTGATACACATATAGACATCGCCCGAGTCGTTTTTAAATCGGCACCGTTAGGCTTTGCCATAGTTTTCGCAATTTATTTGTGGATCCTTATTTTTTCTTGGGAAGCCTCTCCTTCTCATTGGGCATTTCAATGTTGTACATTTTACGCTATTGCACAGGTGAATCTTGTGAGCCTTTGGAAGCGAGCATGAGTAAATATACCTAGTTAACTACTGTTTGAGGTTCCATACTACTTAATTTGGCAAATCGTTTTGCTTCTCTGTTATTGAACGCAGTGCTCCTCATATTAGCGCGATTGAGATAAATGCTCCGAATATGGGAACATTGTCTGAACTTCTCCGGGACAATGATTATTTATGACAACTTGATTTTACTTCAAAACTTTATTCGCGATTGGTACAATTTTTCAAGGTGTTTGAGAATGCGAAATAGATTTAGCTTATTGGCCATAGAAATTGTCTGATGAAGCCGATGTTCTTTCTTTGGTGGCCCCAATGCCACATTCACTAGTTAGGGGAACTATGTGGATGCAAATATCCTCAGGGTAAAAGTGTTTCCTTGGCATATCTTCTGAAGTTGTAGAAGGCAAAGTGTTTAAAGAACTATTGCTTGCACCTTTATTTTTAAAGTTGAGGCATGAGTTTGCTCTTTAAAGGCAAGATTTTTGACATTTTTGAACTTTGGATGTTGTATACGCATTAGGTGCCATTCTTTGTGGTGGCGGTAGTTATCTATATAAAGTTTTGAACAAAGGTTGCACACATTGAGAATTGTATGGGGGTAGGAAGTATTAAAACTATTGAGGTCCTTAGCTCTGAATGCAAAACATTTTGATCCTGGAATAGATAGATAGATCTAAGGAACCTTTGGATATGAAACATTTGATACGGTAATGATTTTAAAGTCTTACGCAAATTTGTCAAGCATGTACAAATTGCATATCATTACATGTGTAACATCTCTTTTTTGAATAATAACTCAAGCATTTTTGTAGAGATGGATTGTGCAAAGGTTCAACCCTTTTGCAATTTCAAGTCCTCTATATTTGGATGCCTATTTTTTTAGGAGTAGTTTTGAATAGAGTGGCGATCAAAAACTTTATTGACATCCCCAACTAGATTAGTATGCATTTCAATAACTTATGCCTTTAGAATATGCGATTACAAGAGCTTGTGGAATACCAACTAAATTCTTTTACTTTAACCAAATCATTGTGCATCTAGTGATATTTTAATGTCCATACATTTTACCAAAATAGCAAGAGCAAATTATAGTAGGGTGAGGACCATCATAACCAGAGAAGTTGTATGCGGTGTGTACTTGTATGCGCAAAGTATATTCTTGATAAGTGACTCCACTGATACCATTCTCAAAGTCTCCTAGAATATTGAGGAGATTCAAAATGTCACCGAGAAGTCCAAATGCTCAATGGTAGGAACATATCCAATTTTTGTATTCATGTTCTATGATTCTAACTTTTTATTATATGTACATGCGTGGATTGTGTCTTTTGGCATGTGTATTTCAGAGACTCTCTCAGAAGATAGTGCCAGTTATGCGCCTTTTTGTGCTGACTGGAGCAAAGAATTTACGTTACCTTAGGACCGTTATAGTTCTGACCCACCCAGAGTTCATTGGGGCTAGAGTGTATTAAGAGCATGTATAATGGGACGCCATCTTAAGATGAACATGACATGGTAGATGATGGGAGGGATTGAATTGTCGGTATATGGAAAACTTGAGGTATCAAACGCATAATGGCGAAGGAATTGGTTGAAGACCCAATGGTAGAGTAATCATAAAGGATTAGAGCATTGTCAAAATTGTAAGGCATGATATTGCAGGGCCTTACAGCGCGTATTAATATAGGTAGAAGGATTTTATTCCCGGATGTTAGAGTATAGTTCATGGACACATTTATAGTACAAAATGCCTTCCAACTACGAATAGTGTATAACTATCTGAAATATACATCATCGAGTGTTCTGAGAAAGCCAAAAGCGAATTCACGAGTGAGGACAAGCTTTTGTTTGTACATTTGGTCACGATTGTGAATTTGCCTCGAATAAATTGGATGCAGCATCAAGAATAAGACAATAAATGAAGTTCATAGCGAGGAATAAAATATTTATCGATTTGCTTATCAATGACGTGTGTGGATGCATGTATTTGTTTACCAAATATCTATATGCTCATTGTTAGAGGAGATGCAATTTAATTTAAAGCAGCCAAAGACACCTCGAATAAAATTTTGTACCCAATAGGATTATAGACAAAGTTTGCTTCGTTATAGTAGAGTGATGGAATGAAATCTAATTGCAAGATCTCCATCTAATAAACAACGATAGGCTTTCGATTGAATGGCCATCGCAGCGAAGGTTTAGCAAAACTTCACTGACTTTGAATTTGGATGCATGCTATCATTCCTGTCACTCTTAATCTTAGTTTTGTTCCCGGATTTAAGTAAACCATGGTTAAGCAGACCCATTTATAGTACAAAGACTTGTATATATACAATTATATAAGTGTACCAGATGTATATAGAGATTTTGGTGTAAGCCGCTGGGCCGTCAGGATCACGAGGATCGCGGGAAGCGGTACTGGTGGAACCACCTCGATCCACTGATACAATTATATAAAGTGATTGCCAAATGTATATAAAAAGATTTTTGGGTAATGGCCAGATGCGGACGTCGGATGCGAAAGTCCAGAAGCTGACCTGGTGGAACCACCTCAATCACTGGTACCCTTATTTAGGGCTTTTGATGCAGTAATTAAGATATGCTGGATCAATGGACAAGACTAGGCACATAAATTAAGTCTGATAAATCTTGGTGTGATGAGGGTGGTAAGATTTGGGGGAACTTTGATTTCAGTAGTCGATGCATTTTTAGAGATTGATTTGGGCGTTGGATGTAATTGATTAAATGTGATATGATGAGGGTGGCAATGAAAATAAATGTTTATAATTTTCATCTGGTTTCGAAAAAGAGACGACACTCTGTTCGGTTTTCTTACTGAAGTAAGCGGTGGCTCCCCCAAAGACAAAACTTCCGACATAGAACAAGTTCAGCGCCATTCACAGGTTTTCCAGTGATTTCGGAGCTACTAAATCAGTTACCATGCTTAAAGCTTTTGAATTCAGTTTCCAAACGGGCTGTTATGGCAAGATATGCTGGGCTGGCTACGTTACTTACAATCACCAGGTACGGGTGTTGATGCCTCGGCCTTTGCCTTTTGATTTTCTGGTGCAGTCGAATCACTGGATTTGCATCTTGCAGGTGAACTACGGTTCTGCAATCGTCGTGTTGTTGACTCATGCATGCATGCTATATGCTCGGTCGGAGGAAAAAAAAAAAATAGACGGCAAGAACAGGACAGGTATGCTTGGTCAGCTTTTCCGGATTGTGCAATTCTACGCTTTGTTTACTCTTTCACAACAGCTGGCTCCCAGTGCCGGACTGTGCATTTGCCGCCATTTGGCCGCTTCTTCAAGCTTTCCCATAGTGCCGCTGCCTTTTCATGCAGATACTTCGGAATTCACTCGAAAGCTTACCGACTATTGAATCTGGAAGGCCGGGGATGAATCTTCTCTCTCCCGCAATGATTAGCCGCCATATGGCCAAGCTTTCTGCCTACGAGTTTTTTTCTGGCGCTAGTATGGCCGCCTCTATTATTTGTTGGCAGTCATTCCGGCTATGGTACCGATTTTCCACACTAAAGTTTGATTCCAAACACTGAAGTTCGAATCAAAAATGTGGTGCTTTGGAGCCGATTTGGAGAAACTCCAGAGTATTTTCTGATAAAAAATGGACGTCTATATGAGGCAAAACTGGCGCATTACCATGGTCTTACCCAGTTCGAAATGGGGCAATATGCAGTTTCGGATGCTCTGGAATACAAGGCTGCTGGGAATTTTTGCTGTAACAACCAATGAGGTCTGTGGTCCTGGCCCAAGCCTAAGCCCTGATCCGCCTTTATTGCAAAGCAGAGTTTTATGGCTGCGGCATTTGTATCCGGGTTTTCAGGCATTTTCAGTTTGATCTCAAGTAACATTACATTTTTTGTTCTGTATGTTTCAATCTCGCAGAGGTGAAGGTAATTTATTTTATGGTATGACTGGCTTTGTACTAAAATCCATCATGGCATTTGTGCAGCTTTATTTGTATGGCATCGTGGCATGGATTCTTGGAGCTCGTTCACAATAAATGGTTCTTGCAACCCTTTGCAGGCAGGATGGAGTCAATCAAGGAAATGGGTCAATCAAGGCAGGATGGATCATTCCATTCGCATCTGCAGGATGGATCATTCCACATCTGCATGCGCAACTGGATAATATGCAGTTATTTGCTTGGACCTAGGCAGGAGGAATTTCTGGCGAGACTTATCATCAAGCGGCAATATTGATGGACCCGGTGGACTGAGTTTTAGATGGAATTTAGAAGCGGACATCTCTTCATCTGATGGCCAGCATGCATGCTTCATCCAAGCTTTTGCTTGGGTGTTGAATGGTAGCTAGGATTATGGTAGATTTGATGGAGGCGGCATGGTCACCAGAAAAGCTTCAGTCTAAGGTCTCACAAGTGGGATTCCGTGAATCTTGGGGCGGAGGGGAGTTTTTCTAGTGATTTGTAGCTCTGGCGATTCAACAGATGGGAGTATCTTATAGACTGATTGCCGTACTTTACATCCCAGAAGATCCAAGAACAGGTTTAAGAACATCTATGTATGCATCCTATTCACTTAAATCCCGGTTCTTTTCATGCTGGCAACATTGTATTCTTTTGACATCTTTGCTTCTGCTTTTGGCTTCTCCGAGTGGTGGCTAGCAGATGGCTTTTGGAATGTTTGAGTTTCTAATTGCAAACATATATGGGTATGAAAGTTTGTGCTGTAGTTACGTTACTCCATAGGTCTTCGTTAAGTGTGATTTTGAGTAGTGATTGTTTAGCTGAAATGTCTTTGAGATGACCAACAGTAAAATTGTTGTTAAAAATTTAGGCTTTTTGAGAGAGTAAAATAGCAGTCAATATTTCGTAGTATTTTACAGGTCCTGTTGAAGCTTATTGGGAAGAGTATTTTAGCGAATGCATGAGCTTCTACAAAGTGTAAACATATCATTTCGGCCTTTTCCATTCAGCTGTGTTGAAACTTTGAAAAAATCATGTTCAATTTGAGAAATGTGTTACTTAACTGCACAATTTAGTCAAATAAACATGATGATGATATCATAACGCGCATCAAGTATCTAAATTAAACTTAATTGCAGCTAAAGAATTTGTTTTATCCATATGGAAACGGGCAGTTTTGGGATTGCTACATGACTCCTCTATCTGTGCAGGTGGCTAAATTTGGAACAACAATGCAGGTCACTTAAGCTTATTAATCTGCATGCCGCTGTTTTGCCAATTCTTTAGCCATGATCATGCCTCAGTCTGGGATTGGGGTATACATTATTCTGTATGTACACATGCAATAGCTTTAGATCCAAGTCATGCCTTTTGTTTCTTATTAGCTTTAGCTTTCTGGAAGCTTATTACCAGTTCTTTACTCTGAAATGCTGTTTGATGTTTCCATTAGGATACACTGTTTGATGAGTTTGTGATTGCTCATGTACTTGGCTAGTTTAAGGAGAAGCCATTATGATCTGAAATCTGCCTCTCTTATGGGTGCTTTCTCAGTTGGGTTTTGAAATGATGGAGATAGTAATCTGGATTACCAAATTTAATGGTGCTGTTGGGACAATATTATTCTTATTCTGATCTCTTGCAATTGGGTTGTATGTTTGTCATTTATTCTTTATTTAAGTTGTATTTTTTCATATTTGTGTAAATTTACAAAGGACATTCACAAATGTCAGGGATATGGGCTGGAATGAAAGCGGTCTAGGATGCACCAAGTATTACAAAGATGTAAGCATGTTCTTTTGATTTCTATTTTATTGTATGGCATGCTGATTGTGGTTTTGTTCACCATTTCCTGTGCGGCTATACATTTCCTGGCAAGTAAAGTCTCATTGCTGACAATCAAAATACATTTGTATGTATTCAGAGGCTTTAAGTGAGATTCTTTTCAAATAGTAGCCTTTTCTATTGCAATTTGTTTATTTCACAATTCCTTTTGTGGTTCAATCTTGCAGATTTGCAGTTTTTAGTCACTATTTATTAATGTAAATGTTTTGGGCGTTGGCACTCACGTTTCATATAAAGGTTACTTCTTTAGCCTTTCTTCCATTCATAATGTGGGTACATCTCTGAACCTCGAACGATCAAGATTTAGAATGTCCATAATTGGGCTGCTCTTATCCGCGTATTTGGGCTGAGGCGGTTGAAATCACTTACATTTGGTTAGTTGCATCTTTTTTGTCTTCTGCAACACAGGAGTTTTACTTTATCTTTCTTAATAACATGGGTCCTTGCCAGATTTTGTATGGTGCATGGTACATTTTGTTGTCTTGAAGTTGAACTAGCATTAGAGATGTTGGCGCTCTTTTAAGTTATTCAATCAACAAAATGGTGAAATTGCTGTCTATATGATCAGACTATTGTCTTCTGTTCTTATGCTATATTGCCATCCCTATTTTTCAGTATAATATTATCATTTCACAACCTTCCCTTTGGTGCATATCTTGTACCATTTGCAGTCCGATGCACAGGTTGTGCTGTGACATTGTTCAAACAACTCCTACAGGGCACCCTCCATTAGTTTGAATGAAGTGTCAATATGACATTATGACATTCAGAAGCGTATTTCTCTCTTGGCGTCGTATGAAAAGATGCGTGCAGGAACCTTCGAGAAAATAAAGGTGTTATACCCCAATGAGAGTAATTTTGTGATGTTACACTTTTTAGGATTTACAAAGTTTTCTATTACTGCATCAAAATCTATTTCACTTAGAAAGGGATAAGCCACAAGGACCAGACATCTCCTTGCCAAGCGTTATTTGTGAATGATCCTGTAATCTTCAGTCGGGCCAAACTATCTCCATGCCTACATATATGAAGCTCTTTCCAAAAGCAAAAGATTTGTCAGCCTTCATAGTCAGCCTTCGTAGTCAGGGCCAGAGCATCTGCGTCTTGATGTAGCTATATGCAAGATGATTGGATTCATATCCTCTGGCTAGACCAGTCTAAAGGGAATATGAGTAGATGGGACACCTGGTACATGGCATTCAAGAAGGGCGTTATGGTAGACATAAAGATTGACTTAAGATTGTGTTTGTTTGATTTATGTTTCCCATAACGTCTCTGTCTTTTGTCATGTCCTACATTTATGTTTCTTAGTGTTTGTCAAGCAATATATCTTGAGTCATACTTGAGGTCATGTTTGTCTTGAGATTTCAGTCGTACTGCTCTAGTCAGCAAAGGTGATAATACTGCTTGCAGACACATGTATTTCCTGTTGTGAAATTGGAAGAATTTGGAAAATATGAAAGGCCTCTTAAGTAAGATCTATATGGAGAATATGTAGGAGGTATTGATTCCTACTTAGATCATGGTCTGTTCAAAGAACAAAGAAGACAGAGGGATATTTGAGATTAAGCAGAAGCCTAATCTAGACGGATTTACAACCCTACAATCAGTAAAATCCAATTTGTATTTGCTGCCTGATAAGCATGCTTTTTGTAGTATTTGAGAAACGTGTGCTTATGTAGAAGCTCTCTTTAATAAGGAAAAGCTTTGCATGATTGTTTAAATGCTTCTTTTGCTAAAATCTGAGAAATGATCTTTGAGATCAAGTTAGAGCTTCTCTGCGTTGGCATTGTGCTATGCACTGTGATAAAAGCAAAGTTGAGTTCTGGCTAGTCATCGGTTGTGGCAGGAGGTAAAAAAGTCTCAAATGAGATGCATGCTTCTTCCTTGAAGATGTAATTGTTTGGTTCGACATTTTGGCATGTTTCTTTCCTTGGAAAGGTTTAACGATAAGATCACGCACGTCGAAATTTGATTAATAAAAGCTCTATCGGGCTTCAAAGTGTTCCCAACAAATGTGTGTGTATATAGATCACTTGCTCCAGAAAGGAGTTAATTCATTTTGTTTAAACAATTCAACATCTCCAAACCCTATGCCTTAAAATGAATAGAAAAAAGAAAAGGGAAACTATGAATGCCAGTTAACATGCATGATCAAGTGTCACATCTCAAGTCCTATGCAAATGTACTTAAATTAGATGGTCCTAGGTTTATTAGTGTCACATGCATGATGATTGCACAAGGTGCAGTCTAGTCTCATCCCTAAACAATTAGTGCAAATGGTTGCAGGACCAAAGTAGAAGTAAATGAAAGTAAAATAATGGTGCTTCAACACCATTTTGCCACTCGGCTTTGAGCAATTCAAAATGCCATGCCTACAACTTTTTATGAGAAGGAATCCACTAGGAGGATTTTAGGGGAATCCTGAATATTACAATGAATCTTTGTACATAATATTAGGAATCACGGAGTATTTTGAAAATCTTAATAGATTCCTACAAAACTTAGAATCTCTTAGAATATTGGGTGATCTTAGCGGAACGTTCATAAACTTAAAACATAAAAGTCTATACTTCCCATACACACACTCCCTCATAGCTACAAAGAAATATCAAACAAACAGCCTACTTAATAATCTTGGCCCTTAAGTTTTGGCAAATTGTGACATCAAATTTGCACATTTTCAAGTACTATGATTGCCATGCGTATATTGGACTAGGAACTCAACGTTATTTACTTCATGAATTGTGCATATTAAAAGATGATAAAATTGCAACTCCACGTGAATTAGACTTGAACGAAACAAAACTTTGTGATTTACCTATAAATTCTTCCAACAATTGTTGTGGCACTCAATAGATACTAATATTGTTACTATAAGCTTGAATTTTGCTTCGGATGTTTATAAATCATATTAGACATACCCATTGATAGTACAAAGACTTGTATATATATACAATTATATAAAATTTGCCCTTATATGTAAAGATTTTGGTGTCGTGAGTGGTGATCGGATCGAGATCGGCGGTCGGTGGCGACACAAATCTTACGGAAGCATTTAATTAAATTCATCTGGACCGTCGAATGTGTTGCATCAATGGCCCAAATTTAGCCACGTATATTTAGTGCAATTAATGCTGGGTGATGAGGTGGCAAGAATATTAATGACCCATCAATGACGTGGCCGTTTGTTATAATGGGGCTTAAATCTTGGTCATTGAAATTTATAAAGAGATAAATGGTCAAATTTAGGGCTCATTATCTTAGCCATTGGTTATATAATGGGGCTTAAATCTTACTCATTGAAATTGGAATTTATGAAGAAAAGGCTTGAATGGTCTAATACGTGGCATAAAAAATGTTGAAATTAATGACTTTGACGATTTGTTAGAAGTCGAGATTGGGTAGGGCGGCAATTTTCGAAGGTTGATCGAACTGAAGGGTCGAAGCCCAGATTTGCTTCTAACCTGGGTTCCGCCGGACTATATAATCGAGCTAAGCTATGGCTATGGCTGTTCGTCTGCATGAAATGGAAAAAGAAAATCCCTCTTTCGCACTTCCAGGTTAATGTAGGCCTGAAGCATACATAAAATTTGTTGCAAGGAGGCTATTATGCACTATGGCGGCGAGGATTTGAGGAACCATAACAAAGCTTTTCCCCTTTCTTGCATGTTATGTGAGAGATAGCTATTGATTTCGACCGAGGTAAGGTAGCGGGATGTACGTAAGACATTCACATGGGCAATGGGGATTCTATCTTATCTTCCACTGCTTTTACGTACTAACACATGCCTGTTTGTGAGGTGCCACTAAAGAATCTTGGGCGAGGCAGCTTAGAGAGGCATTGCAACTTGCATTTGTGTCTTGATTGGCATAGGAACACGGTATTTTACTAACAAAGGATTGTTGGCGGCATTTATCAAGTAAGAAATTTAGTATAGCTGGAAAATTTGGTGTGAATCTTACTCATGTTTTTGTCTGAGAGGGAAGGTTGGATGACGAAGGCGAATAATTTGGGAAAGAAAGAAGCGGACGAGCGAAACTTAGGGTTTTTTTACATTGTATTTCTTCTGCTTCATTCACTTTATCTGCATGCACACAGCCAGGATGACAGTAGGAAATAGGGTACGGTAGGTTGTCTTTGGGATAATAACCCGCAGGCTAGGCTTTATGCTGTTTTGCGGGACAGGAGTGTAGCATAAATGGAAATATGCGGTTTGTTGAGTGGCTGAACCAGACATATACATACTACGGCCGGCCTCAGTTACTACTATTTTACATTTGCTTACATGGCATAAAAGCATTTTTAATAACTAGATTTGTGATGTTGGGCGGTCATACTCGATTCCTTCTTGGAGAAAAGCCAAATATAATTTTGAAGCTTGATTTGCTTCGCGAGATTGCCATATATATTTGTTTTGCACTTGCCAAGAGGACATATCTTGAAGGAATCAGATTTTTACATCTTACATATAGCGGTGGCAGTAGTCTAGTGGCACTCTATTTAGTGGCAATGGAACCAACTACTCCATTTCAAGCCTATTCAATATTTGAGACAGAAAAGTGAGCTTCTATTTTGATTTTATTTTGATTTATGCCGCGTGGGAATTAAGTAGGAGATATCCCTATGCATTCATAGATACAATTCTACATGAGGTTCTGAAACATGGCGAGTCTTCAAAAGTGCGGTGTTGACCGCACCCTATGAAGTTCATCAAAGGTATTTATTCAAGACTTTTTAGGAAGGTGTGCATTGTTGTCTTGTATCACATTTTTTCATTTCCCTTTTCTTGTGAGTGGAATTCTTTGCAAGATTAGGAATAGGTAGCGGTTTTCTACATTTCTTCTAGGCATTTTACCTCTTGAGTTTGGCGGTGAAAATAGGCCATCTCCATGCAACTTATTTTACGTTGATTAGCAACCAATGTTTCGTATTGTGGTAATAGGAAGTACATTTAGATCTTCTTATCTTGGTACATGCAGGCATTTATCTTTCTCATGCCATTTCAAGTTGGTTTTTTGCCAGGAGAAATGCTGTAATTGAGCAATGTAATTGAGCAATGTAACTAACGAACAAATGAGTTATTTGTTCTGTATGTTAAGCATTTGCAATTTAAAGAATATTGTCCACGGATTATTTGACAAGCTTCATGAAGGGACTTGGGCCAAGAAAGTCCATCACCTTCAGTTCTCTATTCTTCTTCAAAAATACCCTTTAGATTCTATAACCTCTGCGTCTTACTTCAAAATTTTGAAATCACATGCGAAGGCTTCTCATGGCCGTGCTTGCTAATCTGTGGTGTACATTAAAATAAGTGATTTTGTATTGGATATTAGAAGTCAGTCGATTTTCTGATCGAAATTTGGTGGTGCGTGCGTGGGGTGTTTGGTGCTGGCTATTTAATATTAGCCTAGTGGTAACCTATTTTGTTTTGTTTCCATCTAATCATTACGGTCGCTAGCTTCCAAGGTATTTATAGTTGAACCACGAGTTATATTATTGAAAGTGGCGGGTATTCTTGAGAGCGCCGGAAGCGTGGTTTAAGCCAAATGAATGAAGTCCTGACTCTAAAATTTGTGCCTAGTGGCTCTTTGTCTTGGGAATATCTATGCGTAGTCATTTTGCCACATGTTCCAAAAGAGATACGAAAATACTTTAATTGTCTACGCTTCTATTTACGCCATCCTACACGAGATGTAGTATTTGCCACGGCCTCCTCTTCTTTAAAAAGCATTCTTGAACATCCCGGTTACTGCGAGGGATTTTAAATTAGGCGCCTGATCTTTTCTGCAATATTCTCAAGGCTATATTATATCTCCACATCTTTGCAGCGAGGTCACGGTTCCGGCATTGCTACATCAAATGTTTCATTTGATCAGATATATGATATTGACCAAGCATAGATTGAGCCAATTAAACAATCCTTTGCTGGCAAGAGAAAGGGAGCATTTTCCCTTTAACTGGAAAACAGTCTATATAATTGTCCCCAATAAGCTGTTGACTAGTGCTTAGTTTTCCAATTCCTATGAGGATGGCACTATCTTTAGATTGAGAGTGTACCAGTGCATAGGTGTAGGTGCATAGGTGTAGGTGCAGTGCTTTAGATAAAGATCAATGGAAGTGGCTAGAGGACCAGTTGACATTTAGCAAGTCCAAAATCAGCCTCATTGGTCCCCCCATACAGGTAATTCCCCAGAGTTTTATAGATGTCAACTGTTGCAAGGAAAGCAAATTCTGTAGAGTTTTACAGGAAAGCTGTACTAGCATTATCTTTCATTTTTTTTAATAACACAAGTTAAGTTCGTTTTTACTAAAGAATAAATTATTTATTCTTCTATGGTCATCGAACCACTTAGATATCAATAGAACACAGACATACGAATGCTCCAAATGCATTTGTTACGAAATGCCACAAACTAGATGCATGCGACATGGCATTTGCCATTTTTTGTGCCTTCTTAAGGTGCTATATCAGCAACATCATTAAATAAGAAGGTACTAGTCGTAGAGTGTTGTTAGATGTTTGATGGCCTCCAATATGAATGTTGATTGGCATGAAATCAAATACAATGCAATCAGATTAATTTATACATTCTACTAAAAAAGATACTTAGCCGTAAAGGATCTGAAATAATTATCGTCGATTACAGCCGCTTAGGAAGGAAAACAATTCATTAGCATGTGTTTTGATTTCATTCTAAACGATGGACATAAGTTTTTACATGTAAGGTGATTGATTACCTTGACTGCATGTGTGAATTTGAGTTGTTTCAATGAAAGACGACTCACATTTGTTGTAAATAAATAGCAAGGTTATAGTGATTCAAATTGACATGTACTTATGGTGCCTATTGTAGGAAGCACATAAGTTTTTACATGTAAGGTGATTGATTACCCTGACTGCATGTGTGAATTTGAGTTGTTTCAATGAAAGACTACTCACATTTGTTGTAAATAGATAGCAAGGGTATAGTGATTCAAATTGACATGTACTTATGGTGCCTATTGTAGGAAGCATTGACTTTGACTTATCTAAATGGAACTTCATGAGAAGATGTTTGCTAAAGAAAGCATCAAACTTGACCTATGAAACTTGACTTTGCTAGATAAGTCCTTTGTACGTAGGTTAAGCGACACTTTTTTCAATGCAGAGCACTTGGCATAGAGGTAAAAAGAAAATTGTCATATTCTAACAATTTTGAAGTTTCTAAAAAGAGGGAGCATTATGGATTGGGAAGCAAGCTTTTAGGATGACACTTCCTGCGGCATTGGATCACTCTTATTCTGTGGATCGAGAAGTTCTAATAAACAATGGTGAGCTTCTGACTACTAGAGAATCTTCTAATTGGCTAAGGGATGGCATGATTAGTGTTTTAACAAGGGAATTAGGAGTGGAATTTGCAATACAACACGTGGAATCCTGTTCCAAGATGGTCATCGAATGGCTATCAGGCAAGGGATTTAATTTAAAACTTTATAACTTTTGTCTAGATGCATATTCCCATTTGTACGATAAGGCAATTGAGATAATTGAGAAGGTAAAATCTCAGAGAAGATATGCATTAAAGACACTAATGAATTCACCCTATGATGACGGTAAACTAGTGGATTATGAAAGGCGATTCAAGCAAACAGAATTTTGGGATGAAAGTCAACATTAGATATTGATCTGTTTAAGTGCTTGGATTTTACTTCCAGAGCTTCATAAACCACAGGTGATGCAACCATACATATCTTAGTGTTTTGAGTGCATGTGCATATTCCTTGGCTCTACAATGGGATAAATCCACTCTATCAAGCTAATTCATCTAGCACTTTATGTGCTTCAGATCAACTTGATGAAATGGTTTGCTAACCACATGGCCTACTATGTATAGAAACTCGTACTATTATAAGAATTCTAGCATCAAAGAATTATATGAAAATCCTAGGATCAAAAAATTAAATGAAAATCTTGCATGTATTCCTTTGAATGTGTACAAAGCAAGATATGTGCATTGTTAGTTGAACTCACGTGTAGTCTACACATGATGGAGGCTAATGATCAATAGATGTGAGGTTAAGAACATCTATTATTTGTAAGTATATCATGGAATGGTGTATATCATGGCATAGTGAGCATGTTGTGCTTTGCTTTTTATGCACATGCCATCTATGGCATTGCTTTTGCTTCTCTGTCCATAAAATAAGCGAGGGATTTGCACATTTTTCGACCAAATTGCTTGACAAGTTGGTCTTGCAATTACCAATTCATTTCTACTTTTAAACAAATTCCATTTCATTGCCCATTATTGAAACTACACAAGGTACCCTTGAGAATCTAGGTGAATCTTTGTAGAATCTAAAGCGATTTTGGGTAGACTTATATATCTTGCTAGACATGTTCTTTTGTACATCAAGTACTGCAGAACCTAGTTAAGGACTACACATTGCTTTTAGTATCAGCGATTGAAAGGCGCATGGTTAAAAAGGCGTTATTTGGCTCCAACGCACTCACCAAGTTGTCAAATTATTACTTGCGTCGTGCACTTGTGAGGATCCTCATCTTCTAGTTCAAGAAATGGGATTCAATTGACATGGTTGAAATATAATAGTTCTTCTACTTGAGTTTAACATTGAATTTGAAAACAAGGGATGTATAAGCTCATCGAAGTTTGTACTCCCAGACACCCCTTTCTTTGGGGAATTTGAAGAGCAATCTTGATATACCTTTCATATTAGGTGTGCTTTACAATTGATGTTTGTATAATCTTAAGGAATACCAGAGTGTTTTCGAAAATCTTAATAGACTCCTACAAAATTGAGAATCTCTTAAAATATTTGATAGTCTTGGCAGCATTTCAATGTTGTTTTGTTCTTAGCATGATTTGGTGTTTTAGGCCCAATGGTAGCAGGACTAGGTCTACCAACCGTCTATTAAACAATTAAGGTCTTTGCACTGGCATACTTTTTTGTAGTCAGTGTCTTTAGGCTAAGTTCGATGGCAATATACCCCATTGGATCATAGGATCATTAGTATAGAGGAATAGAGCTCGTTGCCAAGATCTTTATGATAATTTCCTCCTACAATGTCTATAGAACTCCTTGCTAAGACTTCATCGTAAATTCCTCATATAGGTATTTCTATCACAAATGACCTGTTGACTTGACACACCAATGTTCGAGAAATACATAATAGCATGCTATTAGATTATAAGTGTTTCTAGACAATTTCTTTTAGTCCACAGAAATCGATGATATCCGCGAACTAACTTTTAGCTTTCTTCAATTGACAAACATTCCTTGATTGCATCTAAAATTACGATTCGTTAAGGAAAGACAATATCAATAAACCCCTTAGTGTAATCCCCTATTTGGCAAGGATTTTGATGGAGATACACTAAACATGTGAATTATAGTTCCTTGAGACTTTCAACATGCATTTGCTTACGAGGTGAATCATTTCTTATTATGTGGATGAAGAAGTTCTAATATACAATGGTGAACTTTTTATTTGCTAGAAGTCTATGACTACATGATCGAGAAATACTACAAAGTTGTATAAAATATATGAGTGATGTTGGCCAAGCGCTTAACTTGCCTTATAAATTCTTCAGTTTGAATTGGTTGGTGCGGATCAAATCAAGCTAGCGACTCTTTGAGATTGATTCAATTTACTTCGTATCGAGAGGTATTAATAAACAATGGTGACCTTCATGAATGAAGCTGTGCTCGAGAATTGAGTTTAAATGTCGCATTTTAGACTAAATATACTGAACTTTATGCACTCATCTGCTTAATCTTGGAAGTTTATTCCTCGATGTTCATCAGCCATGATTGACAAACCCATTGATAGTACAAAAACTTGTATATATATACACGTATTAGATATGTGTTTTTGTCATCCCATGGGCATGTTCATAAGATTCATCGACCATCAATCCGCGAAATGAAGGCGGGATAATGCCACCTCATTTGGGGTGCATGGATGGCCATGATGGGTTTATACATGAGGGGCATGCACCACATCCGACCATTATGGATCGAAAGGGAGGATAAATCTTGTATGATTTTGTGAGGAAGGTGCTAAAAAAGTGAATTTGGTATGTGAATCTGCCATTAAAATCAAATGGTGGGGATAAATCCTAGTCATTAACTTTTTAATATTAAATTGCTTTATTTTTTAAAGGCGGTGAGGTGGCAAAGCATTTATGAATGGACTTTCTAGGGAAGAAACCCTTTGTTTAATGCTTGTGAGAAGCCATGTAGCTTGCGATGGGGGCTGGGGCGAAGTTGGGGCGATACCTTGGATTCCTCTAGTCGAGAGCTTTCAAATACAATGCTTTGATAGTATATTATCGCAGTTGGAGCCAATGTGATCGAATACTAAGAATCTTCTTGGAATCTTCGAGTTTCAAGGAATCTATGGTAAGTTGAGGGAATCTAGGAGAATCTTCAGAATCACAAAGGAGAATCTGAGAGAATCTTGGGAATTCTTTTTTGGAATCTAGGGGAATCTTTAGAATCTTGAGGTATAAACAAATCTTTAAGTCTAGGAGAATCTAAAGGAATCTTCATGAAATATTTAAGAATCTTGGAGAATCTTGGGGAATCTTAATAAAATCTAGGGGACTCTCCATCGGATCTTAGAATCTAGGGAATCCTTGTAGAACTTTAAGGCATCTAAGAGAATCTTTGGGAATATAGGAGAATCTTCTTAAATTTTTGAGAATCTAAGGGAATCTCGATGGAATCTTAGAGAATCTAAGAGAATCTAAGAGAATCTTGGGTAATCTAGGAGAATCTTCATAGAATCTTGGGGAACCTAGAGGAATCAAGGGATAGGAATCTTCATAGGATCTTGGAGAATCTAGAGGAATCTCAACAATACCTTAGGGATTCTAGGGGAATCTTTATAGAATCTTGGAAGAAACTAAGGGAATCTACATGGAATCTTGGAAAATCTAGAGGAATCTTGAGATATCTTTGAAAATCTAGGGGAATCTTAAGAGAATCTTAGGAAATCTAGGGGAATCTAAGGAAATGTTTATAAAATCATTGAGAGTCGAGAGGAATCTTGATAGAATCTTGCAGAATCTAGGGGAATCTTCATAGAATCTATGGGAATTAAGGAGAATCTACATAGAATATTTTAGAATCTAGAGGAACCTTGAGATAATCTTCAGAAATGTAGGGGAATCTTTGTAAAATCTTAAGAATCTAGGAAGATCTTTGACATTGGGTATGTTTTGAAGAGGAATCTTTCATGCTGGGTGTGTTTTCATGGAATCTTAAAGAATCTAGGGGAATCTTCATAGAATTGAAAGGAATCTAGGGGAATTTTCATAAAATCTCCGAGAATCTAAAGGAATCTTGATAGAATCTTAAGAAGGTAATCTTCATAGAATCCAAGGGAATATAGGAGAACCTACATAGAATCTTGCAGAATCTAGAGGAATCTTGGGATAATCTTTAGAAATAAGAATCTTGGGGAACCCTTAAGAATCCTTATCGAATCTTAGGGAATCTATGGAAATCTTCATATAATCTTATAAAATCTTATAGAACCTTAGGGAATTCAAGACAACCTTAATGATATCTCAAGGGACCAAGGAAATCTTGGAGAAATCCAAGTAAAATTTTGGTACTACGTCATCTTTTGCAGGCCCTAAACTTAACAATTTCTTGTATATAAAAAAAAAGATTTAAGATAAAAAATAATCACATTAGCTCACTAGTATATTGGTCAAAGTAGCCTTATTAGGACATTGAGTTATTTTGGTAGAGGTTCGAGCCCTTGTACTTCATTTTCTAAAACAGGCAAAACCGTATAGAGGTTCCATATTCCATCAAAACCTTAGGCGAACTTGTATTTCATATTTCAAAATCATAGGCGTCCCCAATCATAAATGACCATAGGCAAAACAAGAGGTGCCCAGAGGCCCTAACATACGATGGGTCATAGGATTGACGGATCCGACGATTGTAGTAGTCCAGGTACACCTTATTTAGAATATATGTAGCAAAATAAAAGAAAATTCCAGGGGGGGATTCGATATGAATGTAAAAATGACAATTCCTAAAACCATAGACCATATCCCTAAAACAATTGAATGGGTTGCTATAAAAAGGAAAAACATAGATTTAAGATAAAAAAAATAATAATGTTAGCTTACTGGTTATATTGGTGAAAGTAGCCTTATTAAGACATTGAGTTATTTTGATAGGTTCGAGCCTCCGTACTTCATATTCTAAAACAGGCAAAACCGTATAGAGGTTCCATATTCCATCAAAATCTTAGACGAACTCATATTTCATATTTCAAAATCATAGGCGCCCCCTAATCATAAATGATCATAAGCGAAAGGAGAGGATATAGAATCGACAGATCCGATGATTGTGGTAGTCCATGGTGCACCTTATTTAATATGATCTATATTTAAGATTTTCAAATGCGGTATATCCATATGGTAGGTAGTTACAGTCTATTGTCATGGTTTGGTGCCACAACTTACCACTAGTATTCTTTCTATTGGTTAGCTTCCACGTTTTATTGCTTGCTATGCTTTAATAAAAACACGTAATAGTATAAGCTCTAACCATTGATGACTTCAATGTGCAAATCATAGTGTTGTCATATAAACCACTATTATGGAATATGCTCTAGATTCTCTAATGATTAGTGTTTGAGATGCCCATACATTGGTTCGTGATGGTGCCGCTTCTTCTCCTAAGAGTTTGGTATCATCAGCAGCAGTTGGATTTGAGGGGCAGGAGAGGCAGACCTCTGTGCATCTCAATCCACTGGCATTGCCTCATGCTCCCATTTCTTCTAGTGGCATATATGTTCCTAGCTCAATTGAGGCAACAACTTCAACTCTCTCCTCTTCTTAGCCTGTTCCAGCATCTGACCCTATGTCTCATGATACTAGAGGCAATGTTGGACATGTGACTCTGGAAAGCTCTTCTGGAAAGTCGGTACTTCCAAAGGCACCTCCAACATATGTTGGAAGTTCTTCAGAACAAATGGGATTAATAGCAGAAGAACGTGACACAGGCTCCATCCCCATTACATGTTGGGAGTCTCTCACATGAGGAGGCCCTTCTGGACAAACAAAACAGCAGGAGGAGTTTCCTCCTCTTCCCTCGAGCAAGCCTAGGATACCTTCTTCTTCAACCACGTTGCATGTCTCGACCTCTACACCTTGGAGATCTTCTGACACAGTGGCAAGGGTTACATGTATTCGTTTTTCTGAGTGGCTATGCGAAGGTGTGTCATCTCCAGCCACCTCACTTCGTGTCTCAGAGGTCGTTGCTACCATGGTGGACAATAATAAGAAAGAAGTTCCATCCTATCTTCAGCAGTTGCAGGCCAAGCAGGACTCCATGGATATCTTGTTACTACCAGCTGAAATTTTTTATGAGCTCAGGAGTGCAGGTCAACCTTTGAGCACTTTGGGGTCCCTGTGGTGCAGATCAGTCATGAGGCTCACCTTCGTCATGTGGAGCAAGTAGTTGCATGCTCTATTGTTTGTTACTTCAATGGCCCCTTCTTGGATTTGAAACGCATGGGATCATGGTTATCTGGGCATCTACAAAAATTAGGGCTTCTCACATATCACTCTGTCAAGCTCGTGGCCAAAGATCAACGTTGTTTTCTCCTGATGTTTGACTCTTTTGAGACGGTGGCTCAACTCATAGAATGAGGTGTTGATCCTCTGTGGAAAGATTTCTTATTATATCAATAGTATGTTCATGGTTCTTTTCCAAGTAAGCCAATGCCTTACGTGCCCTATTGTGGATTGCCATTGAAGATCTTCCTACAGAGTTTCAAGATTCTGAGTGTATTTCTGTTATTGCTAATGAGATTGGACGTCACTTGCAACATGTTATAACCAAGGGCGTTACTAAGATTTGTGTAGCATGGCCCATTCATCGTGATCTACCTCAGAGTGTTGTTCAGAGTGGGCCCATGTTCTTTTCTTTCAAGCTACGATTATTAAATGGCCCAGAGTGGCTCTCATGTCCCTGAGGCCCCTCTCTTTTCGCAATATCGTAAATCTTACCAGCAGGCTCCTTTAGTTGCCTCTGCTGCAAATCCCACTCCTAGCTCTGCTCCTTCTTCAATGGATGCCTCTCATCCCCTTGTGACTTCCTCTACATCTATTCCAGATCATCATCCCATGCCTCTGCTACTGAATCAACAGAGGCAAAGGCTGGATGAGATTCAAAGGTCGCAAGAGCAAGTCGAAGAGCCTTTATAGGCAGTACATAGACATTGATCGTCGTGGTGCCCACCCTCCACCCCAATATCCACCTGCTCTTCGTCAACCTCGAAAGTCAGCTAAGGGTTCTAACACCCCTACATCTCAGCTCTCCTCAGCAGTTGCACTACGTGATTCTGCTCCTCCTATTGCATATGGTCGCTTCGCTCCACTTCAGTGGGCTAATTTGGCTAAAGATAATACTGCCTTGCCACAGGTCCAGGATACATCTTCCAACTCTCTTGAGATTCCAGTAGTCACATCTGATTTGATTCCATTACAAGTCAAATGCAGTTAGACCCCTTAAGCAGAGTCGTATCTCCTTTTACTTATCTAGTATGGAGTAAGTACATTGTGTCGCAAGCTCATGTTCTAGCGGCACCCTCTTGTGCTTATGTAACTAGATGAGAAATATTCATTTTGTATATATTCTTGTTGATTAATAAAAATTTTTTTTCGTCCTTCAAAAAAAAAATAAAAATAAAGTAGAAACCATATTAATATCAAAACATGGCATAATCTGTTCACTATTGAGCATAGTGTAGAAACCAATCAAACGTTTAAGAGATAATTGATTCAAAACAAGAAAACTCAGAGTAAAAACCATAATTGTTTTCAAGGACAAGGAAAAAATGTTTCTCCCCAAAGGTGGCAGTAGGGCATGACAATAGAGTGGTCAAAATTTTTCATCTTCCATCGCTCTTTTCTCTAAAATATCTGGTCAACTTTTAGCTTCATACAAAAGAGAGCAAAGTGCTTGTATAGTTCTTGTCCATTTAGCTTGGACATTTTAGGGTAAGCATTTCTTTTTCTTCGTATTAAAGTCTTTGAAGAATGCAACTATGTGCTTGTTAGCAATATCACTAACTTTATTCTTACCAAGTGCCACCATGCACACAATTTCGTGCTTTGAATTAGGCATCTTTTCTAATGATTTCAAGATTTGGTTCGGGAAACATTTTAAGCACAATCGGCACAATTCCTGCTTCATCTCGCCCAGCCTACCAGCCACATACTCGCAACCATTCCTACTGGAAGTAACAAGAAAAATTGCTACTTTTGGCAGGAAATTTTCCTGCTATTTCTAAACTGTAGTGTGAATTTTCAGATTTACACAGTAGGTTAAAGGGTTCCTCAAAATTTTCTGAACTAAGCTTTCAAGAGCTCCTAGTTGAGTTGACTTGAAACTGTAAAAGACATCAACAACATGTCACCTATACAATAGATTAGTTTTAGACGTACTAAATTTAATAAATATTGCTTCTTATGGAGTAGATATTTAGAGATGCAAAAAAGATCTCATTCAGGTTAACAGGAGAAAGAAAATAACATAGAAAATCTTGACATTTTGGAGAATTGAAATGCTCGTCAATGCATTTTCAGATCACGAGCAGGGTGGTTATAGCAACTCTTCTTGGACACTTGGCATAATATCATCCATTGGAATGGTGCGATCCTGATCGTTGGTCTAGGTATATATAGAGGAGTCTCATTTTTGTCGAACCATTCTGGTTCACTGCTTGACTCTTCTAGCTCAAGTCCTTGTTGGGACGTCCCCTGCTCGTATACGATGCCCCGATCGTATATAAACTGAAGATTCCCTCCTGTCAGCCAGGAATGCCAACATGAAGCCGTCTATCTGGCATCAGACTCTTGATGGTGAGCAAGAATCTGACGGGGAAGAATAGACTTGTCACTCATCCCGTCTCCCTCGAGATCAACGTAGCTGCGGAAGAGTATAAACATAAGCACAAACCATCACATCACATCAAATACATAACCACTTCGAAGGGTGGAATCATCATAACAACATCATATCCTAGCAGATACAACAACAACAACATTAACAAGGGGGAAGTTCTACCCATGCTCAGACTAACGACTAAGGGTCTCCAGAAGTCAATGCAGACAGAGTTCATGGTAATGGATTTGGCTGGCATAAGAACATGGCTGTTGGGTACTCCACTCCATCCGCCCTTTCTGTGCATACTTTGCAGATAGGCTGATAAGTATTGGGGATGTGACCGTAGCCTGTCGGGTGCATAGTCTGAGGGACTACTCTTGGGTTGCATCTCCCCAGTCCCGATGAGGTAGGAGGGGATCACTCCCCTCCAGAAGATCCATGCCAGCTACAGACGAGCTAGAGAGCCACTGCTTATCTACGACTTGAACCCCACTGAGGTGACGCATTACCCAAGAGGTGTCGAGCCTATATCTTGCCCTCACTCAGTGGCAAGCGATTAGGCCTAGCCCACAACATTCCCCGGCCATCTCTACGCACCAGAAACCAAAGACCACTTCCCCGAGCTTGTACCATATCAATCCTTCCATTCTCATGATTGATTGTCCCTGATTATCCATAACCTGAAAGGTAAAATAATGAAATCTAAGAGATACATTAGCGCTTTCCTTCTCAAGTTTGATCATTTCAAATCTTAGTGAGAATTTTTTCATTTCTAACAAGTTATTCCTTGCATACGAAAAAGAAAAGTAATTTTTTTAATCCTTCAAGTAGGTTTCTCTCACTTGAAATGAGGTGCACCCTGTGCTACCACAATCGTCGGATCCGTCGATCTTACGACCCAGATCGTATGTTGGAGCCTCCTGGCACCTCTCGTTTCGCTTATGGTCATCTACGATTCGGGGCGCCTATAATTTTAAAGTGTGAAATACGAGTTTGCCTAAGAATTTGATGGAATATGGCTTTCCCTAAGGTTTTAGAATATGAAATATGGGGCTCGAACCTCTACCAAAATAACTCAATACATGGCTTTCCCTAAGGTTTTAGAATATGAAATATGGGGGCTCGAACCTCTACTAAGATAACTCAATGTCCTAATAAGACTACTTTGACCAACATAACCAATGAGATAACGTGTAAATTTATGTTTTTTTTTTATGACAACCCACTCAATTGTTTTTGGGATATGGTCTATGGTTTTCGGAATTGTCAGTTTTACATCAATATCAAATCCCCCTGGAACTCCCTGTTATTGTGCTACATATTCTAAACGAGGTGTACCTTGTACTATCGATGCATTGGATCCATCGATCCCTACGACCCAGTCTGGAGCCTCAGCATCTCTCGTTAAACATGATCGACTTATGATTGAGAGCCTATGATTTTAAAGTATGGAATACGAGTTTGCCTAAGGTTTTGATGGAATATCAAGCTTCTACATGGCTTTGCCTAAGGTTTTAGAATATGAAAGACGAGGGCTCGAACCTTTATCAAAATAACTCAATGTCCTAATAAGACTATGACCAACATAATCAATGAGCTAACATGATTGTTTTTTATTTTAAATCTATGTTTTTTTTATAACAACCCACTCAATTGTTTTTGGGATATGGTCCATAGTTTCAGGAATTGTCATTTTTACATCTATATCAAATCCCCCTGGAATCTCCTGTTATTGTGCTACATATTTAAATGAGAAAGTTTTCCTCCCTAGATCCTTCAAGTTGATTATTCTAATTCAAGTTGAACAAGAAAGATCCCCTTTCGGATCCTTCAAGTTGAATATTCCAATCCAACTTGAAGAAGAAAGGTATTTTCTCCCTCTTAGTAGAGATTAAACTAAACGTTGTTCGAAACATAAAGATATTTTTAAAGATACTGTATTCCATTTAAATAATTAAACCAATGTAGGAATTTGACATCTCAATAGTAAAAAAATGCGTCAAAAAGACAATCTTTTGTTTTTTTAATAAAGTGACAATAGAGACTTTTTAGTTCAAGAAAATGTATCAAAAGACTTTTGAAAATTTTAAAATATGTCAATATTTGTTACAGGTGCTCCCAAGGGTATAGCGGGAGTAGGACCTTGATGAATCCCATGAGCATGGGAATGCTTGGCCAATTGCAATTCTTTGGGCTGATTTGTGATTCAGTAAACCATATTGACTATAATGTCAGTCTATGGTGGCATGCGGGATAAGTGGCGGTAGTTGCTAGCGATGGATAATGGGTAAGCTAGAGAACACTTAATATTATGAAATATTAGTGCGGAAGTAACTACAAGGTTTGTAAGCGTGGAAGACCTTTATTAATGTATAGCTAACTAAGTTGTTAGTAGAACTAGTATTGGTACTAGGGGTAAAACATTAATAAAGGGAATTAATATGTTAAATATTGAAGTTTAAATGGACATGTGGCATTAATAGATTGGATGGGTTAGAAACCCGATGGAAGGAGTTAGGCGAATACCATATCGGACTAGAGACCCGGATGCCGATCTAAGAGTCTGGCATGGAGCTATGATTCGGATCGAATCAAGGCATGGCAGTCGCTTTTGACTCTAGAGGACTGCAAGTGCATTATAAAGCCTGTAGAGGAATTCGGGATGGGGTGGCCTTTAATCGGGTCTGGAAGAAGGATTTCGATTCTACAAGCTAGGAGGATCCGGCTTTTGAGTTCAAACACTTGAAGACATCTTCGATTGACGGGGCGATTCTGTGTGGTAATCTCGGATAAGGCCAGGGCCTCCGAGAGGTCGGACTATGCCTCGTCTTGACGGTAGGTTTGTGGCGTTTCCGGAGGAGTCTTTGGGCGGAGATGATTGATAATCGCCGGGAGTAACTTTACCAAGGGATTCAACTATCTCTGTGATTAAGAACACCGCTGGGTCATTCCCGTATTGATCAATCCAGGGAGGACGGGATCCGTTAATTGTGAAGCGGCTTGATCCGGGTATTTTAGCAGTGAATTTTTCGGAATTATCACGTAATGGTGAATATCCTAACAAGAGGATAGACACGTAAGATAATATGCCAAAAGCCGGCGGATTACTGAAGTGCATCACTGGAAGAGGGCATAATCCCTTCTCGAAACATTCATCCGACGATGAATTGCCCGAAGTTCAGCCGGATGGGGAGAACTACTCGGAAATTTGCCCTGAAAATGACTATTCCTCAGAGGTCTTGATCATGTAATAGAATAGAATAGAATAGAATAGAATAGAATACATTATTGTCCCTTGTGCCACGAGGCCCTGGACTTGTGTAGCATGGGCTAGCTCCTGATGGGGTCTACTAGCTCACCCACGCTGTTTTATTGTAGCCTTTTCTCAAGGCTCACTTTTTCTATTAATGCCGCACCCTGCTTTGTTCCGGCCCTAGGCCGATGCGGGTGTGTGTGTCTATATCAAAAGACTTTAAAGGCGCACATTTAGTGGGCATCTATGATTTGCCTCTTGAGGCAACTCATATCGTAAGCCCTTTTTGTTCGTTGTGCTTCCGGTGTCAAATTCGGCATCTCTCGTATTGCATCGCGGATCTCTCATTGTTTACGTCCCTTGCCATCATGGCATGTCTTGGTTGTCCCCATCTTACTTTCCTATACTTTTCCGATGTCTATGTATGTTGGGCACTCATTGAGCATGTGGTTTTCATCCTCCACTTCCATTACTCATCACTGTTCTCGCATAATCATCCCTGTTTTTCTATTTTCCTCCATCCGTCCTTTTCAATTCTCTCATATCATGGCACCCCATCCCCGAACTTTGCTAAGATATCTCTTCTCCGTTTTTCCAAGCATGTTATCTTGGTACATCATTTGCCCTATCATCCGCTCACAGATTGAATACTCTCATGAGCGTAGTGTTTTTGAGTCCTGTGTGCTTTTGCGACCATGTCGGCGTAGCTTTACTTGCCCAATCCTCATTCCATTGGCCTTCATCGATCAGTTCACTTTCGGATTCATCCCCATTTCCCGGGTCCATATTGCTACATCCCTAAACCATCCATCACTGCGTGTGGTGATGTCGCGACTTTCTTGATTAGTTGATTGCGATGCTTGCTTCTTCTCGACCTCCCACGCATTATTTCTTATGATGTATCGATGGTCCTTTCCCATGCTCTCACTTCCATAGGTTTTACGACTCTCTCATACACTATGGTTGTCAATGGCGTGTTTGTTCTTAGTTTGAATTCCTATGTTTATCGGTGCCCGAAAATACCTTCTTGTTTTCCCACTTCTTGTCACGTTAGCCCGGTCCCCAAGCTTCCGTTATAGGCTTTGTGTTGTGGCGACTCTGCTTATTTGAATAGGTAGCATTTGATTTCCATCTATTATTACGTTTACGTTGCGAGTTTTTCATGTTGTAGTAGCTCCCCTATGGCTGCTTGGAATCTAGCATCGCCCCCGTTAAGCCCATTTCCACGATAGGTGTGTATTATACCCTAGGTATTTGTACTCTGTTGCTTCTTCTAATTCTCCCTAGATATTTGAGCGGCTTGATTATTCTTTGTTACCAAAAAGACTATTTTGGTTTTGTAAGATTCAACTGGTTAGCCACGCTTTTTCACCGGAAGATCTCTAGTAGTTTCAGCAACACATTGCATTCCCTTGTTCTTTGTGGCCATCATACCCAAATCATCAGTATATAACATGATAGGTACCTTGGTCCCCACGAGTATTGGGGCGTCCATGTTCCCCTTTTGCGTTACGCTATGAAATCACATGGGGCATCTATATATATTCCAAACAGTGTTGGGGATAAGGGACATCCCTGTTTGACTTCTGTGTCGCAGTTTATTGCCTTTCCTTCTTCTTCTATTTTTGCATATACATTATAGTACAATCTTGCAATTGCCCCTACCATGTCTCTCGGTGCCTGCATATCTATGAGCCTCTGTATGAGCTTTTCCCTTGGTACCGTGTCAAAGCTTTTTTTTGAAGTCCACAAAGCGAGATATCACTTTCTTTCCGTGGCCTCTATTATGCTCTATTAGTATCCTGAGGGAGGGTTACTAGATGGTTACTTGTTGAGTGTTACAGTGCGAAAGCCCTTTTGCCTTTGTGCTCTCAAATTCCCATCTCGCCCATTGCTTTAATTTATTGTCTAGGACCTTCCCGTACCACTTTGCGAAAATGGAGCTTACCATTATTGTCCTGTAGTTTCGGGTTCTGTTTACTCCCCCTTGTGTAGGGGGTATGACCTTGTTGTATGCATCCATCAGGAGCTTTGTGTGTATTATACCATTGAATATCTCGTCACTGTTTTACTATCATGGTATCCATTTTAGTACTTCCCCCATATAAGTCATTTTTGTTATTGGCCATCCCATTCGGTATTTGTCATCACTTCACGTACATTGAAACGGTTAGGTCCATCATTTGCAGTTCGGTATTGGTCTTTGGAGATGCCCACATCTTATATAATTTTTCAAGATATTTCTCCCATCCCTTGCTCCAATGCTACCTTGTGTGTTTTCACTTCCCTATTCCCTTGCTTCTTCTCTTTAAATCCACCCGAGAATTTCGCGGGGTTGTTTTTGATTAACAGCCGGTCCCATTGGTGTTGCATCAGTTCTTATTTATCTTTGCTTTTCGGTAACCCGGATATATAAGCTCTTTCATTACGATATGTTTCCTTACCTCGGCGCATTGACTTTCCTTTTACGTTCCCTGCATTCATGCGATGTACCATATTGAGGCTTTGAAGGCATTATTTTCCTTTCTCTTCCTTCTTTTCGAAAATTTCTAATGCCACTTTCCTTTATTATGTCATTGAGCGCATCTCCATTCTCATCGCCCCGTGCTCACCCCATTTCCATTTTCCCATTTCTTCTTGATTGCTTTGCGCCGACGTTTTCTGCGTGTTTGTTGCGGAAGTGTATTTTCAGCTTTCCGTCTCTCTCTCTCTGCTTTGTTCTTCGTTTTTCGGGTTGTTCCCCCCACTTGTAATTGGTTTTGCATGGGCTGTGACTTTCCCCTCCTCCCAATTGGCCATTCTAGGGGCCACAATTTATCTTGCGTACCTGCTTTGCATGCTCATTCCGATTATTCGTAATCTACTATACTTCTCCCATGTAATGCGTTCGACTTGTGAACTCCCAGATCCTGTCCATCTCGTCTGCCCCATTGGCTATGATGGCCCCCGTGGCCGTGCATACCTCGGCGGCGGTTCCCCTTAGCATTGATTTACGCCTTGTCCTCGGTTAAATGCGTTTCCATTCTTTTTGATCTTCTTTGTTTGGATCCATTGTCCATTTGTTTCATCTATGCTTGTATATTAAGCTTGCTCACGCACGATTACGGCATTTAGGTCTCCTATTAGTATCATTGGTCCACTGTTCCTTCCACTTCATCATGGTTTCTCCTAATTCTAACGGTTCTAGTTTGTCACTACTTTCGATTGGGTAATATGCTATGATCGATTATTAGATCTTTTTTTATTTTGTAATTGAATACTAAGTACCATGTATCTTTTATTGACATCCGAATGTAAAATACATGTACCATTTGCTACATTCTCCTTGACATAACAGGGCTGGGCACGCCTCCCTCTTCCCACTTTGAAATTCTTATCTTTCCAACAGGTGAATAGCTGATAGCCCTCCTCCTCCCAGTAGCCTCTTTATGTTGTGTTCCCATGTTTCCACTAGGCATATTATGTCCGCAAACTTGTGTGCTCCCTCAAGCCTCTCCGGTCATCCCATGGATACCCGATGCAATTCGATTACCATATCTTGGTGTCTCCTCCTGGCGGTTGCCCCTCTCGGGGTTTACGTTTTGTTACGCCCGTTCACCATTCTTCTCGGTAAGCCCCTTGGTCCTTCTTCTTGGGGTTGTGCCCAGCTCCCTTGCAGGGGTCCCTCGGTTTGCACCTTCCCCTTTTTTTTCTTTCTCCTTCTCCGTGTTGGTTCACCTCGAGGCTATTTTTTCTTTGCCCCCACGATGTCTTTGTTTTCACCCCTTGTGTTGGTATCCTCGATTGGATTGATGTTCTCCTTCCCCCACATCGGTCGCTTTCACGGTTCCGATATCCCCTCATACATCCTTGCCCACCTGCAAATTCGTGTCCTTTTGTGCGGGAACACCTTGCCATTCTTGACCCTGCTTTGTATTCTGCCTTGATTCAGTTCCACGGCTTTGGCTAGTTCTCTGTGTAATCCTTGTCGTTTGCATGATTGTTAGAGCTTCTGTACTATGATCCCATTTCGGCCACGGACCCGTGGCGCCAATATTCTCTCCTTGGGCGTCGGGTCTCTCGAGTCGGGGTTTATGTGCCTCGCCCCCCCCTCCATTGTCACGGCCGTCTTTGCTTTGATAATAGCAGCTCCGGGTGCTCCTTGAACACCGTCTCTATCACTTACTGCGGTAACTTCGATATGTGTCCTCATTAGGTTTCTCTGCTACCCTATCAGCCTAAAGTCATGCTTAATTCTATTACGTTTCCTCATACTCCATGATATCGGCTTTATTCTATCAAATGATTCCCATGCATCTAATTCAACATTTCCTTTTTCTAATTCAACCAACCTTTTCGGATCTTGGCTTTTTCCTCCTCAATTTAGTTCATCTGCTTGCTTGCATCTCCTCGCTTGTCTTTTCCACCCCTTCTATCCTCACGTCCATATTGGAGATGGCCACCGTATTACGGTTGGCCGTTTCAGCTAGTGTGTTGAGAGCATCCATAAGAGGGATCCTGGATTCCAGATGCTTGTCCATCTGAGCGAGAAAATCTTGGAGGTCTTGCTGACTTACTGGTATCCTTGCCATTTTACGTTTTCCTTTCTTTGGCTAAAACTTTTTTCCGCCATTGCCCTTGGATTTTTTTTGAGGTCTTTGCGGTTAACTTCTTGTACTGGCCGCTACCAAATCTGTGGGGAAGGGTTGGTATCCTTACTCTGTTGAATCTATATATTGCGTTACTGAACGGTCCTCTAATTCAAAAATTCTCACCGTTAATCCCATTTTTGAATTCGAATATTGGGATGGCCACCCTTAATTATTCCTGCCCCCATCATTTATTCTCGTTTCGTCCCTCGGGTGTTTCTCTATGATGATTTTACTATGAGTGATCTCCTCCCGCCATTTTATGGGATTCGGTAGTTGTCTTTTATGACTTTTAGTAGTGTTCCGAGGAGTTAGTTGAAGGTCACAACTTCCTTGGCCCAGATATTTTGTCCCGCGTCTCAGGGTCATCCCTTTTTCGTTGTATTTTGCTGTTCCTCCCTGTATTTTGAGTGTATAGTGGTCCGGATACCAGTTGGTGGGTTTTTTTTGCCCCTCGCTATCCTGATGTACGGCGGAGGTGGAACCTCTCTGTCCCGTAACTTTTCCGTCCGCTTTATACCCTTTACAGTCTCGCAACATGCTTTTTATGCAACTTTTACGATTTTTGCGATTTGTCGAGTCTATAGTGGTCCGGATTTATCAGTTGGTGGGTCTAGCCCTCGCTATCCTCGGTGTCTGGCGGAGGAGGGTTGAGCCTCTCTCGTCCCGTATCTTATTCCGCCCACCTTTTACTCTTTGGATCTTCGCGATCCTCTCATTTACTCATGATTTGGGATATTGTGTTGGTACACTTAACCAGGTTGGTGGTCACGGCCCTCGCTATCTTTTGGTGTCGCGGCGGAGTTTGAATCTCCCTCGTCCCCAAACTTTTTTACGTACATTTTTGGCCCGAACATTTACCATGTATCTCCGAATCCGTTCCCTTTTTGCCTTTGTCTCCGTCGTGTAACTTCCTTTGTCTTGTTCATCTGTACTTTTTTTGACTTTTCTCTGTTATGTTCTCGTCCCGGGCCATTATTGTCCACCACCCTTTTTTTTTGTTGTTTTCTCGTTGTGTATTGTCTTGTTAATTTCTGTTTGTTCCTCCTTGTTGCTTGTAGCCCTATATCTGTTGCATTCCCTGGCTGCCTCCTGCGCTTTTCCTGTGTTCCCCCTTTGTCTATCAATCTTCCGACTGCTTTTTGCCTGCCTTCACCTATATTGTTTTTTCGTCTAAATGTTGTTGCTGTTTAATTATCCAAATAAACAAACAAAATGCAAGAACACTTTTGGAAACCGAAAGAACTTCCCGATGTTCTATTTCCTTGTCAATATAATTTACAGTGCTTTCTTATCGGATCCATTTCCCAGGGCTATCACAGCTGAGTAAAAAATTGAGAGTTTTTTGCAAATCATAGTAGAGAATATGATGGTGTTAAGATTCTAGAGCCATATGATCAAAATTGGGCTACAACTTGATACTAGGAATAAGAAAACTAAGAGCGAAAACTTAAACAAAGTAAAGCAAAAACATAAATAAAGCAAAGCGAGTAAGACAAGGCATATAGCACACAACCACTAGATCACAGAGATATATCGGCCCTTGATCTAGAAGCGGTAGGATCGTTCCCCGTTGTTGATGCGGCTTTCCGCCTTCTGCAGTTTTCATTTCAGGCTTCCTTCTTCATCTGCCTTGTTCATTCTTCCTTTTCTTGTTGATGTTTCTCCATCCTTCTGTATTTTCTCTGTATTTCTGGCTAATAATGCCCGACAAATGTACTCCAGTGGATTCTTTTCACAGCAGTGCACACAGATCTTCCCGAAGTCACCTATCACCAAATCATGCTTATAACTTTCTGATTTCTGGATCGTCACATGCATTTGCAGCACCTGGAAGCAAGACATTACCCTTTCCTTGTCCCGCCTCCTCACTGTATCATTCCGATCAGCTAGGACCCCGAAATAATCTAACAGGTTCAGTTTGTATCCATGATCTTTCATCCCCAGAGCGTGGTGAATCTCATTCGCCGAATAATAACAATGTACTTTCGGCCACAATTTAAACATGAAGTAAGACCTTTATCTAAACAGGGCAGGCCGCCTCCACCGATGCACCGGGATTGGTCTTCTAACTGCGGATTGTATGGCACCGTGAGGTTCCACCGGGTTACCTCGGTTCTCTTCCTTCTTGCCCGATCTAAACCTTCGGCGCCTCCGGTAGCTCTCTTTCCCTTATCCATCCCCGTTCCGTCGCGCCTTTGTTTTGCGAGATTTTTTCGATCTTCTTCACGGTAGCTTCTTCACGTAAACTAAATTAGAACCCTAGAAAGACAAAAGATACGGCTATTTATATATTGATCGGTTTTGGGTTTTCTTCCACTTTTCCGCGTTTCCTTTGTTACGTCTGTCTTTATCTGTCTTGTCTGCGAAGGCCATCATTTATTAATTATTGATTGTAGTTAATGCGGCGCATTCACTTTGCCGATATTTTATGTCGATCGTACCACGCCTTTTTTTTCGTAGGCTGTAAGTATAGTCCTTAACGGCTATCTCCTTTGCCCCCTCATTAATTATCGTACCCTTCATCTATTTAATGCTATATTAGCACTTCCCAGCTAACCCCTCTCATGTTCGTCTATATGGCTACGCTATGTCGTCGTGGATGCCCTATACTACCGTCATGTGTCTCTGTAAACGGCAATTTTTCTTCGGTGATCTCCAATCTCGTTATTTCAAATCCTTCCCGCTTCTGTCTGTGTCTGGATCGTTCGTTGCAGTTTTGCTCTCTTTCATGTACTTGCCCCCCCGGCGTTGTTCCGTAGTTCCGTGGTGCCAATTCGATTATTCGTTATGTTGTCTAAGTTACTTTTGTTTTCTGTTACCGACGAACACATATCACTATCTAATTCCTATTATTTCTGTTAGTATTTCGCCATGCATATCCAAATTTTATTGTTTTGTTAGATAAGAAGCCTCAATATAACCATCACCGTGCCTTGCTTATTCCTTCCTATGACATTCCTTAGGTGGTATATATATAACACTGTATCGCCTTGCTGTCCTCCAGCACTTATGTTAACACTATAACAAGAATCCAATTTAATCGGAACATGTACTATGCCTCTGTTGAAAATATGATAAGTATGACTGCTGATTCAGGGTTCTACCTTTCTAGCCCCCCCCATATCCCCCTTCCTTTTTCTATAATTCATGTCCCTCTTTTCTACACATTACTGATAGGATCTCCGACCAGAATAGAAACGGTTTGCAGGCTAAGTTACCAAAAAGATCAAAAAAGATCAAATACCTGGTGATACGCATTTCCTGTTTGACATTCACGTCTATCGCCTTGCTTGTATTATCGCCCATCGCCCATATTTAGTGCTTGTATCATCGCCCATCGCCCATCGCCCACAATATGACATAATAATTCTGTTGCAAGTCGCGGTTAATCAGTAATGAAAATGCGGGAACGCAGGAGCAAGTCTTGGGCGGGGTTTGGTAGGTGGGAACTTACCGGCGAGAATGTAGGTCATGTCAACCTTTGGCCGGGGAACCGAGCGAGATAAAAGCTGAACAAGCTAAGTTCCAAAACTCCTAGGGTTGATACTGGGGGAAAACCTACGAGAAATGGGAATTTCTTTGAAGGAAGGCAGTGAACTTCGTTTAAGTAATGTAGTAGAAAAGTTTCTGGTGGGCTGAGGCGGTTCCCACTTGCTCTAGGGGCAAACCATGGTGTTCCTCACGAGGTTGCCTGACCCAGGGACCTAGTGCACCATCGGGGAGTAAACACGGGTTGGCCCAAGAACCCGATAGCTCAAGGTGTCATGGAAGGTGTCATTTCGGCTAGAAGAATCCCTAGGGGAGCTTTTACGGTGAAGAGATTAAGTCTGGGGCGTGTAAAGATGCCCGTTTTTATGGAAAAGAATGTTATGTCTGAGTAGGCTATATGATGGTTCAATCAAATGAAGTCGTATTTTGTAGCTACAAAGAAAGATGAGAATGCCCGGCCCGATGTATGCCACCACGAAGTTGAAGGGACCCGGCGGTGATGGTGGGACATCCACCTGAGGATAATGGTCGAAAGGCTGCGTGCTTGGAGGGATTTTGTCGCTTGTTCCGACGGGAGTATGCATCTCATCATGGCCGGCGACATGCGCTCATACAACCGAAGGAGCTCACTTTCGAGCCGGGGTCTCTATGGGATTATGTGGCCGAGGCGCTCTTTTCTGATTACACGAGATTACTGCGAGGGGATCGCATAGACTATTTTATAAACGGTCCTCGAGATGCTAGCATTAAGCACACATTTGTTGTTGCTTATGAACCTGCTTGACTTTGGTACGGCCGTTGAGATTGCCAAACGGTAGGTAGGGAGGAGTCGGGGAAGGCATAAAATTTTGCTAATTGGAAAAGCAAAAGGGCGGGAGGAACTTCTCAAGGATCTGCTCCTTCTAAAAAGCGAAAAAATGATTCCAAGGACAAGTCCACTACGGGCAAGGCCAAGGAAATGGCCTTCAAGCGGATAAGCCTAAGGGGTGTTATCGTTCGCGGGGTGGTGGGACACTTTGCCCGAGAATGTACAAAGCCTACGCCAAGAAAGTTTTGGCCAACAAGCCGCCAAGGTAAATGATAAGCTAGAGGTAAAGGCATTATCGGTTATCGCCTTGAGGGAGATGGTAAGCCCTACTTCATCGCTCTTATGCGGATAAAGTTATAAGGTTGCTAGGTAGAATCAATAGTAGAAGCGTGGTTGTTTTGGTTGATTAAGGAAGCACTCATAACTTTATTTCTGCCAGATCTAGTACACGATCTAGGGCTGGAATTGAGCGAGGTGGCTCCATTATGTGATTGAGTCCGAGGCCGGACCGCAAAACTTCGGTGTCCGCGATGAGCAAGCATGGGGTGTTTGCTTGGAGTTGTTGGACAAAGAATCACGGGTTGTAACATCTATGTCTATAGATTTCGACATCGCTCAGTTAAAGCGATATGATGTCATTCTAGGCATGAAATGGTTACAGCGTGTTGAGCCACAAATTCTCTGGCCGACACGCACCTTGATTTTCAATTTGTCGTCAAGTGAAGTAGTTAGCATTCAAGGTTTACCACATGTAGAGCCTAGTAAGCTCATGTCAGCCACTCGGGCTAAAAAAGTTTTCAAAGTTAATACGAATGCTTTTTCTTTGATGTACTTGAGGAAAGATGATTTGATTATCAAATCATGTAACTCGTTGGTGGTTAACCCGGAGTAAACTCCGAGGTAGACCAAAGACTAAAAGATCTTTTGCATACCTTCAGGGATGTTTTTCCGGAAGAGTTACCTGAGGGACCACCACCCTCGGCGGTGGGCAAAAAGGGCCTTCAAAACATGCCGAAATGAAGATAAATGAACCTAAATTGAGCTTGAACCTGGGGTCAAGCCCATGGCACGTGCTCCCTACCGATTAAGTCCTCTAGAACTTGAAGAGGTTAAAAACCAAGTGAAAGAATTGTTAAGCAAAGGTTTTGTACGACCAAGTAAATCACCTTTTGTGAGTCCCATGTTGCTCGTTAAGAAAAAAGACGGTACTATGCGGATGTGCATAGATTACCGGGCACTTAACAAAGCAACTGTAAAGGATCGATATCCTTTACCCCGGGTCGATGATATTCTGGATCATCTTGGGGGCGTCAATTGGTTCACCAAGATAGACCTCCGAAGTAGATATCATCAGATTAAGATTCGGGAAGGGGACGAACCTAAGACTGCAATCAAAACTCATCAAGAACATTATGAGTTTCTGGTTGTGCCGTTTGGGCTTACAAATGCGCCTGCAACATTGATGCGATTAATGAATCAGGTATTCTCTGAGCATTTGAACAAGTTTGTGGAGGTCTTTTTAAATGATATTCTCATCTACTCCCAAACCATTGAGGAACATTTTGCTCATTTGGAGCAAGTTCTTCGAATTTTACAAGAGCACAAACTCTATGCAAACATCTCCAAATGCGATTTCTTTAGACAACATGTGGCCTATTTGGGACGCATCCTTTCTGGCGACGGAGTGTCACCCGATCCCGCCAAGGTACAAGTGGTACAGCAATGGCTCCCACCAGAGAATGTTTCAGAGTTACGAAGCTTTATGGGGTTAGCAACGTACTACCGCAAATTCGTACCCAAATTCTCTAAAGTTGTTGCTCCTCTCACTGATCTTTTAAAAAAAGATCACGATTTTGTGTGAGGGAGAGAGCAGCAAGAGGCATTTCGGCACATTAAGGACTTGCTAGTGAGCAGTCCTGTGTTAAAAGTGCCGGATTTGAATCAGGCATTCGAGGTCTATATTGATGCTTGCGGGCAAGCGTTAGGGGCAGTATTGATGCAGCAGGGACACTTAGTGGCTTATGAAAGTCGGAAATTAAGTCCTGTGGAAAGGAACTACGCAACCTATGAGCAAGAATAGTTAGCCATTGTGCATGCGTTAAAGACTTGGAGGCACTACTTGCGTAGTGGGACGAGCCAAGAGCCGCGCAAGTTCATAGTCTATACCGACCATAAACCATTGAGGTTCTCGCAAAGTCAAGCCGAGATTAGCCCGAGATAGGCTAGGTGGCTAGACTTCCTCCATGAGTTCCATTTCTCCATTGAGCATACGCTTGGCAAGAATAATCCAGTTGTCGATGCGTTATCAAGGGTTAAGCATATAAATATCTTAACAACCTTGGCAAGTGATCTTATACAAAAGATCAAGGATGCATATCCTGAGGATCAGCAAGATCCGGAGATGGTCAAGCTTGGGAGCTCTGGACTGAGCAAGAGGGTTTGCATTTCTATAAGGGAAGGATTTATGTTCCTTCAAGAGGGGATCTTAGGGAATCAATTCTACGTGAGCACCATGACACTCCACAGGCTGGGCATGGAGGTGAATGGAAGACGTATGAATTGGTAAAAAGGTTCTACTACTGGCTAGAATTGCAAGATCAAGTCAGGGACTTGGTAAGTCACTGCTTGGTGTATCAAGCGGTGAAAGCGGATTATGGAAAAACCCCGGGATTGTTACAGCCCCTCCCTATACCAAATGAACGCTGGGAAAACGTGAGTATGGACATTATAATCGCATTATCTAGAACTGCTAGGCAACATACTCAAATTTTGGTAGTAGTGGATCGGCTAACCAAGTATGCTAAGTTTATAGCATTAAAAGGGGAGGCTACGGGACATGACGTAGCATCTATATGCCCAACCTTCGGACTTCCCTTGTCTATTGTAAGTGACACTAAGTTCACGGGTCACTTCTGGAGAGATCTCATGAAAGGATTGAGGATCCGATTATACATGAGTAGTGGAAATCATCTACAGACGGACGGGCAAATCGAGTGCATAAACATGATCCTAGAGGATATGTTGCGAAGTTTTGTCCACGAGAAGCAATCCAGGTGGGAAGATCATTTACCCTATCTAGAGTTCGCCTATAACACGGGCTTCTTCAGGTGTACATCACACGGGCTTCTTCAGGTGTACATAAGTACCTCCGAACTGAAGTTGCCATACATATGCTCCATGATATGGATGCAATTTTGTGGCAATGCAAGCAAGCTTTGCGAAAAGCTCAAGATAGGGCACGAACGTCCACTAATCAGCATAGACGTAATATCTCTTATGCGGAAGGTGATTATGTTTCCTACGGGTCGTTTATCCTTCGGCATTAAGAATGAACACTTTACGGCCTTTGATTAAGGGCCGAGTGTCCAAACTTACTCCGCGGTATGCTGGACCTTTTAGGATTACTAAAAGGATGGGGGAAACAGCGTACGCGTTGAACTTACAACAGGAAGTAGGGATCCATCCTATGTTTCATGTAAGTTAGCTAAAAAGGGCTATACTGGATACCGCTAATGTGGTTAGTCCGCAAAGTATACCGATCGTCTTAAACTCCTCTGTAACGCCAGAACGTCTTTTGGATAAAAGAGTTCGGCAGCTGGGCAATAGAGATATGGTAGAACATATGGTTCGATGCAAGGCGACCCAGTCTCTCGAGGATGCCACACGGGAGAGAGGAATTTGTGCAGCAATTCCCTCATCTAAAAGATCAACCTTGAGGACAAGGTCCAAATGGAGGGGGAGGAATGTTACAGGTGCTCCCACGGGTGTAGCCAGAATCGGAGCTTTGACGGACGTCCATGAGCACGGGGGTACTGTTGGTCGCAATTGTCGGGCAGTTGTGATTTAATAGGCCATGTTGACTGTAATCAAGCTATGGTGACGGAATGCGGGATAAGTGACAGTAGTTGCTAGCGATGGAGAATGGGTCGCTAGGGGCACTAATATTATGAAACATTAGTGCGGAAGTAGCTTGCAAGGTTTGTAGACGCGGAAGACCTTTATTAATGTATAGCTAACTAAGTTGTTAGTAGAACTAGTATTGGTACTAGGGGTAAAAACATTAATAAAGGGAAACAAAAGTTAGCTATGTTAAATATTGAAGTTTAAATGGACATGTGGCATTAATAGATTGGATGAGTTATGAAACATGATATAAGGAAACGGATTGGACGAATCTGTATCAGACTAGCAGACCCGAATGCCAGAGCTAAGAGTGCTGGCATGGAGCTATGATTCGGATCGAATCAAGGCATGGGCAGGTCGGTTTTGACTCTAGAGCACTGTAAGTAAACTCCAGAGGTTGGATTATAAAGCCTGGAGGAGGAATTCGATGGGGCAGTCGGAATTGGGTCTGGAAGAAGGATTTCGATTCTACAAGCTAGGAAGATCTGTTTGAGTTGAAACTTGGAAGACATCTTCAATTGGGCAGGCCGATTCTGCTGTGGTAATCTCTGAGAAGGCCAAGGCCTCCAGAGGTCGGACTGTGCTACTGTGCAGGTAGCCGGTTGGTTGCTCCAGAGGAGTCTTTGGGCAGATGATTGATAATCGCTCAGGATAACTTACCAAGGGGATTCAACTATCTAGGGTATGAAGAACACCGACTGGGTCATTCCCGTATTGATCAACGAGGGAGGATTTGGGATCCGTGGTGTGGGCGGCGGTTGATCTGGGTATCCAAGCGGGCGAAATTGGCTCTGTGAATTACGCCATAACAACATTTTTCTTGATGAAATAAAAATATAAAAACCTCCGAGTAGATTAAAAAATTTACCACATACTTTAAGGAACCGCAAGGTAAGGTTATCGATTTGGCCGAGGCCGATAACCAAAAATGTGTGACCGAGGTTGTACCTCCGAGGCTAGATATAGCCTCGGTCACGCATTTTTGGTTATTGACCGGTCTCATGAAAGGATTGAGGATCCGATTATACATGAGTAGTGGAAATCATCCACAGACGGACGGGCAAACCGAGCGCATAAACATGATCCTAGAGGATATGTTGCGAAGTTTTGTCCACGAGAAGCAATCTAGGTGGGAAGATTATTTACCCTATCTAGAGTTTGCCTATAATAATAGCCATCATACGGGAATTCGGATGACTCCCTTCGTGGCTATGATGGGGTCGAAATCCAAGGTCTTCGTCAGGTGTACATAAGTACCTCCGAACTGAAGTTGTCATACATATGCTCCATGATATGGATGCAATCTTGCGGCAATGCAAGCAAGCTTTGCGAAAAGCTCAAGATAGGGCACGAACGTCCACTAATCAGCATAGACGTGATATCTCTTATGCGGAAGGTGATTATGTTTCCTACGGGTCGTTTATCCTTCGGCATTAAGAATGAACACTTTACGGCCTTTGACTAAGGGCCGGGTGTCCAAACTTACTCCTGGTATGCTGGACCTTTTAGGATTACTAAAAGGATCGGGGAAACAGCGTACGAGTTGAACTTACCACAGGAAGTAGGGATCCATCCTATGTTTCATGTAAGTCAGCTAAAAAGGGCTATACTAGATACCGCTAATGTGGTTAGTCCGCAAAGTATACCGATCGTCTTAAACTCCTCTGTAACGCCAGAACGTCTTTTGGATAAAAGAGTTCGGCAGCTGGGCAATAGAGATGTGGTAGAACATCTGGTTCAGTGGCAGGACCAGTCTCCTGAGGATGCCACCTGGGAGACAGAGGAATTTGTGCAGCAATTCCCTCATCTAAAAGATCAACCTTGAGGACAAGGTCCAAATGGAGGGGGAGGAATGTTACAGGTGCTCCCAACGGTGTAGCCGGAATCGGACCCTTGACGGACGTCCATGAGCAGGGGGATACTGTTGGTCGCAATTGCCGGGCAGTTGTGATTTAATAGGCCATGTTGACTGTAATCAAGCTATGTTGACGGAATGCGGGATAAGTGACAGTAGTTTCTAGCGATGGATAATGGGTCGCTAGGGGCACTAATATTATGAAACATTAGTGCGGAAGTAGCTTGCAAGGTTTGTAGACACGGAAGACCTTTATTAATGTATAGCTAACTAAGTTGTTAGTAGAACTAGTATTGGTACTAGGGGTAAAAACATTAATAAAGGGAAATAAAAGTTAGCTATGTTAAATATTGAAGTTTAAATGGACATGTGGCATTAATAGATTGGATGGGTTATGAAACATGATATAAGGAAACAGATTGGACGAATCAGATCGGACTAGCAGAAACGGATGCCGATCTAAAGTCTTGGCATGGAGCTATGATTCGGATCGAATCAAGGCATGGGCAGGTCGGTTTTGACTCTAGAGCACTGCAAGTAAACTCCAGAGGTTGGATTATAAAGCCTGGAGGAGGAATTCGATGGGGCAGCCGGAATTGGGTCTGGAAGAAGGATTTCGATTCTACAAGCTAGGAAGATCTGTTTGAGTTGAAACTTGGAAGACATCTTCGATTGGGCGAGCCGGTCTACGTGGTAATCTCGAGAGAAGGCCAAGGCCTCCAGTCGGGGCTGTGACTCTTGTCGCGGTGGCCCGGTTGGTTGCTCCAGAGGAGTCTTTGGGCAGATGATTGATAATCGCTCAGGATAACTTACTAAGGGGTGTGAAGAACACCGGCTGGGTCATTCCCGTATTGATCAACAAGGGAGTTTCTGGGATCGGTGGTGTGGGCGGCAGTTGATCTGGGTATCCCAAGCGGGCGAAATTTGCTTTGTGAATTACGCCATAACAACATTTTCTTGATGAAATAAAAATATAAAAACCTCCGAGTAGATTAAAAAATTCACCACATACTTTAAGGAACCGCAAGGTAAGGTTATCGATTTGGCCGAGGCCGATAACCAAAAATGCGTGACCGAGGTTGTACGTATATCTGGCCTCGGAGGTACAGCCTCGGTCACGCATTTTTGGTTATCGACCGAGGCAAAGACCGATAACCACCTTATCGGGCTGATAACTAATAATCTCCTAGTACTGATAACTAGTTATCACTCATAAGAGTGATAACTTAATTATCGGACTCTCCCTTTACACTAGAGAGTCCGATAACGAATGTTCTTGGTAAAACTAGTAATTTTTCTTGGTACTTTTAAAGAGAATCAGAGGCTACTATATTGGTAGGATAGGGCAGAAACATCAAAAAATTTGTTGAATGAGACCATAGGCTTAACTTCCATTGCATTATAGATCAATGCAACTTGTCATCACCAAATTACAAGAATGGCGACGCAAGTAGCATATTGTCTCCCGATGGATTGTACGTGATGAAACAGAAGTGGACACGCACCACTACAAAGACAAGATCCTCACTATAGGAGCCGAAACTCTTGGAGATCTTTGTATAAGGGAACCTACGCCAGCTGAAGGTTTCTGGAAGAAACCTGGCGGCGGCGGCGTCGCCAGGTTTCTTCCAAAAACCTTCTGCTGGCGTAGGTTCCTATAGGTGGCCTTCATCACCTCCCGATTACCTCAAATCCCTGCAAATCTGTCGCTGCAGCCTGAAAATCGATTGAAGCCCCTGCAAATCTATGTTTTTCTTGTGAAAAATGCAACCGGAAAGATTTCCTATGGCTAAATTTCTGTTTTTCTTGTGAAAAGCAAATGGAGAGGGTTTCCTGTGGCTATGGCGTCTAGAAAACTCGAAGATCTTGTGGCTATGGCATCTAAGAAACTCCTTATGCAGAGCCATTTCTAGCTATCAAATATGTTTGAGAAATTCTTGTGCCATCGCTCCTCACCTGTTTGCGACCTTCCGAGGGCACAAGAAACAGTGCAATGCGGCGAGCCTGGCATTGCTTCTCCACATCGCATAGAACAGAGAAGCTATTGAGGGCTGCCCCAAATCGCAGAACAAAACACAGAGAAAAAATTGTTGGCAGTGCCGCCAGATCACCGCAGGGAAGCGCCCCCTCACCCCCCCCTCCTCCCCCCCCCGGGGGGCGATAATCTTAAGTAATGGGGGGGTGATGAAGGTCACGATTTTTTAAAAGCCGACCTTTATTTTAATTGAATTAAATTGAATTGAATTGAACTAAAAATTTTGTTCCCTAATTTCATATCCCACTGGAGTATTATTAAAATCCCCTGTCATGATCCAATTGGATCATGACAGGGGATTTTAATAATACTCCTCAATGGGATATGAAATTAGGGAACAAAATTAATATGACCAATAATGAGAGATATAGCTGGAACAACATGCTGGCTCAGAACTCCTTCTTTTATGTGCCATGTTCCAATATGAAATATAGCTGGTCCAATAAAAGAAAGGGTGAGGATAGAACGTTCTGCAATCTGGACAGGGTCTACATCTCTAGCTCTTCTTCTGCCAACCTTTTAGAAAATTGCCTGGTTACTGGGGACGAAGGGGCTATTCTCTCTGACCACCAACCTATTATTATTGATCAGAAGGATCTTAGTCTCAGGAAGCAACATAGTAAGACATCTTTCAAGCTCAACACGTCCTTACTATCCAATATTAGATTCTGCAAGGAATTTAGGGACTATTATAATAGTCTCCCAATTACTCCTACTCATCAATCCATGACTGCTTACTATGCTAAGCTGAAAAAGGTTAAATCCTGGATTAAGATTTGGGGAATTCAGGCTAAAGCAAACAGGGAATTGATTAGGAACGATCTCTTCAATCAAATCAAGGAAGTTAGACAAAAGATTATGCTGGACTATAACAATGTTAATTTGCATGAGGAAGAGAACAGTCTTGAACTGCAAATTAAAATATTGGAGGAATATCAGGTTAGAGGTATGGCCCTAAAAGCTAAAATCTCCTATGCAAAGGAGCTTGATAACTCTTCCTCAGGTTTTTTCTTTAAGAAAGCAAAGCAGAGAGAGAGCAACAATGCCATTACCCAAGTTACTGATGACAATGGGAATACCATTACTGACGATCAAGCCATAAGGAGCCTTTTTATTGCAAAATACAGGAATCTTTTCAGTGAAGATAACCAGAACGATAGTATGATTGATGCTCAATTGCATATTTTTAGCTCTATCCAGCACACTCAGACAATGTCCAGTGATGTCCTTAATTGTCCCTCGGAAAGAGAGATTTTCAAGTCCATTACCAACATGAAACATGGCAAAACCCCAGGGCCAGATGGACTTCCTGCAGAGTTTTACATTGAATTTTGGGATATCCTTAAACAAGACCTGTGTACCTTCATTAAAGGTTTCGGGCATGCAATGGATCTCCACCCGGCTTATACCTCTAGCATGATTGCTCTTATTCCTAAGAAAAGTAACCCCTCTGCTATAAATGACTGGAGACCAATTTCCTTGATCAATACTACTTATAAGATGATTGCTAAAATCATTGCGCATGCAATTAAGGCTCACCTTCAAAGTACTATTTCTAATCACAATCAGCCTTTTACGCCTAAAAGATTCATTCTAGACAATTATATTGCAGCCAATGAGGCCCTCCAAAGGAATAAGCTTTCTAACCAAAACTGTCTCTTGCTTAAATTAGATTTTAAAAGAGTATGATTGCATCAATTGGAACTTTTGGAGCATGCCATGGATTGTGTAGGCATTCACCCCGATCTTATCCAAAGAATTTCGGGCTCAAAGAACAATGCCTATTCGCTCTTGCTATCAATGGTTCCCCCCCTGAAATTCTTTCCTATTAAAAGAGGGTGAGACAAGGGTGTCCTTTGGCACCATATCTCTTTCTTCTTGGTGGCTGAAATATTGGCTAGGCTCATCTTTTTGTCTGGGGCTAACAACCGGATCATTGGCCTCCAAATGCACGGATCTCAAAAGCAAATTACTATGTTGCAATATCTCGATGACACTTTCATCATGCTAAAAGCTGACAATGAGGTCCTTGATAGATTTTTCGAACGTATTGAACTTTTTGGTACAGCTTCTGGTGTCTATTTGAACCTGGATAAATGTTCTATTCTATGGGATGACCCTGACCCTTCTCTGAATACTAGAGGTATTAATATTGTGGGCCCTAATGATAGCATCACCTTACTAGGACTCCCTCTTGCTATAAACCATTCTGCCAAGGGTGCTTGGGACCCCATCATCAACAGAATCAAAAAGAAGGTTTGTGGTATCAGTAAATCCCTCTCGAGGGCAGGAAGAGTCATCATTGCCAATTCAATTCTTGCTAGTACTCATGTGCATTTTTCGTCTGTCCTCATTGCTGACAAGAATTCTTATAACCTTATAGAAAGATGTGTTAGAGACTTTATATGGTCAGGTATGCATCTTCTTAATTGGAGTGAGCTAGCTCACGATAAAGAACAAGGTGGTTTGGGTTGCAAATCCCTGTTTCATCATGCTCAGGCTTTAGGTGCAAAATTCATTTGGAAGGCAATTAATGGTTTCAACTCTCCTGCTATGGAGTTTATCAAGTACTGGATCAATAAAAGCATGCCTTTCAATAGGAGAAATTGCAAGCACAACTTACCTGACTCTATCTTTCATGATTTTAAAGCTGGTCCTAATACTTCCAACTTGATGAGGAATCTATTCAAAGCCTGGAACAAAGCAGCACCAACTTTTGATCACAAGCAAATGTGTCAAGAGAATGGTGCTTTCTCTATTTTCTGGTCCTCTACTGGCAAAAAATGATTATTCTTGTCTAGCTGAAGAACACCCTAAATCTTATAGAAAGTGGGAAAATGCAGGGATCTCAATCCTCAATGATATTTGGAATGGTACTTTCGATGGAGAACCCGGGAAGAGATTAACCAGTTTGGAATCATCCCCACACGATAAGATGATTTATAAGCATATTCTTTCTTGCATTAATGGAGTGAATCAATGCATTCTCACAGATGTCCCCAACTGGATCCAAGGGAATATTAAGAATTACAGTGTCTCCAAGACTTATAAAGAGATCTCTACAGCCAAATCTAACAAGCTACCTCTCAAGTGGAACATAGCCCCTAATGAATTTGTGAGGATCTTAAAGAGTCACTGGAAAACTTCTTGTCGACCCTAAGATTCAGCTTTTTGCTTGGCTTGTTTTGCACATGGCTATCCCTTCCAAATGTTATCTCAAGAACAGGCTTCAAAATTCTGTTCCCAACCTTGATACAACCTGTGACCTTTGCAAAGGAACACATGAATCTACCATGCACATTTTCAAGTGTCCCAAGTTGGTCCCCTTCTGGACTTGGCTTGGGAATATCACAAGGTCTGCAGGGTACAGGCTTGAGTTCACCAGCTCTCCTTGTACTTACCTGGGGGGGAGAAATGTCTTTCTAAACACTCTGAAGCAAATTGCCATTTGGTGTATCTGGAAGTATAGGAATGCAATTGAATATGAGTACTTCTGCTTTAAAAATGCTGTTCATGTTTGATTTAGCTACTTGTGCTATGTCCCATAGGTCTAAGAAAGGAGACTCGTTTGATAGGAAATGGCTTGCTTTTGGTTCTTATGTTGGTCATTCCAATTTCTTTAAGTGCAAATATACTCATCTCCCTTCTGACGAGTATTTGGATTACAGATTTATTGAATCTCTTGACAGGATTGCTAGATGGCCACCCTCAGTTGACATCTGAATGAAGCTTGGGTTCAACTTGCTATCCTTGGTCATCATAGGCCTCCTCCAAACCTGCCCGTTATGGTAGAAAGATTCAATAGAATTTTGCAAGATGGTTATCAGGCTTGGATCCTAGACATCCTTCTCTTTTCTTTCAGTAACTTTATGTCTGTGGATCAATTCTCTGCCTTTGATTTGTCTCAGAGGGTACTAATGCTTCTGGGGAAATGGACTTTCATATGCTTTGGCTCATTGCTTACATCCGCTGGACAAACATATCCTGGTTATCCTTACCTGATCTCCTGCTGCTGGAAGAGGGCGCACTTCTGCAAGAAAGCATCTGGTTTGAAAACGGTGAAGAGTAGCTGGACTGAATTTAAGGAAGGAATTTGGTAAAAGAAGAAGACGAAGGTGTACAGAGTACAACCATTTTTGAATGTACAGTGCTGCTTCAGCATCGGATTTAATGCAGTTTTCGTGTAGTTATTATGCAGCTCACAACAATATCAGTATATATGGTCATATGGAGTTGCTACAGTACTTATAGTTCTAAACAAGTGCTGGGAATTTTGCTGTTGTGGCCAGTGGCCTAGTTCAAGTTCTTAGATTATGTTATTCATCTTTGTCTTTTTGTCAATGGTAAGGTTTCTTACCTGGACACAAATGTACTACCTTTATTGAGTAATTAAAAGTCCCCTTCTATCAAAAAAAAACTAGCAAGAAGCACACCAGAAGGCTTTAGCAAGGTAATGTTTGTTTGGATTTTATTTAGATTTGGTGTCATTAGATTGCCATTGAATTTTAAAACTGAAAATCTTACAACCTGTACTATAGCACCTAGGATTTTGCCGAGGTGTTGTATCTCAGATTTCAGTGAGGTGGAGGTGCGACATGGTTATGCTAGAATTGTAAAAAAAAGTTGTAGGTTAGATATTTATGGACTTAGTGTCATTCAACTGTGGTTAGACATTTATGGACTTAGTGTCATTCAACTGTAGTTATTAGAAAGTAGATTCTGTTTTGTCGGTTTTGGAATTTGATTCTCTTATTTTAAGGTAAATATGTTTTTAATCAATATATAGTAGGATGTCTTACGTGAACACCTAGCACATTACATGCATGCTGCATCTTCTAGTGTTAACGTTGCAAAAATTAAGAACATAAATCACATCAAATATAGAGCTTTGACACTGTGGCATTAAATTTGTCGCTTCTCGATTGCTTAAGATTTGTAATATCAAACAATGCAGATTCTTATCCAATAGAACTTAAAAAAGGTGAAAAAATGGTGAAATGAGTTTGTATCAAATACAAAGCTTTGACACTGTGCCATTAAATTTGTCGCTTTTCGATTGCTTAAGATTTGTAATATCAAACAATGCAGTTTCTTGTCCAATAGAACTTAAAAAAGGTGAAAAAAATGGTGAAATGAGTTTGTTCATGGTTCTAAAATAGCAAACACAAATAGAGTAATATGACATCTATGGCTTGCCATGAAATTTTCCTTTTCATCTTAACTCTATTAAACAATATTTCTCTACCTAGCACAGCCTTCAGAATTATAATCTGGAAACCTAAAAACAGAGAGCCAACTGGGTAACAAACGTTCAGAGGCACGCCTGAATAAGATCCTTTGAGATAACTGAGAGTTTTCAAGCAGCATCCGAGAAGCTATCGCAGTTATTTTCACTCAATAAATTAGCAGCTGCCCATTCTTGCAGCAGATATATTCGACATCTGCATGCAATGCATATGTTCTCTTATGGAAATCAGTTAAGAATCATGGAAATCCTGTCCAATAAGTAGGAAACACCTATTCAGCTGTGGCATACATCATTAGGGTCCTCCAAAAGCTCTAGACGTCCAAATCTAGTAAGAGGAACATAGCTGATCTAATTGCCGAGCACAGAAAGATAAATCGACATTGCTGTCATAATTCCTAGAAGATGGAAATGCAGTTTTATAACAAAGTAAAGGACATACATTAATATTGTGCTGAGAAACTTCTCAAGCAGATACAGAGCTGGAATCTTGATTGCTAAGGAAACATAGTGTTTATCTGAGACAGCTTGCTCCAAAAAGTGTTGATGGCTAGCTAGGTACGTCAGAAGTTGTTTTGTTTTATATACTTGCATCTGTCTCCTAATCTAGCAGAAAAAAATAGCATTCTCCACTTTGAATATGTGCCCAAAATGGGCATGCAAATGATGCCATACAATTGGTGGACAGAATGCTGACGAAAAGTATGATACCAGATGTTATATGTTTTATTGGTTTACTATGTGCATGTAGCTATGCTATGTCTATGGGCCAAGCTTTACATACGGCAATAGGAGTTCCAACATTATAGATGCTTGATGGACTTAGATGGAAATATGGAATGGAAGGATAAGACTATAGACATCATCATCATTGCTAACACTTGGTACCAGTCAATAGACACAATGTGGGTATCCATGCCAGATGCATGATGATTTTGATGTAGGATAGCGAGCTGCAACAATACCAGACTAGAGTCCTATTTTAGTGATATGGTCATGATTTTGTCTCCTTTGTTCAATAGCTCCCATGTTGCTATATTCTTTTAAAATGCTTGAATATGTATACTTGCCTGAATTGATCCTCTCATATTCCATTGTGTTATAGAGCTGAAGTGCCATCCCACCTTTGCCAGTTTTAGCATGGACTGCAATAATTGCACTCGATATATACACTAAGTAATCCATGGTTATCTTGCAAGTTAGTGACCTCTAGTTTGGAATGGAGGGAGTGGGCCACAATTCATTCGAATGCTGTATCATTGTGTGAATTGATGCTAAGATCTGCAAGTGAACAATATAATGAAGTTAGGTCCACAAAAATAAAAGTAGAAGATACCTAAAGAACACTAGAAAGAACACATATTCACTCCGCTTTCATAATCATATTATTTCTGACACAAATCAAAATGCCTGCTCTGCAATAACTTTCCTACCTGCTCACAGAATATCTTCATGATGTTCAGAGGTACACCTGAATAAGATCCTTTGAGATAACTGAGAGTTTTTCTTGCAGCAGATATATTCGACATCTGCATGCAATGCATATGTTCTCTTATGGAAATCAGTTAAGAATCATGGAAATTCTGTCAAATAAGTAGGAAACACCTACTTAGAGCATATGGGTCTACTCTAATACCTCAAGTTTCCATTTGGCGCTAAGGTTGAACTAGCTATAAACAAGTGATTATGCTTTTCTTTGAATCAAAGCAACCACGAATATATGACAGAAAGAATCCTGATCTCCTTAGAATAATAAGACACAGTCTTTCATTTTGGGTTAGTACTCCATCACAAGCACTATACAAGGTCGTTTTAGCATAGGAAAAACGGTATAAGGTATCTAAGCCAACATCTTTTGTGACCTCTTGCAAAAGCACATCAGATTCTTGAAAGTTTGTTACGGCCTACAAGCATAACTAACCTGTTAAATGCAGTTCAACACCTCAGCATGAAACTAGAAACTAAGTCTAAGATCGCCTATAGCTCTGCCACTAGACATATAAGAAAAAAATGCTTTTATACCACAACTTTGCTATCAGATAGTTTCGACCAGCAAAGTTCTTAGAACCAAAACAGACAACCACAAAGATTTGAGAAGTGGCTACCATATTTGCAAAGTTGCTCTGCAGACTAGGTATTAGATCGCACGGTGGCATTTCAATCATTGCTAGGAAACCTAATTTGGCTCTACCACAGCATAGCTCAGTTTTCTTCTGTTCTGCATCTACTGGCTATGATGGGGCTATTCGATCTACTCTAGTAAAGATAGAGACACCATTAAATACAGCATCAAAACAAGTCGATTGACTCCATAGCATCTGACAGATCGTTTCCTCTTAGCATCATAACACAAAAGAACTAGCCTATACGTATGGTTTTACAAACTTACAGCTGTATGCAGGAACATGAAGATTTTAAAACAAACCATTTGGATGATCCGATTACACAATATGAAGACCAACCTGGCCTGGTGCAACCACAGGGAACCGGAAGATAAATCGCATATCAGGCAAATTGGTCGAGTTATCAAAGAAAGCCATAGACCGGAAACATGTATTTCGTATGTGTTTTGCAAGACTGGTCACAAAGCATAAAGGCAGGGAATCAAGGCAGTCATCAGGCCTTCTTACGTTTGACTAACCAGAGTACAAGCAGCCGACAAGCACCTATATCTCAAACCAGGGGCAAATATCCCGGCCAACACAGGACTCCAGAACACTGGACTCCACGGCAACATGAAGAAGATCTCATGTAAAGAAAAATTGTTCAAAGATTGAAAGAACGGCATGGTTACGACTTTTTTGTGAAATCAAAACCTTGATAGAAATCAATCTTACATTGTGTCGATTTTGTGTCGATTTGAGAAACACTAAGGAGGGTGCAGAAAGTTCGATAGAAGTTGTGAATCGAAGCCATGCCAAAAGCAAAGCCTAGTAAGGGAGAATGCTCACGGCGCGGATGTCTTTTCATATCCCCGTGTCTAAATTTGTGCCATTTCTAATTTCCCTAATCCCCTGCCATATCCAATATCCAGTCTAACGGCTCCTGTGTCGTCTCCTTCACAAAGTTCGATGGAGGGCACAACAAAGGAAGTCAATAGCACAAGCCCGATGCAAGAAGAAGTTATTCCTTTCACCCTTTCCATCTCCGTATCTAATTTTTAGCGCAACAGCCTAACCTCGAGTGGCGCATTATCTCGCAACCTAGCCTATCCACGTGTCTAAAAATTTGACATGGACACGCAACATGCCGTTGGATTTTGATCTAGTGAATGCTACGGTTGAGAAAAATAAGCCAGGGATGCCGCTAGGAACGTCGCGTCTCTCTTCTTTTCTTGTTCCGTTGCTTCTCACCCTAACTAAGTGCCGTTGTTTCTGTTGTAGCATCCAATCCTTCCTCCCTTCCTTGGTTTAACCTTGTAAAATCATCAATTTCGTTTCTGTTTAGGATGTGCCTCTGCCATTTCTTGAAGGCACCAGATATGTTTTTTGGCGTGAGTGGCGATTTTTCTTTTATGGGCCCTAATTTGTTTGTTGGCTGCGTCGGGTTAAGCCTAGCCTCTTTGTTCTGCGGCTTCAATGGCACCAAAGTCTGGTTGCTTCCGGAGCCACCCTTTGTTTTTTTTCCTTCTATCGATCTATTCATAGATCATCGTGCAGATCGGCTCAAATTGGAGCTCGCAGATGCCTCTATGGGCTCTATCGATTTTGCCTAATTTGTAGGACGCCATGCTTTCTTTTTTCTTAGGTGATCTTTCATATGTCTGGCTCCCACCCAGATCTAATCTACCTGATATTTCTTGCAAGGGATCACCTGGAAATTTCGAGAAACATGAGCTGCCACCACAACTATCGAATCCATGCGGTAAGCATTTCAATCTAGTTTATTTAGATTTTTGGATCTAGAAATTCCTACTGTAGACATTTGCTGAACATATAAATAGTGGGTTCTGGTCATCTAGATGGTGGGTTCTGGTCTAGTTATTTTGGGCCTAGCCACTTGGCTTTTGTCATTCTCAAAAAACATGTGAACTTCAGACAAGCAATAATATCCTTATAAAATCACATTTGTACGCCATGTCCAGGCCACATAAAGTTGCCGCAAGAGAAGCAAAGTTAAGTTATTCAAACAAGGATGAATCCCATTCGAGATTGGCAATTGTCAACTCCGCTGCATTTTACTACGTTTCTTAGCCCGTCTTAAGTGAAGTCTTTTCTAACCTTATGCTTGGTGCATTGTGCATTTAAATATTATTTCAAGCAGCTCAGGAGACATTGTAAGTTCTGCTGGAATGATGAATGCAGTGTCAACAATTTGCCATTGATCATCTTGAATATGGGGGAAGTCTCTACATTTCTTGCATTAGGTCAATAGCCCATCCTGATGATCATATAGCACACTACAAATAGTTCATGTACAAATCAGACTATGAAAGAATGGACATGGAAGGAGGATATCTCATTTATTTGTAAATCTCAGAAACTAGACACAGCTGGAGCCTTGAGCTTCCTTGCAGGTTCTCACATTCTAGTAGCAGGGGATTCTGAGGCTCGTTTCTTCCTTGTTTCTATATTGAAAATACTCTTGGAGGAAGTAGAGACATTGAAGACTAAGCTGTTTAAATACCACAGTAATTATGAACACATGATTATAATTACACATGATTGATGAACATGGAATATGAATAGAATTCATTTGGGCTCCTTATGTTGACAATACAAGTGTGATATAGAATACAAATCAGAATGCATATTGCTATATTGTTACAGGAGGAAGGAATTCCTTTTGAAGCTCGGAGGACATTGTTGGAGCATGCATCAACTGGCACAATTAACTTTGTAATGAACAGGTATCTTTCTTTGTGTCTCGTTGATATTAGATCTGTTGATTTTAACCCATTCCACTCTTGAACTTGGATATTTAGGCCTCCATGGATGTTGGAGTCAGACCCGAAGGAGATTGGATTTGGTATTTATTTGCAATAAGATACTCCAATTCAAATATAGACACAACTGCAAACTCCACACAAAGACTACATATGGCGCATCATCCATTGGCAATGCAAGCTGACAATCTGATCTACAGTGAGGATGGTACACAATGATTCAAGTGCTATATAGAGCAGCTTATTCTCGTGTTTCACAAAGTTAAGACATGTGCCTAATTAGTACCCTGTGCAACAAATAAAATGGGAAGCTTATAGACAGATGATGGATAAGAAATGAAGGCAATGAATCAGATGGGATTAGCAGTTTGAAAATTTCAAGCAGTTTGTACACTACAACATTGTAGTTCTCGGTAATTCTAGTTAGCTTACATCAATCAATATGGAAGCAAAAGGTCTTAATATCCCCAGAAAATGAAGTAACCTTATTATAAAGAACTTTAGCTCTGGTTATAGTTATTAAATACCCCAAGCCACATTGTTAATGCTATTCTCTAGCCTACACAACTTTAGCTCTACACATTAAGGATGTCTTTTAGCACGATCGATATTACTGACAATAATTGTCATAAATCCTTCTATAAAGTTGATTGCAAAGGTAGATCATGTTGCATTATGAAAAATGCTTGTATTCTTCGCAGCATATACAACTGCCAGTTGATCCATTTAGCCAAACCCTTTTATGTAATTTATGAAGTTTTTCCATCCTCTCCCATCCCTTACACATACCATCAAATATACAACAATAAAGGTGATAAGAGCAATAACAAACATCTACAATTCATGAAACTAACTTTACAAGACAAATACGATTTGATAGAATAGCATCGCTGGTAATTTGGCCTTGCCTTTGGACAAGTTAAATTGAAATGTAGCTAATACCTTGTCTCCTATATGCTTTCTTAATGAGAAATTGAATCCAAATCTAGAACTGCCCAAGCCTTCTGTTGCGCCTTTTTGCTAGTTTTTTTCAGATTTTCTAATTTCCCTGGCCTTAGATTTGCGAAAATAGAGATTCAATGGTGCAAAATAAGCCACATCAGATTTTGATGACATAGAAATTACACGTGGATAGGCTAGAATTTGAGGAAAGGCTGTAGGCCCGGTAGGGCTGGTGTGCTGATACAAATTGAATTAAATTGGATACCAAAAGATAATTGAAATGTCATTTACGTCTTTTGCAAACCATTTCAAAGCTTAATTAGGGCAAAGTGATATAAAATGAATTTCCAGGTCCCTTGGGCGCAGGTGGGGTCTTTTTCAGGTGGGTAATTTACTTGACAGTACTGCAATACAAGTTCATTTGCGATTAAACAATAAAAGATGAAACAAGATCAGGGAGTAGCGATAGTAATCTTTAGTTTTTAGCAACGGTCACATCTCCAAAGGAGTCGTACATCTCACGGTATTTCTGTGTTAATATAAGTGGTCAAGTTCCAGTAGCAATAGGGGACGGGAAATAGGAAGGTTTTGTTCGAAGTACAAAGGCTGGGAGTTTTATCCTTTAAGCAAGAGGAAGATGGTGGTCATCAGGGTAAGGGGGGAGCGAGCGGTCTATTGATCAAATGGTGCAGGAGATTGTTGACGAAAACCCAAAAGAGCATGCTTCGAAAATTCAAGAAAAAATATATGATCGAGTTCAGGGACTGCGAGCACAAGTTAGTGAAGGTCGGGGCACCAACAGGAGTAGTAGAAAAGGAGAAGGATGCGATGGGTAAGGAAGTCAGACACTAGATTAACTAGTTTCTTTAGATAAAATGTTATCACATTATCCTTGTATTCATCCCCAAATTTGGCTCTACAAAGAGCATACATAAATTACCTATCAATGTTGGAGGTCACATTAGATGCAATTCTTTTACATGATGTTAGCTTATTTTCTTGCTCACGGAGTTTTCTGCAGTGCATGCCAATTTCTTCAAGGATAGCCGATTCGTCCATTTGCAACAGAGCTTCCAACCGAATGCTTTTCTTCCCATCAGACGGTTAGGTTTGCTTGGTGGCTCAGGGACATGCAGACCAAACAATGTGACACAGGATTTATGATCAGGCTTCATTTTTTAGGAAGTAGACGAGTTTCTTAATGTTTCGTTTTGGAAATCCTTTTCCTTCTTGGCTTGCAAGTGTTTCCTCGTAGGCTTTTGGCTTAGACCAACGGCTTTTTGCAGCAAGGTTCCATCTACAGAGTAACTTAGTTTTGGAATAGATCGTACAGAAGAGATATGTTGTTATATGCACGGCAGTTCGGTTCATTTTCTTATACAAGATATGAGTTTTCTGGAACTTGTTGGAGGCACTGGGACGTCCACTGAGATAGTGCTGTGTGGATGGATTTCAGACATTTTTCCCTATCTGCTGCCAGGTCTTCTGCTAATAGGTTCAAGGTATATTGCTCCAAATCGAGTCTGTGGTCTTTCTAGCATATGAATTTTAGACATTTTTCCCTATCTACTGCCAGGTCTTCTGCTAATACATTCAAGGTATTTGCAAATCTAGTCTGTGGTCTTTCTAGCATTTCTAGTTTTACTTATGCACTGGGCACATGGAGATTTGGATTCCAAATACATTATCTGGCATAAGCAGGTTGTCTTGGGCCATAAGAAAATATTAGAGCTATGAACCCACTTCCAATGGGCTTTGCTGTACGCATTGCGGCAATTTTATTCATACAAATTTTGTGACTGACTACCATGAATGCTATGACACTGTCTTATTCATCCTCTTATTTAACCTTTGCAGTAGCCATGATAAACAAGGGCTCATTATCTACCATTTTCATATTGCATTACATGAAAAGTTCTCGCTCTGTTGTAGTGTATTGTACAAAATTTTCTAATACAGTTGCATCTGAATGATTTACAATGTTTGTATTTGTCTCGTGAAAGCATGTCTTACTTTTCTCTACCTCAAGTTTGACTTCCACATTTGGATGAAATGAACGATGTGGATGAAGTTAAAAAAGCCCTTAAAGATGTTTATACTTAAAAGACATCATTGTGGAGATGAATCATTGGCAAGGTTCTCGGTTTTAAGGAGCAAAGCAGATCTATTACATGCAACAGAAGCAACAAGTCATGTCTGATTCTCAAGGACCAAAGCAGATCTATTACATGCAACAGAAGCAACAAGTCATGTCTGATTCTCAAGGATGCCTGTACATGACCCTATAGTGTAATTCTTAGCAAAAGAGTGCATTGAAAATTGAAGCTCAAGAACATGGAGCAATGCTTGACTTTTATGTTTCTATTTGCACCAGGAACATGGAGGAACAATATTGGGCTAATCTTGACTTTCAAAACCCAAAATGAATTGTTCATAACAAAGAAAGTAAGCCAATTCATCTCATAAAAAATGGAGATGCTAGAAAGAGCATGGTCTTCTTCCAGAGAGCTGCATGGTCTGCACAGGTATTTCTCCATCAAGGAAAACTTGTAAATCGTTTTTTGCACACTGATGAAGGCGCTCCAGACCAACTTCAGCCTCACCTGTGAAGTTATGCAGTTTTCAGTCAAGACATGTTACTTCAGCTTCCCTTGACATTGTATCAAGTTTGAACTTGGTTTACCCTGTAAGTAATTCAAAAAATTGCTTCTTTGCATGCTCATTTTCAGGAAGATAATATCCATAAGCATAGGTCCACTTAAGAATGCAACGACATTCAACAACTTGCAGAATAACTTGAACAACTTGCATTTGATGCAGATTCGAAAGTGCCTTTGCCCTTGACTGTTTACAATGTCCACGTCCAAGCCGGAATATTAACATAGATAACTAACAAAGCTGATATATCTCAACTTGCTAAAAATAAAAGTATGACATAACTCCTCTCAGCCTCATCATACTACAAAAAACATCAGCCATAAACATAATATAACAAGAAAATATTGCATGATTGAGAACATAACATACAACGCCCTCTTGTTTTGCAGGCTCGTATTGATTGCAGGCATAGAACCCTCCTATTCTTTCACCGTGTTCAGACCAGGCACCCAGGCAAAGCCTGAAACAAAAGGAAAAACAAGCAATTATTAACATCTTGGAGCATGTAGATATCCAGAAACATATCATCATCGAGTACACAAAAAGCTTAAACAAGAGTGTGTCTCCCAATTTGATCTCCTGCACAACAATTAAGAGGCAGGCAATACTCGCAAAATCTAAGCCATATTAACTATGAATGACATAATTAAAGCAGCGACAAAAACCACATAGAATGTGCACATAAATGAACATTATATATATATTTTTGAGATGCCTGAACATCCCTAAAATCAATAACAAATCCTCTAAAAGGCTATAACAAATACACAGGTCCGCTGCTGGTTAGAACATACCAACAAAACTCAAATTTACATGGTGGTGTGCATGTGATGTGCATGCATCCTTGATTCTTTTCAATTGGCCGCTACATTTTAGGCGAGGCTTTGAATTTGCAAGTATCCTGTCATGCTATAAAACAAATTAAATTCACCTCTGCGAGATTGAAACATACGGAACGAAAAAAAAAAAGCTAATGTTATTGAGATAAAACTGAAATGCCTAGCCCAAATGCAAACAACTTAGCTCCTATTGGACTCAGGGTTCCAGATGCCATTTCCAGTATATGTCAACAAAGTGACTTCACAAATTCGTATTGTACGTTAGTAATTATATCAATTCATGTTTTCAGATTCCGCATTATTATTAAGAATCCACTTTGCAACAGTTTCACAATCTACAGGACAATGAGCTTCCTCTAAGCACTGCGTTTCAATGAATTCAAGGTTGAGTGGCATAAACTTCCAAGCATACTAAAAATACAACAAATTCACAATCACTTACATTTCAACAGAAGTTATGAGAACACTTGCAGACGATTTCATAGGAACTACCTCCAGGAAAGAACTCAACAGCATATTCACATCCGGGGGCTGGCCTCGCACTCTTAAAGCAGTGGCTATCCATAAAATATTAATGTAATGATTCCAGCTTTGAAATACAACAGAAGTGATGGCCTTGTTGAAGAAACCAAAACTGCATGGTCTTCTTCTTCTTCTTCCATAAGCACCTGGCCGAAAGCACATCGTTCAATAAATCGTCCAGAATATGAGGGAAAACTCTATATTAAGCACGAGAAAAATGCAATCAAGTTAGTGATTCTTCAGTTAGAGGGAAAATGCGGCACCTGAACTGCCGGGGCCATTGTTGCCTGCTGGAATTAGGGAAGCCGTTCTTCCTACTTGGAAATGGAATGGATTGAGTGAAGAAAGTAAAATGCGGGTAGAATAGATAGAGAGGCGAGAGGGGATGGAGAGGAATCACCCATTAGGCGTGATGGTCACCAATAGCCATCTCTGTAAACCTAGTCTGGCAAAAAAAAGCAATACCAGTTGTTTATGTGCGAGGGCCCTAGACCGCTTCGACTCTACTTCAACAAGCCTTTTGTAGAGTTTACTCGAAGCAGATAACGAAGAGGATGGAAGCTTTGATTGAGAAAGCAGCTAATCTGCCAGAAATGATGGTCGGCCAGCTTATACACTAGTTTGGACGAGATCCCTGCCCAAACAAACATTTCAGTGGCCTAATCGAGCAAGGCTCTAGTTAAAGAAGCAAATCGTAAAGCTCTGTTTATGTAAGGAGATGCCATTATCTCTCTTGCCATAGCCCTAACGCATTTGGCGGAGTCCATTCACATCTCCGTGCCTAATTTCTTGTAATTTCTATTTTTGACAGCCATCGATGTGAAGATTCTTAGATCCAACGGCAAATTTAGATGCCACCTTATATTTTGCTTAAGTGGAGGTGCTACGTGGATGGCCTAGAATTGCAAGGAGGGTTGCACGCTTGGTTAGGCTGGCGTGCTAAAAAAGAATTTGAACTAAATTAAAGAACTTGACGCGAAATGTAAAATAGGTCCTTTAGCCAGGGACCATAATGCTAAAGAATATTCACTCAGCATATGCTCATAACTCAACGAAAAAATGATCCACCAAAAACAAATTGAAAGGGAAATGGAAAATGGTTTACCTGTATTTAACTGTGCCCGTGTTGCCGGACCTGCGCCTATAGAGTTTATGTCAGATTGGAAGCTGCAAAACATCGTTTTTTCTTAATTCGACTTTTGTGCGGTCTGTGGGTTTTCTGGTTCATTTCTAACCCCAAAATTTTCAATCAATGTTATTATCTAAAGATTAACAGTATAGCAATTCAATTACCTTCATGTTCTATTGTTCAGGTAATACTGGACTGCAGACATCTGAATCACCATTTGAATTGTGGGCAGCAATGGACAACTATATCTTAGAATTATCGCACTACATAGCCTAATATGTACTAAAGGATTTTTTTTCTGCATTGGATATTGTTGGTCACTGGTCTTGCAATGGATGGTGATCGTAGCGAGAGTGCAAGCAGCTTAAAACCTCAATGTCTGCCTATGCGGGCGCCGTCTCTGCCATACACACTCAACGATTTTATCCGCATAAGATTACTTGGCGTGGGATCTTATTCTGAAGTACTTCAAATTTGATTATCGTTTTTTCGTTTAGCTCAAATTATCTATAATTTAGCTCTTGTTGGTCCCCTACATTCTTGTAACTATTTCCTGCATTTGAAGGTTCTTCAAGTAAAGAAAAAGGATACTGGGGAAGAATTTGCTTTGAAGGTTATGAACAAACGCCATGTTATACGAGAGAAGAAGATAAATAATGTCAAAATGGAACGGATGATACTTGACCATCTTGACCATCCAGGCATTGTGAAGTTGTGCTTTACATTTCAGGATGCTCATTCTCTGTGTATCCACTGACTTGATGCCTAGCTAGTTGGTTAGTATCTAGAAGATCGGCTTTACATAATGTAAAATTCAGGTCACTGCTGGGTCAAAATGTTTATTATACAGAAGGCATTTAAAGAAGAGAACAACCCAGTTTCTGCATCGAAAGTAAAACATGAAAGCAAAGTCATTTTGTGTGAATGTGTATATCATAGTTCTTCGTATTTTTTGTTAAAAAAGAACATGCGATTACAATCTGTGAATTTAACCTAATCAGATATGGGCTTAGAGTGCTGCCATGGAGGGGAGCTATTTGATCAGATAGGGAAGGTAGGGAAAGGAACGTGAATGTGATTTTCATATGCGTGAATATCCACATGGTCTGTCTTTTTCAGAAAGGTCAGCTTTCATTGGAAGAAGCTAAGTTCTATGCTGCTGAACTGGTTGAAATTTTGGAGTATATCCATGGGAAGGGCTTGATTCATCGAGATCTGAAAGTAAGATTTGATAACCACATTCATTTGAAAATTCTAGTAAACTACAATAAGGGGGAAATGCTAAAAGTATATGTTTCAGTAAACAGCTTGGCATTATTCTTAACTGTTTATATCTGACTTCTTGAGCATGGGTTCCATCATCCAGAACCAAGTTTTGCTTCAGTAAAAATAACTGGTTAATTTTTCAGTATTATTTCTTTCGTTTTATCTGTAAGCTACTCCACTATATCATCTTTGCTTTGACAGCCAGAGAATGTACTCCTTATGTTAGATGGACACCTAAAGTTAGTGGATTTTGGAAGCGCAAAAGCAACAATGCCTCCTCTTTCTGAGTTGAATTTTTCAGAAGGTAATACTTGGCTTTATTCTTAACCATTTGGAGGAATACATGCTCCTGTCAGTAAGTTGAGTTACAATGTCAGATTCTGGAGAATGATGTATGCCCATTAAATGAACTTTTTGGGTTGTTTATTCTAACTTTGGGCTTAATCGAGGAGGTTAGCATACATTGAACGGTTAAGCCATGTGGTCAGCTCGATTGGTTGCTCCCATCCTCTATGTAAAAAATGACCAATAACAATAGTCTGGTGCTTTGTTTAGAGGATTATGCCTTGTTATTAATTCCAATCAGAGTAATATGTTGTTCCTTTTAATGCAAGACAGTTCTGAAATTTGTTTTTGTAAATTCAGGTGATAACGCTAGCAATCTAGTTGGTACAGCTGAATATGTATCTCCAGAAGCCCTCAAGGGCTCCCGTGTGACAATTGGGTATGCAGATATATATGCTGTCATAGGTAGCCTTACATAACCTTACCTGTTTTTTAAACAGAGCGGATCTGTGGGCTTTGGGATGCATCTTATATCATATGCTAGTGGGTGTACCACCATTTAGAGGAGCAAGTGAGTATCTCACATTCCAGAAGGTAATGCAAGGAGAATTTCTCATGCCTTCCCACGTATCCTCCGAAGCAAAAGAGCTCATAAATGGTTTATTGGTATGTTCTTGAAGCCTTAGCATCAATAGTTTTTTTTTTTAAATATTACGACGTGGTAATGTTCCAATGTAGAGTAATTATATTGATTCCATGTCTAATGACAGGCATAATATCAAAGAGACAATATGTTTTTTGTAAAACAGCCTGTACGATAATATTATGTGTAATTTTCTAGTGCAAATGGAACATATTGCATCTCTTTTGATGACACTCTGCTTCACCTATATGTTTCTTTTTGAACATTTTGTCATGACAGGATATGGAACCAGAAAAGAGGCCTGGTGCTGGCATGGAAGGGTATGCTGCTCTTCGAGGACACCCATTTTTTAATGGCATTGACTGGATGCAACTTCGAAAATCTCCTGCCCCGAAGTTTTTACTTCCAGAAATTGAGGTTGGCAACATATTTTTTTCGCGTAGGGCATCCTGGGCTTTATACTAATGAGTCTGCTGTGCAGTTTGGTGGGGAAAATGGTTACAGTGGTTCCGGGAGTTCAGATTGGGAATTTTCTGAACTTGGAGATGGTTTCTCAAAGATGGGAATTAAAGATACTGCAATGTAGGAGGATCAGTCTGTGTAAGAGATGAGAGCAAAGTATCAACCAGGTTCGATTCCCTCAGCATAAATCAGAAGTCTTTGGAGACTTGTTTGTTTTTGAGATAAGGTAGATATGTTGAGTTTACTTGTTATTTTGAGGGCTTTGGAAGTTATCTATGTTATGCCTCAAAGTAGAGAAGCCTTTGAGTTGTAAAGTATGGTCCCAAATCAAACATCTAGTTTTTCAATATTCAGCCGTATGAAATAAAGAACATGGTTTTTTTGTATGCATGCACAAAACACTGCTATGAACTATTGAGAAGTGATCGGAGGTGCTAATCGTGTTGCGCGAGCAGTTTTAGAAGCCACAGAAACTGGTAGACCATCGTCTTTAAGATTTACTTGACCAAATCCTGTTTACTTGTCTACAGAGGAGGTTATTCGGTAAAATGAAGGCTTAGGTTTTTCCAAGATGCGAAATTTGGATGGGAGCTTATTCAACCTGCCTCAGGTAAAAGGCACCGATGTGGTAGTAAGAAAGTAGAAAAGAAACTTGTGTCCCACCTAAACTTTACAACATTGTACTCATGGGTGGAACATGTAATATGTCGTGGCAAAATATTCTTCACTGACAGAGGAACACAATGAAGAAGATTAATGTTCTTTAATTATTTTATCCAATAAGAGGAGAAACTCTTTCCCTAAAACATGCACTTATGTCTGGCGAGTGACATATTTTATTTTGTGTTTTACCACAACAAATTTGGTACAAATGGGAGATTGAGCTTGTTATAGACAAATGATGATGATCTTTGTTATGGCCTAAGCAAAAGCACCCTTTGGAGGACAAGCTGTAGTATGGAAGCAGACTGAAAGGTATACACAATGTGAAAGTTCTTGAGATTATTTGTATTGTTTTCAGTATTGCTAACATGTTAATTGTCATTCATTTTACAGAAATTAATGGAGGCCGTTTGCGCTTTTTCTTCTAATTTGCACCCATATTAATCTTTTTGCAATTCGGCATATGCTACAGTTTCTTTGAATGAGCTCTTAAACAGTGGAGACTTTCCAAACGAAGGATTGTACATTTCTAATGTAATGTGCGTCTCTTCGTCACGTATTATATAAAAAGCCGTGTAAGTGCGAGGTGCAAGGCTGCCGATGCATGAGTTAAAAAGGGTGTAACCAATAGTAATTTCAGCACGTGATTTTATTACCATTCTTCACTCTTGGCTTGAATAACAACTAGTTTCTTTTTCCTTTTGTCAAATAGCTTCTAGTGTCACAGCTTATATATATAAATGTCGAGGGAAAAGGTCAATGGACTTTTGTGAAATTGTTACATGTCGCAGCTTTTGTATAGATGGAGTTCTGTTGAAACCATCACCTCTTTAGAATCAGTAGGCAAGTTTCCTTATTTTTTTTGTCGTGAAACATTTGTTTAACATTGTCACATGAGTCTAATTTCAAGTTAGTAGAGGACTTGAACATGTTATCTAAATGAAACAGAAGCATTACATAGAAAGCAAGGACCAATCTTTCCTATTTGAAATTCCTTTCCTTCTCTCTCCTAGCAACTAAGACTCCTACATGTTCTTCATCATCTTCCTGAGTTACTTTTATTTGTTCCATTTCTCTGTTTCTCTCAACAGTTCTTATCAAAGTTCCCAATTGACCAAATTTAATGGATGCCCTAGGAAGAGAAAGAACTTCGAGAAAGAGGAAGAACTTGAAATTCCTTAGTGATTGGCACTCCCGAAGCCTTTGCATCAGCAATTATATAATCAAGATTTTAAAAGAATTGTGCAAGGTTATTTTTTCATGATACCTTCCTCCATAACTATTCCTGCACCTTAGCCATCCTTAACTGGTAGGCACTCAACTTGATCTAAGATCTACCAAATAATGGAGGTTATAGCCAAGCTCCATTGGATTGTAGCCAGCACAAATCCAGCATATGTAGCAGCCGCAGGGGATCTTTGGGTATGGAGGAAATTTGCCTTGTGTTACAGTGGCAAAAAATCTTGAATTGCGTCAAAACCTGTGCTCTGAAAACCTTGAACTGCCGCGAAACCTGTGCTCAAATCTTGAACTGCGGCAAAAGTCCTGATCGCGATTCTGGAAAAAAAAATTCTATAAAAACTTCCGCAGCAAGGCAAACATTCCTTGGAAAGAATAAACGCCCATCCCTTGATTCGAGATTGGAGCAAAGTGTTGGTCACGGCGACTTTGTTGATAGATTGATGTCTTGCTAACCATGGTTACCAAATTGGTTGTCGGGTGATTCATTTTCGAGGAAAAAATTGTCATTGATTCTTTTCAAAGAAATTGTTCTTACTTGATTCCTTGTGCTAGGTAACCGGCCAGATTGAGGGGTTTATGGCTGAAACCGGCAGGTGGCATCGCCGAGAGCTGCGTTAGCCGCGAGTGGCACCACCGCCTGCGAGTAGCCCTGCTCCCGGCGGTGCCACCTGCCGATTTACCGACCAGAAACCCCGAAATCCGGCTGGCTACCAAACGTAAGCCGGCATTTGGGGAAATTCCGTTCTGACAGAATGCTAGGACCTTCAATATCCATGGCTATGGCCTACTGCAACGATGGAGTTGCCGCAGAAATGTCTAAAAGCATTCACTCGGATTTTAAAGAAGAGCAATGCAAGCAAGCAAGGAATTTGGCATTAGGTCGCTATTGCAAACCTGCAAAGAATGGATTTCAAAGCTGCTTTTTTCCGTGTTCTCATTTGCAGAAATCCGAAAGAACAGGGGGTCACCGGACAAAAGCACAAATAGGCTACAAACGCTCAGCCGACCGCAAACAGGAGAATGGGAAGAATAAGCTCTGTCATGAACCGTATGGTCGTCACAAGCTCGCTTTGCCGACCATTGCAAACAGGAGAATGGGAAGAATAAGCTTCTCAAAGCTTCCGATCAACCGTAATGTCTTGCTGAAGACAGAAAATGGAATAATGCGGAACAATGAGAAAGTGGAGCTCTTGAAGTTGCACGATAGGGATCCTTCACAAATGCTCAACGCCGGATAAGAAACAGGGGAAAATCTGTCAGTCGCTACAAAGGAAGCTATGGCAACGCTGTAAGGGCCAGGTCACATGAGGATGTTGACATGACGTCTTTCATGTCGACTTGAATGCTTATAAAAAGTTGGGGTCGCATGTTCATCTTCAAAGGAAATGCCACGTCAAAAAGCTATGAATCGTTCGAAGAAACTTCCTTAATTTAGACGGTTGATCTATTCCAAGATTTGCAACGTGTCAAAATAAAAAGGCTTCATGTCAACATGGACTCCTTCAGTCGAAGAGGAAGCCCGTGGAATGGATAGACGTTGACATGAAGCTCTTCATGTCAAAAACTCTCATGTGACCCTTAGTTTTTGAAATTTTGACGTCTATCCCTTCATATTGACATGTACATGTGACCATACCCTAAGCGGCGCCACCAGGAACAGTAAACTCAAAATTACCTGTAATAAACATTTAGGGAATAGTCGAGGAATTTCCACAAACGGCAGTTTACAAGACGAAATAACTTATCCTCTGGGTGAAATATTCTGTAGGTGGTTCTGCCCCTGTAGGGTTGTTTTTGTTTGAAGAATCTCTTGGATGTGATTCCTTTTGATGGTATCGAGATGTTATGTTGAACGTGAAAAGGAAGGACATTCCCAAGTTGCAGGGGCAGCTGGCGGTGGCTTCTGGCGGTAGCCAGCTGTCCCTGCAACTCGGAATGCCCAGCCTCTTCATGCTCCACGACATCAAGAAAAGCCAATAACAGGCAACTTGGAGAGATTTTAGATGCAAGAAGAGAGATTAGGGCCAAAACGGACTAATTCAGAGAGACTGTGACGTCCCCTACTTCGTCTACGATGCTCCCATCGTATCCGAAGGCGGAGTTCATCCCCCTGGTAGTCAAACTAGCAGGGGCCATCCACCTGACACCAATCCCATGAACTGGGCCAGTGAGGGAAGAGTGGATGGGTCATTTGCCCGTCTTCCTTCGGGACCGTCCTAGCTGCGGAAGCGTGAATAAACATGAGCACATAACATCAATACATCAATAAGCTAACCTCGAAGGGTGAACACATCATAACATCACATGTACAACAACATCAATAGCATCAACATGGGGAGATCCTACCCAGGGCTCAGACTCATAGGGGATCGACTGACGGCTTAGGTCTCCAGAAGCCAATGCAGTCCGAGTCATGGCAATGAATTGGGCTGGTATAAGAACATGGCTTTGGGTAGTCCACTCCATCCGCCCCTCCCGTGCACACTTTGCAGAGTAGGTTGAAAAGTGTTGGGACCAGACCATAGCCTGCCGGGTACATAGCCAAGAGGGCTACTGCTGGGTTGCATCTCCCCAGTCCCGATGAGGCAGGAGGAGAGTCACCTCCCCGCCAGAGGCATGCATGCCCATCACAAGTGGCTAAAGGGCCACTGCCCTTATTCGACTTGAACCCCATGGAAGGTGACGCATCACCCCAGAGGTGTCGAGATCATGCCTTGCCCACACTCAGTGGCAAACCATTAAGCCTAGCCCACTAAGATCCCTGGTAGGCTTTACACACCAGAGGGATCAATCAGTGATGGGACAAATCCCCCTTTTTCATCCGTCTAGCCCCTCCACCCACAACCAGGCGGGCTCTTGTGCACGGGCCACATTAATTGGGTATTAATGAGGCTATCTAGGAACATCTGCTACAAAGGCTTTTATGGTCTCTACCCCCCTTCCCAATACACGGGAGAGCATAGAATGAACACCTTCATCATCAAAGAACTGAAATGTAGAATAACATCTAATCTATCTACCTAAACATCCAAAGTTAGGTTCTTTTGTTAGGGCTTATGATCTCGGGATCTATAAGGCCTCTAATGCTGAACTAACATGGTAAACCAGCTCATTGCCAAACCAAAAGGCAGTTTTGCACAACAGAATGACTGTTTACCTGGCGCCTGACTTGCTCCAGATCCTCGGAATGCGTCCATGCCTCTGATCCTGCCGAAGACTGCTGCTGCTGGAAGAACTGTTGTGCAAAGACGGCTTTTCAGAGTCTGGCAATGCGAACTAGGGTCTTGGCTTGGCTGGAATGGCTCTTGGAAACCCTAATTGCGAAAAGGAAGAAGGGTTTAGGGTCTAAGGGGAAAGCCCTTATATAGAAACCCTTAGGGTTAGGTTAACATTGGCCAAATGGGGTTTTGCCATTTGGCATGGGGTTTATAGTTGTATATGTTTATTAAACATGCACAACTTACGAGGTTGCCCCCTAGGTGCAACCCTTTACGTCTCGCTAGTATTTGTCATGGTGACAAGTACGTGTGACGTGGTGGTATAATATACATATTTGGGGCATATATTATATTGGAACGTCACAATCTCCCCACCTTGAATTGATGCTGTCCTCAGCATCACGCGTCTCCCCACCTTGGAAACCTGCATATCCTGCAATTACATTTGATACATATAACTTTACAACATGATTACCCAAGGTAATACTTATTCATAACACATCCTTGTTTAATATTATACTATGATAAGAGGTTATTTCATCCTCTTGCTTTATCGTCTATTAGCCACAAAATTTTATGGCTTACACCATTATTATAAACATAGTTCTAAAATTGTCTAATTAAGGTTCCACATCGTTTCCTTACAGCACATCATGACAAAATTATGTGTTGCAAGTCTTCGCAATGCAACCTTCCTGCCGCTAGACTCTCCTATTGGCCTACAGGTTCAACACTACGTCAGTATTCATTAAATTATTATAAAGTTGGTTGTTAGGGAACCACCCATTAATTACAATTTACATGGATGCAAGACTAATCTCCCGGCGTAGGAAGAGGATGCTTCTTCCATCGTGGCCGTGGAGACAACGCCCTATCATGCCTAGGATGAACACTCATGCCTACACCTTTAGTTGCCTTTGGCGTGAAGGGTGGCGTCCTTCCCGTGGTAGGCATTGACTAGAGGTGCTTTCCTATCAATGCATGCCTGAATGACCTCTTATCTCTCAAGGTCATCTACTTCCTCGTGAGACGGAAGTAGACTTTTTAATCTACCTTCCACTCACCTATCGGTTCGGTTAATGTCGACTACTTGGTGTGACGACCCCTTGCATTGCTCCATGAATTGGGGGTACTGCTTCTCCAAATCTGATTGTAGTACCCACGTAGCATCCTCCACATATAACCATTTCACTAGGTATTGGAGAAATTTGGATCTTCTTGTCTTCTTATAGGCCCTGTCAAGAAGAACCTCTAGGACGATTTCAAGCTGGTCGTCCGTCATTTCCAGTAACTCGGTTGTCTCCAATACTTCCTCTGGATTAGGAGTGTGCCTCTTTAGGAGACTTACGTGGAAGACCCTATGGATTTTGAGATGTGCTGGCAGGTCCAACTTGTAGGATTGGGTACCTACTCTTTTGGTTATCCTGAAAGGTCCAGCCCATCTTGGAGCAAGTTTCTTGCAATTTCGATTGCGGAGCTTGGCCTGCTTCACCTTGATCTTCAACCACACATTGTCTCCCACCTGAAATTACCGTTCTATGCTTATCGGCCACGCTTTTCGCCTACTTCTTCATTTGCTAGAAGGTATCCTCTTACTTCCTCCACCAATTGCTGCATATCCGATAACATCTGCTGGGAGACTTCCACTTTTGACACTGGGTTGTGCCAAGTATCTGGGGTAAGACACTGATACCCATAATTAATCATGAAAGGAGACATCTGCGATGACTCCTGCTTAGTGCTGTTGTAGGCGAACTCTACTAAGTGGATGAAATCCTCCCACTTAGGCCCTTTTTCCACGGCAGGACTAAAATATGACTGTCGCAATGCAATAAGACAGCATATAAGACTCCATGTCATCTCCACGTCATGTCTCAAATCAAAACCTTTCCCACTGACTTTTATGCGACATGTCCTTAATATATAAGACACCTTTTATATTTTTTGCTTTTCCACTGCGCTGCGTCTAAAACTAAAAACAATAAGAACTCGAATCTCTGTGAAAAACTAAGAACAACAAGAACACGAATCTCTGTGAAGAAATCAGAGGGAACTGGAAGCAGAGCAGAGCCGGGATTGCTTGCACCTTTATGGCGATGGACCCATAATCAGAGACATTGGCGATGGACCCATAATCAGAGGCATTCTTTTCCGGATATCCAGTGTGAAGAAATCAGAGGGACCTGGAAGCAGAGCAGAGCTGGGATTGCCAGTCCTTCTGCAACATTTGAACCTTCTGCCTCAATCGGCCTCCTTCCAGTTCACTCAATCTGCCTCAATCGGCCTCCTTCTTCCAGTCACTCTTTTCTGTGAATGTGCCTGCGTCTGTTGGGAAAAAGGCAGCGGCGTGCTAAAAAAATTGGCATGTTGTGTCTTGCTTCTGCCAAATCCAACTCTCTTCAGCCAGATTTCGACCTTCTGCCAAATCTGACTCTGTTCAGCCAGATTTCGACATGTAGCTCCAGATTTTGACTCTCCAAATCCGACTCTCTTCAGCTCCAGATTTCGACCAGATTTCCAGGGAGTTCCGGCGATTGCAGTCCATGATATACAGCCCAACGATTCCTTCCTGCCCAATCTTTTTTTTGCGACATCCGAAGTTTCAGGTAAAGAATGTCTCTGATTGTCTTATTTTCTGGTGGGGGCTTTCCCCCGGAAGAAAATAAGACTTCAAAGTTGTACGGTCCTTATATGTGACATGTCTTAAAAGTTGCAATGGAAAAGCTACCTTGTCTTATATTCTTAGGTGGCCCAATAGTAGCTTGATAAATATAAGACAGGAGTGTCGTGGAAAAAGGGCCTTAGATTGTTTGTTCCACACATGATTCCTTAGCATATCTTCAATAATCCTATTGGTTCGCTCCGTCTGACCATCTGTTTGCGGATGATATGTTGTGCTCATAGAAAGCTTCGTCTGGATGGTGGTAAATAGGTCATGCCAAAATGCACTCATAAATTTAGAATCCCTATCCGAGATTATCTCCCTCGGCATGCCATGGAGTCTACAAATTTCTTTAGTAAATAGGACGGCAGTATCCAATGCTGTGTCTGTTGTCCTGCACGGCACGAAGTGTGCCATCTTCGACAACTATCCACCACCACCATCAGGGCATCCTTCCCACTTAGCATTTGGCACTGGCAATGGCTCCAAGGCTCCTGGGATTCGGAGTTGCTCTGCTTTTGTTTGCTGGCATATCTGGCATTCACGAATGTACCTTGCTATCTGCTTCTTTATGCCTGGCCAGAAGTAGCTGCTTCTAATCTTGAAATATATCTTCATGAACCCTGCATGGCCAGCTATGGGGCCCGGGGGGTGCACACAATGGGACCGTATAAAATACGTGCGTGTACGGTAGGGGGTTTAATTCAGGGTATTTCCGTACGTATACGTACGGATGACATAGGGGTTCAAAAATGTCTAGCTACGTTAGGGGGTAGGATGCAATGGTCTACCCCCATATTTTCGTATACGTTAGGGGTATGCTTTTGTTTTTTTTGGTCAAGTAAAGGGGGCTCCCGATCGGGCGGTCTGCAGTACCACCGGAGTACCACTGCGCTTCTGGCATTCGAGAGCTCTTGGGACCTTTCCGGCATCTGGCATTAGGCGTCTCTTCCGGTCTCAGTTGCAGTATTCACTTGAAATCATCAGTATTCAGTTGCAGTATTCCGATCATTTGGTTTGGCAGTATTCACTTCTTCCAGTAGTGCTCCAAGTAAATCTCATGTGGTCGGCATTTGGCATGGCACAAGAAGATACAGTAAGGCCAGTGTTCATTTTTCTAGAAAAGCATCATTTAGTAAACATTTTTCTAGTAAACATTTTTCTAGTAAGCATCCTTTAAGCGTTTTAGGCAAATGCAGCTTGAGGATGTGGAGCCAGATAATTTTACATTTGCAAGCCTTCTCTCTGGGTGCCTCAATCCATCTGAACAAGCAGAAGGTAAGTTCTTTCATGCTTGTAGCTTAGATAGTCCATTTGATACATATGCTGTTGTTAAGACTGCCCTCATAAGTTTAGCTTTGTAAGCTCTCTCGATGCCTGCCAAAGCATCGAATATGTAGCTCTTCCCTACCAAGGTTTGTTTTATTTTGGCCTCCCAAAGCACGAATATGGTCTAATGGTTTCTACCCTTTTTTGCAAATCTTGAAGCAAGCTACTGAATCCGGCCGCAATGAGGGCAACGCCCCTGTTCCTTCCTGTATTTTACAGGTTATTACTTCAGATCATCTTCTCATTCTCTGTTGACACTGTAGAAATATCCATAGTCTATGATCAAAAGCAGAATGAACTGATTCGCGAAAGAAACATTATTTTTAACAATGCTTTTTAGAACCATTCACTGATGTAGTCTTTCGCATATTTGCTTATCACCGTTAGTTCTGACAAATACTATTTGCAGGATTTTCATGGAGCTGGATTCGTATTGCATGACTTTCATAGAGATGAAATGGTGCTTAACAGCCTATTAAGGTTTGCTTCCTGATTTGCTTTAATATAACTAAAGCTTCGTTTCATGGATGGAACTCTACTTACAGTTTGTTTTCCATCTTAAGGACATCCAATAAATGTTTTGCATTTGACAAGTAACATTTTCAGCTTCCACGCATCATAAAAAATGCATGTATTACTCTGTTTTCAATGTTCTTGTTGTGTCTCTTGGTTTGATAATAGAGACATGTATGATCATATATCTTTCTCTTTGTATTTCTATGACCATTTGCCAGTTCAATTCTTTCTCTTTGGTCTTGTGACTATTTGCTGGTGAATCTTGAAATCCTAAATATAGAAAATACAAGAACATAATTCTGTTGGCTTGTGATGCCTTTGTTGTGTTGCTACCCATAGGCAAGTTGACATTACCATAGGCCATGTTTCATTTCATTAGTGCTTCTATTGCATATGCTGCCTTGTGAGGTTACAACATTTTTCTTTTTTTGTTTCTGCATAGGTTGCTGACATTGAAGATTCAGGGGACCTATTTGCCACGTTTTTTCCATGTTTTAATGCACTCTTGTATCGAAGTTCAAATATTTGTGTTTATCATTGCAGATACAAAAGGTTTCTACTAGAACAGTTCAAGTAGCATTCATTCTCATGTGCTTACAATGCACTTACATATATAGTAGATGAAAGATTTTAGCTTTCTTCTGCAAAATAACCGAGTTTGGGACTGGAAATTAAGCCTGGCTAGATCTGAGTGGTGTTTTGGAACATGCAGGTGATTTAGGGCAGCCACATTGGAGTGTAGCCACACTTGATCACGTCCAAAAATATGGCTACAATGTGCTTTTGTATGCTGGTGACCTATCTTATGCTGACTATTACCAACCTCGATGGCAAGATGCCTTAAGAGATAATGCAATGATGCAGGTAATTAACCATTGGTTATCATACATTCGTGGAGGCATGCTTGATTCGAGCTTTTACCCGTTAAACGAAATGCATATTTATGATGTGGTAGCATGGAATCAGTCTATACCAAGCAGGACTAGTTAAGAAAGCATTTGAAGTATTTGAACAGATGCATCAGCATGATGTGGTATCGTGGAACACAATGTGGACAGTTCATAGAAGCTAGCCAGCTTTTCAGGCTAGTGCCTGAAAGAAATGCCATAAGTTGGACGACTACCATGATGGGCAGGATATGCTGAACAGGGACACCCTGGTAATGCCCTCCAGATAAATATGCTTTCTCAGCATACATTAAAAGTGAAAACTTAAAGATGCTATTGACTTCTCCAAGCAGATGACTTAGATTAACCAAATTTCTGGAATATTACGATTGCAGAATCTTCAGAAATGTAGACTATAAAACATTAGAAATCTAGACTAGAGAATCTTTTATTCTTGCAATTGATCAGGAGCAACCATTCCTTTTGTTGAAGGCACCAGCATATGCTGGCAATGACAAACAGGCTACTTTATTTCAAAAGAATGTTGTTGCTGTCACAATTACATTGGCTTGTGTTATAAAAGTCTTAGTTAAAGGATCCAATTTAATTTTGTGCCAAGTATATACAGGCACATCATTTCTGCTTATTGTTGCAGTCATTGAGTGCTTCAGTTGACAATGGCATTGATTTGGGAATGCCAAAGGTTGTCACAACAAAACTTCCAACTATGGACAATTATATAAAAACAAGGTAATTTGGTCAAGAATATAATTTGAATTAAATTCAAGTTGCTCACATTAAGACTCAGTGTCTTATAGGAAGCGTGGTTAGATATGTGTGTGTGTTCTTTTGCCAAAGATAATATGTGCTCCTGTCTTAGATATGAAGTTTTTTTTTCCAACAACTTATTGTGTAAGATTTGATGTTGTACATTACTTGCACATATCCTTTGGATATTTTGGAACATTTTGTCTTTGTTGTTTAGTCTTTGGGGGCATTTTGTCTTTGCATATATATTTTTAAAATACAAATAAATGAATTACATTGTTCTAACAATCAAGATCATGTTGCAATGAGGTCCTTGCCACCCAGAAAGAGCGCAAAAGCAAGGTCTTGCATTTATTAATAATCTTAAGATTGTCCTATGATTGTCCCTTGTCCACAAGTTAAACCCGGGCTAACCCTAAACTGTAGCTACTTAACACTCAACTTGGTCACTCAAATAATCAAATGTATATACAACCTGATCGAGGGCACTTGTGGACGGGCTTGTAGCGGCTTGTAATAAGGTGTAACTGGATTTATGAAACTTATTCTAAAAGTATGGTAAGGGGTTTGGCTAAATTTGGATAATTGATTGTACAAATATGGTAGGGGGTTTGACTGAATTTATAGAACTCAGGGTACATATATGGTAGGGGGTGTATTTTGAGTTTCTAAAAAATTTCGTATAAGGGGGTTTTTTCGTGGGTTTTTAACCGTATAAGGGCCTTTTTCTTTAACCCTGTGCACGCACATGCCATATATACCTTACATTAGCTGCACCCCCCGGGCTATGGGGCTATTGTGTGTATCATAGAGAATTAATTTTCTTACTCCCGAAGATTATGGTACACACAACTTATTATGGTATAGGAGGTTTCCTTCCTTTTTATAGTTCTTGAAGGCCTCCCTTTCCTTATCTGTTCTTGCCTCTTTGGAGAGGCTTGCCCACGTCGAATGGCAACATTTCCTCGATCCTCTTGCTATACTCACTTATGAGGGTCGATATGGCATTGCAATGCGTCCTTGTCTTCAACGGCTTCCTGGAGAGCGCATCTGCAACTACATTCAGCTTGCCTGGCTTGTAGACTATCTCGAAGTCATACTCTTCGAGAAATTCCATCTACCTCCTTTGCCTCAAATTTAGGAGTGGTTGCGTGAAGATATATTGGAGACTTTGGTGATCTGTGTCTAGTTGGAACTTTCTTCCCAACAAGTAGTGTCTCCAGATTCGCAATGCTCTTACAATGGCCAAGAGCTCTTGGTCATGAATTGGGTATCGCTGCTCCGCATCATTCATCTTCTTGGAGTCATATGCGACTACCCTTTCCTCCTGCATGAGTACTGCACCTGTTGCTATTCTGCTAGCATCTGTTGCTACAAGCTTATCCTTGGCTGGGTCTGGCAAGACTAAGACTGGCACTGTCATTAAAGCTTCCTTCAACGTCTCAAATGCTGCATGGGCCTTCTTTTGCCAATGACTTGCCCAATCTTTTATCTTTCCTACTTTGGTGAGGTCCGTCAATGGAGATGCTACCTTTGCAAAGTTCTTGACGAACTTCTTGTAATACCCTGCTAAGCCGAGGAAGCTTCTCACTTCATGGGTGTTTTTTGGTGCTGGCCAATCAATTAACGCTTCAATCTTTGCAGGGTCGGTGGAGATTCCTTCCGATGCGATTACATGCCCTAAGTACTCCATTCTTTCTGTTGCGGAGTGAGACTTGGATAGCTTTGCAAAAAGCTGATGCCTCCTCAACTTTTCAAGTACCTTCCTCAAGTGCTGGGTATGCTCCTCTAAGGATTTGCTGTAGACTAGAATATCATGACAGAAAACTATGATGAAAGCATCTAGGAACTCGCGGAAAACATCATTCATGAGCCTCATGAAGGTTGCTGGAGCATTGGACAATCCAAACGGCATCACTGTGAACTCGTAATGGCCATATCTCGTCCTGAATGCAGACTTATGGATGTCTTCTTCCTTGATTCTGATCTGGTGATACCCTGGCCTCAAATCTATCTTGGAGAAGAGCTTTGCTCCCTGCAACTGATCCATCAGATCATTTGATCGAGGTAGGGCATATTTGTTCTTGATGGTGTGCTTGTTCAATTGATGATAGTCAATGCACATCCTAAGACTTCCATCCTTCTTCTGCTTCTTCAATTCTGTCAACTCCTAGGTTGACATCCTGTAGAGCGCCTTGCTTGTCGGCTTAGTTCCTGGCTCAAGTGCTATTTCACCCTCGACTCCTCTGTAAGGTGGAAGTTGCTTAATCTCATCTGGGAACAAATCATGGAATTCCTTCACCAACTTTGCTATAGGCTTTGGGAGCTTGCTCAATGCTTTGGCCTCTTTCTCTTCCGCTGTTTCTTGCTCGTCAACTTCGAGTTTAAAGACATAGGCCACTTGCTCCTTCTTTAAGCATCTAAGTAACTTCTTACTAGACATGCATTGCATGATTGGGGTGACCTCTTTACCTGTTATCTCAATGACCTTGCCCTCTGACGTTGTTAAGGGTTACGACTTTCCGCTTTCCACAATCAATCACAGCTCCAGTCGGCCCAAGGTATTCTATGCCTATGATCAAGTCATACTTGCCGATGTTCATCACCTCTGCTACCATTCCAACATTGATACCTGGCAAGTCTATGTCGAAGTTGATCCTCTTCCCTGCTGTATGACGGATTGCCCCACTTGTTAATACAACCGGTCTAGACTTGGACTTCAAAGGCTTCAACTTCAACATTTCTACCATCCTTGGCGAGGCAAAATTGTGGGTACTTCCTGTGTCTATCAACACTATGAAGGACTTGGCTTGAGCCTTCCCAGTCGTCGAAATTACTTGATACTGACTTTCAGCATTCTCGGAGTCAATAGCGGCAAAGATGTGGCACTCACCCTGGATGTAGTCGGGAGCATCTTCTTCGTCAACGTCCGTGGGTGTCTCCCATCCTAGCTCTGCTAATGCCGTGTTCATCACAAATGGGCAATTATGTGTCCAATGTCCTGGCTGGAAGCACCTGAAGCACAACTGCTTTTCAATACATTCCTGTCTTTTCTCCTTGGGGGTGGACTGTAAGAATTGCTTTACTGCCTTGGAGTAGTTGAACCACCTCCTTGCTCCTTGAAGCTGACCTGGTTCTTATCCTGTTTGCCAAAATTTCCGTTGCCTTGCTTCCCAGAACTTGCGTTGTACTGAGGTCTGCTAGCTGCTGGGCTTGTTGCTCTTGGGCTGTAGCTTCCTGTACCCTTCCCTTTGTCCTGATAGTACTGATACCTCGGCCCACTCTCTTGAGGTCCTGTTCCTTGTAAGCTCACTACCTTGGACTCCGCTTCTGACACTGTCTTGGGGTTTATTGCTCTTACTAGCTTCCTGATCTCCTCATTCAAGCCTTCAATGTACCCCTCTACTGCATGTTTTTCACTCAATTTCGGCATATAGAGCCTCAGCCTCATGAACTCTTCGGTGTACTTCTGGACTGTCTTATTGCCCTGCTGCAACCTGTAGAACTGCTGCATCATATGACACTTGTGTTCCCTTGGCACGTAATGGCGCTTAAATGCTTTGGCAAACTTCTTGAACCTGCAACTATCCCTGCTTAACCCATGGCTTTTGGCATAGCCTTTCCACCAAATCCTGGCTGCTCCCTTAAGGTTGGATGTTGCTACTCTGCCCTTGTCCTTGTTCTTCATGCTATAAGCATTTCCATACTCCCTCATTTCATCTAACCATGCCTCGACTTCCATTCCAGACCTGCTATCCCCTGAGAACTGCTCTAAATTCCTGGCTTTCCACACATTGCTCAATGCCGAGTCAACTTTCTTCTGATAGTCAGCTTCTGCCCTGCCCCTATCACGGTTGGGACCCTCCCGACGGTCCTGTTGTTCATTCTCCTGCTCATCAGACTCGGAGTCGGAGTCGGAACTTGAGTTGGAGGGGTCCGTGCTGGGTGACCTCCTTCTCCGGCTTCTCTTCTTTGCCTTGACTGCTCTGCCGGCCGGTGTTTCAGGTAGTTAGACATTCCGATCTGGTCCTATTGGTGCCGCTTCTGCCAACAGTGCTCTTATTTCGTGGATGTCCGACCTTATCTGCGATATTTCTTGTTCCGGGGTGCCTCGAACTCTTGGTACAGGTTCCTTGGCTGGAATTGCCTTGCTGGTATATGGTCTTGCTCATGTTGTCCTTGTTCTTCGACATTTCTAGCTACTCTAGCTGCATACACGTTGGATTACACTCTGATGATTAGTTCTTTGTTTTGTCATTGCATTGGTTTGTTTGATGATATAATTGTGAGGACAAAATATATCAAGAGAACATGATCAATATCACATTTATATTCATGGATATATTATGTTTACATTCAAAAGTAGACATAGAAAATTGAAAATTTTAAGTTTTATTCTTGGAGTCTTCTGATATAATCTTGGTTGTCCTCCAAGAATTTCTTCACTTGGGCTGTGCTGATCGTTCACCCTAAGTTCCTCAGGATGTTGGTGGCCATGCCTCCTTGGAGTGCGGTCACCAAGTCTTCAACCCTTCTGTCTGATGTATAGGCTGCGGTGACTGTCAACCTGCCCTGTCGCCTATAAGGGACCCCGAAGTCGAAGATGCTTAATGCTATTGTCCTCCTGACAAGGATGACATGGTCGATGTTTGGGGTCATGCAAGCATGTCTTCCGAATCCTGAAAGAGCAATGAGCATAAAAACTCCTTCTTCCCCACGTGGGCTGAATTGTCAGTGTATAACCGCTATCCTTCCATCAATGAGCAAAGGTAGATAGAACCTGAGGGCTTTGTCGTGCCCTACCTCCTCACCAGATCTGAATGCAGCCCTGTGTCTTCTGGAATATTCGTCGACCGGTACTTCTACCATTTCTTTGTAGTCGCTGAACATGGAAGATGCTAAGCTAATGCTGCCATCGGCTGGTGCTGGTGCTGTTGCCGAGGTGCTGGGTAAGAGTGCACTCGTTGATCTCCCCCTAATTCCCATTCGTTCTTGGATTGCTAAAAACTCCTCCTTCGTGGGTAATTCCTGCTGGGACATCATCTGCCTGATGCCGGTGTAGGCTTCTATGTCTGTTGATGTTTGGCCAGTGTACGTCCGGGCCTCCCTTATGCTGACAGGAAAGTCCTCGTCTCCCGGACGATGAAGTTATCGAGGTCCGGTTGTTGATGTAGGAGCTGTAGGAGCTCGTCTATCCTGTAGCCCCTGTCCCTGCACTCTGGAAGGTTCTTGATGTCGTGGAGGCTTAGGTACGCCTCTCCTTGGATGATTACCGGGGTTAAGCTTGTAATGCCTAACCCAAGTGGTGGAGCTGTCCGCATGGTTCTCAGCCCCTCTTCAAAGCTTTGAAGTTCCTGCTCTTCTTGCTGCCTTTCTTGTGCCGGGTCGACGTCAATGATGTCCTCCATGTCTGATCCACGTCCTTCATCTTCCTCCTGCTCTTCCCTTTCGTACTCCACGAGCATCTGCTCTTCTTCTCCTGCTGCCCTGGCCATAGGCTCAATGTCTAGGGGTTGGACATATGGTTCTCCTATCTGGGTTTGGGCTCTATGGGATAGAAAAATAGCTACGGCTGCGGTGTAAGAGAAATATCTCCTCCTATTTACAGATACTGACATATAGTTAGGCAAGCGTCTAGCCTTGTTTTCTAAATACTTGTCTATCTTGGGTATGTCTTGCAGAGTTGTAGACCATGCTTGGAGCAAAGTATCATATGCAAGGTGGGAGTTCTACTAGAGAAGGACCTATCTTTGCATGGAATTCAGCCATAATGTCCTGGTAATAGGGAGTGGCATTGATGGTTACATCCACATCAATTTCCTTCTGAAAGACGGCGAAGACTAAGTTGATGTCGGCCTCAGCCACATGAGCAGTGGCGATGTACCATCGCCTAAATGCAGATGTTGCCATGCTACTAGAGCAGCTGGGGATGTCAAACAGATGGGGAAGCGCCTTTAGGAGCTGGAAAATTGCCTTGGAGTGAGGAGCAAATGGGTAGGGTGCAAATGAGGGTTGTGGTCCTATTTATAGACAAAACTCTAATTTTGGGAAATTTTTGGGTTGGGGAATATCTATGATTCTAAGGTGCTGCTATGCAATTCATAGGCAAAATAGGTTAAAGAGTGTATTCTAAGGATCCTATTGCAACAAATTTCATGTAATTTGGATAGAATTGGGGCAAGTTGGGTCAATTTTGGTCTGACCACTCACACAGTGCGCGAGAGGCTAATCCAAAAATCTCGGATTGGGTCCTGGCGCACTCTATGAGGGGTGGGACCAAAAACACTGAGTTTTGCTCCAAATTTGGTAATTCCAAATGCAGATATCCTTAATACAATCTAGATATTTACAATTTTACACATTATCATGACAAAAACATAAATTTATATTTATAAAAAGTTATTTAAAGTCGTATTTAATTAAACTCCGACTCGAAAACTGTGCATAATTCGAATATTTGTCTGTTAGTGTGGGTCCAAGCTTTCTCCCAGTTTTCTCGGATAGCGAGTCGAGAACAAGAACAATACAACTCAAACAAAGGAATTTCATTATAGATTGAAACCAAAGTTGTAGTTGAAAAAAAGAATTATTAATAAATTGAATAGGTACAATGTATTTTACATCGGACGCAGAGACCATGGCGGTCTTGCTGTCACTACAGTTATATCATCGTGGTAGGTGGTCCACCTTAGGGGATTAACATGCGGGGCATCTTCTTGCCGTCTGTAAACCTTGGGGGCAACCTGAAGAGTGTGGAATGCTTCACGAGAAGGTGCCTCGGGGGCCACCCGCTGACCTGTCCACCCGATTTCTCCACTCTCCTCCCGCAGCTTTTCATCGAATATGCTCCTTCCCCAATCTCCATGGATGTCATGCAATGCTTGCAAGATGCTTTGAGCTTTCTGGAGTTTCGAAATTTTCTTCCTCTCTTCTTCATCGCGAGCGTCTGCAATCACGAGCAAGCTTATCCCAAAGGCCGGGTAAGAGTGTAGCGTGAGCAGGATCTGTGCCAGAGCAGGATCTCTGCCGCCTTGAGCGGGATTTGTGCCGCCTAGAGCGGTCTCTGTGATGCCTAAACGGGATCTGTGCGTGAGCGGGATCTGTGCCTGAACCTGGAGCAAGGAGAGTCCATGATTAACAATTACGGTGCCATTAGTCAAAACGAAGAAAAGAATGGAGAATTCAAAATACAATGGAGAACATTCATTCTATATAGCTGCATTCAATCACGTGAGAAGTAGCGCCTTTCTCGACTCGCGAGTCGAGAAAGGCCCTGGAAAGTCAAAGTACAACCATTTTCATTAGAATATGGCTGCATCCATTCACACACGGAAGCATACAAATGGTCTCGTGAACGGGACAAGCAGTGCGTTTCTCGACTCACGAGTCGAGAAAGGCCCTGGAAAGCCAATGTACAACCATTATCATTATAGAATATGGTTGCATCCAGTCACACAAACAAGCATACAAATGGTTTCATCAATAGGACAAGCATGCCTTTCTCGACTCGCGCGGAGTCGAGAAAGCAGCGAAAACTCAATGTACAAGTATATCCATTACAAAATATAGTACATTTCTTCACGTTTCTTTACAATATTCACACAACTTTGCTATCTGAAAGCAGAGGTCACTCTTCTTGATCACCATAATATTTGTCGTCCATAGCTTTCATGATCGCGCTGCTCTCTAGATCGACCTGCTTGAGGTTCGGATAGCTCCTAATCACATCGACCACAAGAATGGCAAACAGGGATTCCGCCAACACAGGAACGAGATTGAAAGACAACCACCTATCCGTTTCATACTCTTCTGGTCGATAACTCTTGGCAAGGATTGTATTGTCCGAGTTATGATAGCACTTATAGGCGGAGTCGTCTATGATCAGCGTGTTGTGTTTGTTGAAGTCCTGGTATGCTTCATAAACCCTATCCAGCCTTTTCACCATAATAGGCTTCCCCTTTATGATGGCTGGATCGAGGTCTGACACATCTCGACCCTTTCGATTTCCCAAACAAACTTGAACTTCAAAACTGGAAGGCCGAGAACACCAAGGACATTGACAACATTTTTCTTTGCCATACAAGACCATATGGCCACTTCGAATCCCCGTTGCAGGCACCATTCAATAATTTCCTTTGCTTTAGGCCGAGGATGCACGATTTTAGACCCCACTTTTGTCGGCTTCTGCGAGGTGTTAAGCTCAGGGACTTCACCACCGTGGTATACTGCAGCCAATACTCCATTGACGTCAAATATTATAAGCTTGGTGGGCGCATCTGGATCCCAATTTGAGTTTGGCTCTGACTAGATTTCCTCTTGATCGGGATCCATATGCGGGATCATTATTCTTTCAGGTCCTTTCTTGCTGCCCGCACTGTCTTGTTCTTGACTGCCTTTTTTGGATGCAGTATCCTCCTGATGAACTGAGCCGCCAACAGATCCCTGTGATAGTGTCAATGATCCGGATTGGTTGCGCTCGATGTCCCTGGAATGATGAAAGACGTCAGTTACGAAACGAGGTTCTCGACTCACGAGTCGAGAAAGGAAAAAGTTAAAGACTCGGAGGTTTCTCGACTCGCAAGTCGAGAAACATTCCGAGAGCAAAGTGAACTCACCTCAATCTCCGATTCTCCAGCATTTGTTCCGCAGCATTCTCCTCTAAACCTTGGACATCGTCATCTTTATCTCCCTGGCTGTCAGCTTTGTCTTCGTCATCATCGTCCTTACTGCTTCCAGCTGTCTTCCTCTCTTTGAAATGCTCATGAAGCAGGTCCAGGTATGACCGAATGGTTTCAACCATGTCCTTATTCCCAACCACGGATATTGGTTTCATTCCATACAGCATAGCCCCTTGAGAGAACAGGCCATTCATGTACCACTCGCATACAATTTGATCTTCCTCGACCAAGCTGGTTATGAAGTACTTGATAACTCTTGGCCGGATAGGAATTCTATGTATTGGACCTGTCGCACCATCAGTGCTGACTTTGTCAATCAATGGCACATCCTCCATAAATCTGCCGCCCTTCCAGGGTTCCATATGCTCTTGAGAAATCATGAACTTATCGAGATAGTGGTGCTCGCTAGACCACCACTTGTCCAGGTCTGCATTCGATCTTGAAACCATAACCAAGATTATATTGGCAAAACTTGGTGCCTTCGGCAGGCCAAGTCTACACTCATGTTCCAGTTCGTATATGGAATACAAGATCCTATTGGTGAAGTTAATGTCAGCTACCCATTGTGACACAGCAGTTGTCTGATTGCCCGACATGCAAAAGATAAGCAAAATGAAAGTATCCAGCTCGGTCATGTCCAGACACGTCTTGTACCACTGCTCAATGTCAGCTTTTTCATAAAATAGGGTGGGGTCTTCGATCATATTGATGGCAAATAGTGCCATGGGCCCAGGCGCCAATTCCAGACCACCAAACCCCTTGTGTCCCAAGGTTATTAAGAAGGGAGGGGAGCTATCATCGGTCTTAAATGGGACCATCCCGAATCCAAGCTTCTGCTTCAGAAGTGCCATAGCACGTTCAGGAAAGGGAAGGGTTTTGATGTTACGCTTTAGCTTCATGTTGATGTAAGGTTGAAATAGCCGGTTCAACTCCTTCATGTCTTCCTCATCAAGCGCAGCCTTCTCCTTATAATAATCAAAATCATGGTATGCATTGGATGCAACATTGCAAAACTCTGTGATGCCGTCTTCCAACGCACGTCGTCTCTTTGGGACTATGGCGTAATCCTTTGTGTCCTGCATTTTTGAACTTCTAGTCTTTCTTAGCAGGATTGTTCCATCCAGGATTCTGCCCTGCAGATCAAGCGTTTCTTTGTCCGTCAGGCCCTGTATCCTTTTCATGAATTGCTTGTCGAACAACTTTGGGTGCGGCCTAGTTGGCAATTCTCCATTGCTGTCCTTAAGCTTGCCTCTTGTCCAAAGAGCCCATATCTCAGTCCATTTCTCCCAGACCGCCTCACTGTAGAGAATGAGGTCATATTGGTCAGATAGAGATTCCCTGCCCTTTCTTGGTGTACTCTTTTTCTTCTTCTCATCTTCATCATCTCCCTCATCATCTTCCTGGCCTTCTAGAAGAACATATATGCAGAGTTTCTCGAAGGTCTTCCACTTATCCGGGGGAGCCCTGTTTCCTTTAGGCCGCTGAGGACAACCCAATGCTTTCCACTGTTGTCGAGCGTGTATGATCTGGTCAGGATACGGGCTGCAATCAATAAATGGAACTACGTCAGAACATGGAAGTACATCCTAAACCCAGAAGGAAACAAGAAATAGGAGGATGCATGGGCTTTCTCGACTCGCGAATCGAGAATACCCACAGGAGAGGAGAAAACAGACAAGCAGAGTGGCCAGAGTGAAAGCATCGTGCATTCCCAAATCTTTGCTTTCCCGCCTCTTTGAACGATGGAACTTAGAATATAAACTAAGCTACATTGCCCAAAGAGGCGGGGAAAGTCAAGATTGGGAAGGCTCGATGCTTTCACTCATCAACCATTAATCTCTAATGTTTTCTCTATTCCTCTGGAGTTTCTCGACTCGCGAGTTGAGAAAGCCAGAGGCACACAGGAAAGCAGAGGATTCGGGGTCTTTCTCGACTCAAGAAAGCCCCTACGTCCTCTTCTTCCCTTTTTGCCTCTGGCTTTCTCGATTCGCGAGTCGAGAAAGCCCCTACATCCTCTAATTTCCTTTTTTTATCTGGGCTTTCTCGACTCGCGAGTCGACAAAGCCCCCGAAGCAGAGACGGTAGTTTACCTTATGTAGCTGGCACTTGCTGCTATTGTATTCTGGCAGTGGCTAATGCTGGCGAGCTCCGTTGGTGGCGTGTCCGCTGAGAGAACTCTGCACTCTCGTTTGGAATATCGGTCCTTGATCCTTTCTGGCACTTCCTTTTTCGTTTGCAATACTTGTGCTGCCCTCACAGAATGCTGACCATCCATAACCCAAAACCTCACATCTTTTCCCTTCAGGTCTTCCTCAGTGGTCCATCTGAACAACTCACCTGTAGCTCTGCTGAATGGTATGACATCCACAGGCATTGGATCCGCAATGGGATGACGCACCATGAGGTTCAGAATCTCTAGCATGTGTGCCGGATTAAATTCTCTGTGGTTGAACAGGACTGCATCGCCAGTGCAAACCTTCAACCGTCTTATGTCGAGCAGCAACTTGTGTCCAATTCCCAATGGATAATATTGAGCCAGCTGCTCCATCTTTTGGGCCCCTCTCTGAGATTTTCTTATCTGGTCATCTGGATCCAAGTATTGGGAATCGACCATTTCATCCTCTTCATCATCAGCTGAATCCTCTCGTATACTATCTGCTTCCTGACTTGCAGTCCCTTCTGGAGATTTCTCTTTCTGAACTACGTCCTTAGTAACTGTAGAGCGCTTTAAAGTTTTCAGCACGCTGGACGTGAAGTTTCCGGTGTTGAAAAGCTTCTCTCTCACCCTGGAAATCTCCATTCCGAGCTCCCTAGATGTCAGGGTTCCGGCCTCCTTCATCCCTTCCAAATCCTTCGAGCCAAGGTTCTGACAATTTAAACTTGGCCTTGCTCATTGAAGTGGAAGAATAATTCGACACCGATAACTTCTTGGTGTGATAGAACATACCCTTCGGGCAATCTTCCACATACAATGTGATATGTTTAGAATCTGGCGCAGAAACGGAGAGGACTACACCAACCTTCTTGTATTTGTCGCCGGAACTCTTCTTATCCCTTTGCCAAAAGGAACAGATCTTTCTCCTTCCCACAGGTTGTGACTTCGACATACCACCAGCAATCTGCAAGTGTTTCAAGTAGCTCTATCTCCAATCCTTCAATAATGAAGAATGGAGTTCTACCAGTGATCACTAGCGTCTCTGCCGTAAATGCTGCAAGACAAAAAGATGAATCAGAAAAGGTGGATGAATCGGATAAAGATTGAGAGCTCATCTGGAGTCCCTGTCTTTCTTTTCTTCGTTCTGCTAGAACCCAAATCCGCTCTGGCGGTCCGCTTCTTCGATGGAGTCGTCATCTCAGTATGCCCCCGCATCCGCTTGCTGCTCGAATTCCCTTGTAAACTGAGTCTCTTCCGGGCCTTTGATATTTTGGGACAGCACGTAAAAAAGGTCCGGCGTGTTCTTAAATTTGAAATTAAGGACATATAATCATTCAAGGCAAAAAAGCGGGCTAAGGGTACAGCACGGCCAACTTTAGCCCACCCAAACACCAATTCGAAATTGATTCATTTACAGGGACTGTGTATCGAGCGCAGTGGAGATTTTTGGACGCATAGTTTTACTGGGGCTTAGCAGCCAGAGGCGGAGAGAGATTGTGAAGGCGTTCCCGGATGGCGCCAGGACGCTGTAAGCTTCTAACATCGATTTAATCTGTGTCTAGTTCTAACTGCGTGTCTTCTTGAAACTAGTTGATTTGATCGATGTGCATGGGGCGAAGGTTGCAACCGGAGATGAGCTGCAGGACACGGGCACTCTTCACTGCAGCGCCATAGAGAAGGGATACACGAGAATAGCTTTGAGACAAGTTTTTAATGCAGATGCCTTGTTGATGAGGCCAACAGAAGAAGTGAAGACTCTCGGTGAGGCTGCGGGATCTGTGATACAATGGCCCAAGAAGTTCTTGCGAGAAGAGATGAGTTTCAGAGATGCTTGTTTCATTATTTTATTAGAATGCTTGTTAGGCATGCTAGACCGGAATACAACATGGAACTGCTCGAGAGCACGATCGATTGGTTGTTTCCTTGTTGAGCATATTTCAGCGTCGAGACACTCTCTGGGTTGAGAGATGCTGAGCAAGAGAGCAACCAATCGGACTAACTCGCGAACAGCTCCATTTGTCTGTAGTTTTGGTTGAAATGGCTTTCTCGACTCTCTATTAGGCATGTTAGACCTGTTTAGATCATGGAACTGCTCGAGAGTTCGATCGTTTATTGTTTTCTTGTCGAGCATATTTCAGCGTCGAGACATGAAATATACTCTCTGGGTTGAGAGATGCTCGGCAAGGAAACAATAGATGGGAGTAACTCGCGAACAGCTCCATGTACCCGTAGTTTTGGTTGGAATGGATTCCGTTGTGTTTAGGAGCAAAGAGTCTCTTCGAGGGTCTTCTCGACTCCCCTGTGGTTAGTCATAGAGGTCTCCACCCAGTCCGAGCCACTCGCCTTCGCAATATTCGAGGAAGATGGTTCGAAGGAGAGTGGCTCAGACAGACTAGAGGCACCTGGGACTAAAAATAGGAGAATGCACTAGATCTTGGGCAGTGTCGAGACTCACATGCCTTCTCGACTCGTGAGTGCTCCTTAGGGATGCAGTTCAAATGCATTCTCCTGTGGTTAGTCGCAGAGGCCTCCACCCAGTCTGAGCCCCTTCCCTTTGCAATATTCGAGGAAGATAGTTCGAAGGAGAGTGGCTCAGACTGGGTAGAGGCACCTGCGACTCAAAACAGAAGAATGCACTCGAGATTGGGCGGGTCAAGGGTGGATGTGGCCTGTAAGGTCATGGCATTGCTGTGTATGAGACTAGCGAGTCTTCTCGATTCACGAGTCGAGAAAACAGCCAGCGCGCCTTAAGGATGCTGGCCTTAAGGATGCATTCTCATGTAGTTAGTCGCAAAGGCCTCCACCCAGTCCGAGCCCTTCCCCTTCTCAATATTCGAGGAAGATGGTTCGAAGGAGAGTGGCTCTGACTGGGTAGAGACACCTGCGACTCAAAACAGAAGAATGCACTCGAGATTGGTCGGGTCAAGGGCGGATGTGGCCTGTAAGGTCCTGACATTTATTTACATTTGTGACTGTGAGCTTACTAATCATTTCTATAATTTTTTTCCAAATGGTGTGAGACTAGCGGGTCTTCTCGACTCACGAGTCGAGAAAACAGCCAGCGCGCCTTAAGGATGCTGGCCTTAAGGATGCATTCTCTTGTGGTTAGTCGCAGAGGCCTCCACCCAGTCCGAGCCCCCTCCCCTTCGCAATATTCGAGGAAGATGGTTCGAAGGAGAGTGGCTCAGACTGGGTAGAGGCACCTGCGACTCAAAACAGAAGAATGCACTCGAGATTGGGCGGGTCAAGGGCGGATGTGGCTTGTAAGGTCCTGGCATTGCTGTGCGTGAGACTAGCGGGTCTTCTCAACTCACGAGTCGAGAAAACAGCCAGCGCGCCTTAAGGATGCATTTCCCTGTGGTTAGTTGCAGAGGCCTCCGCCCAGTCCGAGCCTCCCCTTCGCAATATTCGAGGAAGATGGTTCGGCGAGAGTGGCTCGATCGGTCGAGGCACCGCGACTGCATACGTGAGAATTGGCTGGCTATAGCATTCTCGACTCGCGAGTAGAGAAAAAACGTGTTGGCTTGCTGTGTGCATTCTCGACTCGAGAATCGAGAATGCCTAAGCCAGCCAACACTCCAGGAAGTACTCTCTCGACTCGCGAGTCGAGAATGCACACAAAGGCGGTAACTAACTATGGCATTATCGAGTCTTGAGTAGAGAAAAAATGTGTTGGCTGGCTTAGGCATTCTCGACTCGTGAGTCGAGAATGCCTCAGCCAGCCAACACTCCAGGAAGCACACTCCCTCTTCTCGACTCGCGCGAGTCAAGAATGCAGGGTGTAGTCTGCACTTTTCCTGCAAGGGAGGATGTTCTATGAGTTAGAACAGAAGAACGCAATGCTTTAAGTTACTAAACCTGAAGGATTGAATTAGGTGTTAAAAATGCTCTATGCAATGAAACATTCATAGTTCTTTCTTTTGTTACGGAATTTCTGTTATGAAACATTCATAGTTATGTTCTTTTGTTAGTCCTATCACCTATCTCTGGATGATTCCTAATTCGGTTGCTTGCCCCTAGTCTTACTTATGCCTGCACAAGGTATTCAATTAAACAATACAAACAAAGAGGAAGAAAACAAAAACAGAAAACAAAACAAAAGCAGAAAATATATATAGAAAAGAACACGAAACAGTGAAAAAATGTGAAAAAGAGGGAAACAGTGAAAAAAACAGAGAACATAAAGAAAGAAGGTACCTGGCAGATTTGCTGGATGAAGAGGCAGCTTCTATGTTTGAATAGGGATTTGTCGTGCTGGAAATTGTATCAGGGGATAGTAAGTCCTCTAAATACTACAAAGGAATAATGTAAGTAAGAATACAGTAAAGGATATGGAAATAACAAGAACAGCTGCAAGAAATAGAGCTAAAAACTTCATAAAAGGAACCTCACTTTCTTCTTAGGCAATAACGACCGCTCGAGCACTCTAACTGCGCGAAAACCTCGGCGCTGGATGCGTCGCGATCGGTCGACCATGCTGCTGTCATAAGATCGAGTCGAAATTGCACTGGATGCGTCGATCGCCGGCGAAACCGGTTGTAAGAGAAAAAAAAGAAGCGTGAGAAAACAGGGGAGTATGAATCGGTCGGGGAGGAAGAGGAAGAGGGTGCAGTTATTTCTGGCTGCACCCTCGAACCTCGTAAAAGTGCCATAATTAATCTCTTTCACGTGTGGGCCATGCCATACGTGACGTGGCAGTGTGGATTGCTGACGTGGCCACGTCATCAGTTGCTGATGAAGCGCCACGTGGCCATGACAAAATATTGAATGTTAAAATGATTTATATAATGGTTATATTTAATATGGTCAATATCTAATATGTTTTATATGGTTATAATGTTTTATATTTAATATGGTTATATAATATGGTTATAATGTTTTATATTTAATATGGTTATATAATATGGTTATAATGTTTTATATTTAATATGGTTATATAATATGGTTATAATATTTTATATTTAACTAGTTATGGTGCCCGGCGTTGCCGGGCTTTTCAACATTTGAAGAGATGGTTGTGTGATGGTTGGGTAGAACAATCAATGTCGGTTTGAAAGCATTATGCACAGTGGGGTGCATTGCATTATCTGAAATGACATTGTAACATGCTGTAGACCGAACCTGTATTGACATGAAGGTGACCCAAATGATTTCAAAGTGCAGAGGTAAGAAGGTATGATCATAAAGATGTTGAGATGACTGTAAATATGTATGGGATGTACAGACCTTGGGATATGAATGCCTTGTGTTGCTCATTGGAAAAGTTTAATAGTAGTATAAGAATAAGAATGCAAGTGTTGCCCATGGCTGCATCCAAACGATGTCATTGAAGTATATCCTCCATCTTCATATGGTGAGCTGCTACTTCATTAAGAAACAAATTCAAAATCATGCATTCAAAATTTATTGCCTCAGACTACACTTCAAATGATCTGGTGGAGCATGAAATTTGCTTGAATCAACAACATGGAGAAAGTGCCCAGGGCTTCTAACATCCTTGCAGCCAAGTTAGAATCTAGATTGTGAAAAAAGCCAAAAGCAAACCTAATAATTATAATAAGTATGTCTGCGATATCCCCTTCTAGGAGAAGTTCAGATCTAGAAAATAGAGGTATTGTTTGACAAAGAAATGTCTAGTTTGGGGTAAGAGGTTGTACAAAACATGTTGTAAATAGAGTCAACAGGGCTAAAAGTAGATTTGGGGCAAGCTTGGACATAATAGTTTATTGTGGAGCCAATTTCGGAGCCATTAGAATTAACATGCTCAAAAACCCATTTACAAATAATACCAAGCACCCCATTACCAAGAAGCTCCAATATTGATATAGAAGTAACCTCCAAACCAAAAGATGCATGGAAGAAACTACAATGAAAAGCCTCAAAGTCACGTAACTAACAATTCAAAACACTGTCAAAATGACATTGCCCATCTCACTAAAACATGAATTGCCTTTGTGTCGTGCAATTGACAAAGTTGAGAATCAGTGTAACAATGTAATATTAGCTAATGTCATGGAGAAAGAGGTCATTACCATCAAAGGGAATGGTCATGTGACATATGGAGTGTTATTTGATACAAATATTTTACACTTGGATGATGGATATGGATGAATGTAGTTATATGGAACAATAATTTCTGCTTTGAAAGGCCTTATAATAAGGCATGCAATGTGAAGTCTGTGCAGTTGGATATTTGGATATGGATGAGCGTAGTTATATAGTTGGATATGGTCTTCTATAGTTGATGTAGTTGATTGCAAGCAATTTGGTTTATCGGCAATGCATGAAAGATGCAAAACATTAAGGCACAAATTGTGATACAAATTCTGATGTAGATGCATTGCTTGTACTAATTCCATCCTGGTTGCACCTAGCAATGGTTTTTCATAGAGATGCAAAAGGGCACAATAGTTGTAATTAATTTGTTTGCTTAGTGAAGAACCTGTCCTTTACTACCCAATGTTTAATAAAAAAAAAAGAAATAAATCCCTGATAACTCATTAAAACATAGAGCACATGCTTTGTATTGCAACCAATTAATACTGCCACATAAACAAAAATCTCCTGAAACAAAAATCTCCTAAAAGGCAAACATACAGAATAGCCGATGAACATCTAGGGTATTGAAAGAAGGTATGAATGCCCATAGGAAGTCACAGGGTTTGTAAGACCTCAAACTTCTTGCTGGCCCATTTTGGAAAATATACCTTTTCACTGTCTTGAGAAGATAAATCTAGACTTTTATGCCCACTCACCACTTCCAACAAAAGTACACCATAACCATATACATCTGTCTTGCTTGTTATGGCACCATGAAGCCATTCTGGTGCCAAATAGCCAGGTGTGCCTCTCATTTGTGTCATTACTTGGCTTTGATCTCGATTCATAAGTTTGGACAGTCCAAAATCTGCAACTTGGGCATCAAAATGTTCATCAAGTAGAATGTTTTGTGGCTTGATATCTAGATGTATTATGGTTTCGCGGCACTCTTCATGAAGGTATGCTAATCCGCGTGCAGTGCCCAAAGCAATTTTGAACCTAGTATCCCAATCAAGGAATTTGTCTTCACCAAATAGCCACTGATCAAGAGACCCATTAGGCATGTAGTCATAAACTAACATTTTGTGACCTTTTTCACAGCAAAATCCACACAAATGCACCAAATTAAAGTGATGAATACTGCCAATAATGCATACCTCTGTTCTGAATTCTTTCTGGCCTTGGTTAGCGCTCTCCAGCCTCTTGATAGCAACATGGGTTCCATCTGATAAGGCTCCTAAAAATACAGAACCAAAACCTCCTGCTCCAAGCTTTTTGCTGAAGTTTTCTGTGGCTGAGTATAGTTCTTTGTACATAAATCTAGTAGGCAACCCTGGAACTGATTCAAAATAATCTTCTTCTTTATCTAGTCTTTATTGTCTTCTTCTCAGAATTAGAGCCACTACAACTGCTATGATGATAGCTCCAAATATTGGTAATCCTACGGCTAAACCAACTATAGTCGGTGTTTTATTTGACCCTGAAGAGGATGGAGGTGTTTGGTTATCTGGAGAGGATGGAGGTGTTTGATTAACTGGAGAGGATGATGGAGTTTGCATTCGAATTAATGCTGTTACATTGTAGTGCAAGGAGTCTGGATCTATGCTCCGCAATGTGTAGACTTCTGTGATGGTGTAGCAAGTCCCATTTGGCCCAGACCCAAACTGAAGAAAGGAGGCCTTGCAAGAACAGTTTTGCTCGCACATCTTTTGACAACCATCTATGTTGGTTTCACTACCTGTACTATAATACATAGAAAAATAGTCAATGCTGCTCATCTGAACAAAATGTGTAGTAGAGTTGCACACAACTGGATTAGAAGAATTACATCCCAATTCAGGGTTTGAATTCTTTATGGGGCGAAATGAATCCGAGCTAAGGGTTCAAAGCGTGGAATTTAGCTTACATTACTGTGCATTCCAAGTGCAGCAATTACACAGAAGAACATTAAACAACAGAGCCTGATGCTGACATAATTGTAGACTCCGCAGGTAACTTCTTAATATTTAGCATTGTGCACGTCAGAACATCTGCAAATGTTTCACCTGAGTCCATGCTGCAAAGCAACTCCAGGCTCTAGCAATCTAGACAAATCACCTCTTGCCTAGCTCTCAGAAACAAAAACCTCCTAGAAAGCAAACATTAACAGAAATCTCCTAAAAAGAAAACATACAGAATATCTCCAGGGTATTGAAAGGGATGAATCTCTAGGGTATTAAAAGAAGGTATGAATTCGCTGTGGTCATCAGAGTAATGGTCTACATCCAAGAAAGGCCAGAGGAAGCCACAGGGTTTGTAATGTCCAAGCTTGCAATTTCGTTTCCATCACTGTGCATTTCAAATGCAGCAATTACACAAAAGAACATTAAATGACAGAGCCTGATGCTGACATTATTGCAGACTTTGCAGATATAAGAAAGCAGTGTTATGCAACTATGAGATTTGACCTCTGAATTAGCTCCGCGAAATTCATGGTTTTTGTATATATTCCATATTACTGGAGGGCCTTCAATGTCAAACTTAAATTGTTCGTCTAGTGAGCCTGAACAACAAAGGATACAAAGTCTGTGTGGTTGAAATGTATTCTACCTTGCTTTATGGGGAATGCGTGAAAGATGCCTAAGAGGAAGGGAAAATTATACTACAATTTCCCATGTAGCTGCATTATGTTGTCTACTATCTCAGCTTGATGGAAGAGATGTAAAGGCCATATGAGATGTGCTTGGTCATTCTATCTTGCAAGGTTCAATGCATAGCCACAACATATAGCTTTATCAGCAATATGCATAGCCACATCGCTCAGGGTGTCACAGCCACACTTGGCTTTAAGGTTCTAAGATGGTGCATATTTGTGGCAGTTACACAATGGAGGCATTGCATGGCATCTAAATTTTAAACATGGATAAAGAGAGGGGTAGCCAAAGTGGTGCTAGTTCCATATCCTGCATTCAGGTAATGTACATTACCTTGTTTTCCACTTGAATTAGATGCATGGCACAGAATGTCATCTCAAGCCACAAAATTAACATCTTGGATCCATCCAACCATCGGATCAAATAAAATGCAACCATATTCCTTTTCAATTTAATTGCTCCCAGATGTAGGAAGAGCAAAGATCAAAATTATCCAAAGCAATAGTAGCATCAAAAAGAATTTGGGAAATCAAAATTACCTGGCTGGGCAAAATCTTTATAATAATCAGTCTGCACAGACTCATCTCCGTTAACAATCCCTCCTTCAGTGTGTGAAATCTGCAGCAAGGTTGAGAGATTAAGGGAAGAAAGAAAAGATACAAAGGGGATAAGAAAATACCAGAGGGGAGGCCTCAAGTTCGCGCAGTTTAGCATATTCAGGGATGTCGGATTGAGAGGGCCACTCCATATTTTGAGAAGAAGGTTCGCTGCGGGAAGGTTTTGGGGGCCTGTGAGGTGCATGAACATCAAAATACTCCTGAACTTGCTCGCTAATCCGTTGCCTCACCATCTCCGGCTCAGTTTCATCGCTGGGGCTTGGCTTCGACATTTTCTCTGCCCTCCGCCCTTGCCCTTCCTAGATCTAGAGTTATCTAAGATACATTTTCCCATGTGGCATCCATGCCGTGAGCAAATTTCGTACCCTGGGAAACAGCTTGTATTACGAAACCATATCTTAAAGGCTTTCTCGATTTTTGGAAAGTCGGGAACACTTCTCGGCTGCAAAAAATCTTTAAAACCTTGGAAAATGAACTTAAAATAAAATCCAAAAAGTTTTCCACACATCGGAAAAACCAAATTTAAACAATAGGATATGGTTATATGGTTTTAATGGTTATATATGGTTTTAATGGTTATATGGTTAATGTTTTATATCTTCTTTTTTATTTTGGTAAGGGGTTGGGGAATGTGCCTGTGCAGCCGCATGGAACGCCGCATGCGGCGTTCCCTTCCCGCATGCATTCCCCCTTCCGTCCCGCATGCATTCCCCCTTCCGGTGGTTGCCAGCATTTAATGAAGATTTCGAAGTTGCCGGAGCCGACGATATTGAATGACGACGAATTTTCAAAATTCTCTCTTTCTGGTGCATTTGGACCAGCTCGGTTTGGCGCCTCCGGCTTTGGGTTGGTTCAGATTATCGTGGGAGCTGTGGAGCTCTTCCGCTGGGCGACATCATTAGGTCAGCAAGAGACGAAGGTAGAAAATAACTTACAGAAGCCGCTTTGACACATTTGCTGGATCTTTCGGTTTGACTAACATAAACGTTGAACAGGTTTTTCTCTTCCTTAATACTTGGTGATCCGTCAAAGAGCAGGCAACAAGGGGGGAGGCTTCTACGGAACAGAGCGTTGGTGCAGATTAGAGCAGACCATACGGTATGATCCATTATTCCCAAACAAATGCATTATTTTCAATTTGGTTGGATGGGTTTAGGGTGTTGCTGGTAACAGATGTCCTGCATCCCGATAGCGCCCAATAATAGTCTGGCCTTACCTTGGTTTTTTCTTCTGTTGGGCAACTACCACGTCTAGAATTTTGGTTTTACCCAAATTCAATTTCGGTTTTTGACATCATTCGACTTTTGTTGTCTGGAACTTTTCTCCCATTAACTCATGGAAGCTGGTTGCATAAGCTTTTCTCTCAGGCGGCTGCACATTATCTTTTTGCTGCACAGTCTTTTCTCCCAGTCTGCACACACTGCACAAGCTTTTCTCTTTTCAAATTTTTATCTACTCTTAGGGATTCCATGGCTTTGGCATTTCTTAGTGATAGCATCCACTGTTCTTGAGCTCACAACTGTGCTTATGTGCCTCAGCCAGCATTTTTCTTTTCCCTAAAAAGATATGCCATCGTTTTTTCTATAGTGGGTTGCAGGTTTGTCTCTAAGCTTACATGCCGTATTTACTGTAAGCCATTTGCATCATGTCGATTGGTTTATTTGGCAACTGGCATAAGATCTTAAGTTCTGTAGCAGAGAAATTATGGCAGAGTAAGTAAGGTATGATCCGGCATAAGCAATCGGTCTAAGGTGTAATATCAGATGGCCAGTATAAACATCAGAAATAGTCAGTTTATTTATTTCTTCTTAGTCGTTGTGATATGATTGAAGATGTATCTTCTTTTTTAAAATGGTAGTGTGTTGGACTTTGTGCCCGGAACGCCGCAGTGCAGACGCATGCGGCGTTCCTTTCTGGCCTGAGTTCCCCCTTGCGGCATCCCGGTTGCCAGCATTTATTTCAGAATTTTTAAGTTGGCCAAGCCGACCCCATTCAATGACGACGAATTTCTTGCACTGCGAATTCTGGACCAGTTTTCTCTCACAATACGAATCTCAAATCTCACTTTGGCGCTTCTGGCCTTTGCGCTGGACCGGACCCTTGGAGTTGTCAACGATGAGCGGCAATCTGCTTGAATGGAGCACATAGATAAATATTACTTATTGTGCTCGATTTTGTGGTGCCGGCAAGCAAAAGCAGGTAAGCATTCTTTCTATTTGCTTATGATGCTAGCTTCATAAAATGCAGATTGGACCTTTTCCTCATTGTTTATAGATTCAAACCATCATACCATGCCATTAATCCATCTAGCATCAGTCATGTGATGTCATGAATATAAATGCTTGATTTAATTCCTGAGACAATCTTATTAGAGTTTCTGTTACCTAAATGCTTTTGCATTTCGAAATATTTAAGAATTGATTTTTTCTGTGCCCTTTGGTATGTGGCAACTGTTATCTTCAGATAACATGATTTTTTTCTGTGCCCTTTGGTACGTAGCAACTGTTATCTTCAGATATATTGATTTTTTGGCTCATTTTGCATTTTCTCTTAACGAATATGTTGGCGTGTAGCATCTTTAGGATTTTATCACAGGAACGCTTTTCTCTGGTCAGCACCTGGTGGAGATGATCTCAGAAAGCAAACGTAGAATTAGAAGGGAATCTATTGTGCAATCTTCAGCCTGGCATCTAGCAACATGGGCCTCCAACTCATTTAATCTGTTTCTTTTTCATAGCCTCTCTTCAGTCGAATCCAATTTCTATGGTTCTTTAAACTCTCTGATTTTAACAACTACTGAGGCCAAGTAATGCCTACACCATGGATTTAAAACTGAATACTTGAGAGATCTTTAACCTTTTAAGGGTTAAAGTTTCAATAACTTTGCAATTTAATGACATAATTGAAATAATTTTATTGAAATATTCGTCAAATATTACATTCTATTTCATACACGCATTTTTTCATATCATATATTATATTCTGTTTCATACACGCAATTTTTCATATCAGGTGATAAAGATTGACGACCTATTGTAAAAAGACGACCATACATACAATTGTTGCTTCTCCATCTATCATGTCTCCAGCGTTAGACAATTAGACAATTTTAATAACAAAAATAATTACAAAAGCATATAATGTCCATTCTTGCCAATATCGACATGCGCAGTTGTCTAAGTTGCACATATAGATATTAAAGGTCAAGTAAAAATACATGCCAGGACATTAGCCCGGCAACGCCGGGCACACGCTTACTAGAATCTATGAACGCAAAGCTAATATATTGATGACAGTATGATATTGTCATTAGACAATTTCAATAACAAAAATAATTACAAAAATAAATAATGTCCATTCTTGCAGTATCAATATGCGCGCTGTTGTTGAAGTTGCACATATGTATGTTAAAGGCCAAGTAAAAATATATGCCAGGACATTAGCCCGACAACGGAATTCGGGTCGCTATCAAGGACCCACCGTCCATGCCTCAAGAGGATGCCAATACAATTTCAAGGTTTACGAGGAATGTGGTTTATACAGATGCTTTGTGATGAAGGTAAGTGTCATGTCCTCGACTAAAGTTTTGACAACCATATAGTGCATGTATATATGTGTTTCTTTTCTAAGGTTCTTATGTTTCTTTGGCATTTATTGACCTTATGAATTTGTGCAGATGACGAAGCCCTACACACCCTTCGTACCTCGGGAACTTGGAAATCCTAAGCCAAGGGCAATAGTTCACATGCATCATAGGGATAGTGAGTGTGAGATTTGTTAGTTTTAACAATAACAATTGCTTATATTTTTCTTAACAGAACTTGGAAATCCTCGACTAACACACATAAATGCCACCACACGTCCACGACTAATGCCCGGCATCGCCGGGCACACGTTTCTAGTGGTTATAATGGTTTTAATAGTTAATATGGTTGTATGGTTTTATATGGTTTATATGGTCATATTTGTAGTGTTCATGGCTATATGGTTTTAATGTGTGCTCTTTCATTCAGGGAGCATGTGAGATGAGCAAAATGGAGCCAAGGAAGCCCAGCACAGGACATTGTCCTAGGCTCCAATGGAGGAAGATGGCCTGCTTATTGTTGCACCCTTGCAACGAGACGGTATTTGCAGAGGACATCATAACTGCAGTTGATCCTTTTGATAGTGTGAATGATGAAAGGCTGGGAGATGATCATCTTAGAGTTGGCATTGGGAAGCTTCTTATCCAAGTCGATATAATCATGTCCCAGGGAAGCTCTAGTGATCTGGGTTGTTGGAGTCCCAAACTCAGTTAAGATGGCAAATTAGATATATTACACACAAGAACAGTGAGAATCTTGAAGGCCCTACTGAACTACATACCCCAAGGCCCACCCCAGGCCATGTGGAAGATTTGGTGGTGGATGAGCATCCTTTGATCACAAGGAAGAGGCGCTATATTTTTCATAAAAGGCAGTCAAGGGTGCTCAAGAGGGCTAGAAGTGACAAATATTTAGAAAGGATGGAAAGTATGGCCCCAACCAAAGAAAACCTCGAGGCAATTAGGGAACAAGAGTGTTGCAACCTAGATTGCACAGTCCAGTACAGTGTGGATGACCTCGTGCAGATAAGGTCCCAATACATTGGACAACTTCAGAAAGATAGGATTAATTTCATCTACTCCTTGTGTAGAAATTCCAGCTATGATGAAAACACAGGAAGGTTACTATATCAATTGAGGGGCCTAAGGGCATGTATGAGAGCATTGAGATGTATTCTTGGCGTGAGCAAGTCTTCATTTTACAGATACTGGGAGCAGGTAAAAAAAGGGCACAGGTTGTTCCAACATGGCAATGCACTGACTTTGAAACCTAGAGCAAACACTTTGAGGGCCATTGCAGTCTTCGAGAGCTTTGTGAAATACATGTCTCAATCTGTGCCCCACAAGTCGAAGGTGAACGAGCACGTTGTGCGAGTGGTCCAAAGGGTGTTGCCACAACATTACATCAAAAAAGAGTGTCTTAAAGAGGTCTCTCCATCCTAGAAACTACTGGAGATCGGCCTCTTTCTCAATCACATTTCAGCAAGTTATGGAGCACTCACTTCTCAGACGTGAGTGTCCTGCAACACATGCCATTCTCAAAGTGCAACACTTGCATTCAACTCAAGGATACACTTGCATCAACTGCAATAGAGAAAGAAAGAATGGCAATTAAGGAGCAATTTGCAGATCACCAAAGGGACCAAATATTATGTAGACAGTTGTATTGGCAGTGGAGAACATTTTCCCAGATGCAGCCTGACAGATTTTTGTGTATAATTCATGATAAGATGGACCAACGCAAGACTTTCTTGCCAAAGCTAGATCCTTTGCCCAAGCGATGTCGAAACGCTTTTCAGATGAAAGTAAGTCTGGCGGGTGTCTCAATACATGGGCATGGAACTGGAACCTATGGTCATTTTGTGCTTGATCTATGGAGGGATAATCCAAACTTCCATGTGAGCTCTATTTTCAAGCGCTTGAGAACACTAGAGAAAGGATCGATAGAAGGAAGGAGGTATTCTCCATCAGCCCCCATTTTTGAGGCTTTGATGGATGATCAACCGCTTTGTTACCAAAGGCAGATAAAAGAGCTCACATCTAAGGTGTCCAAAGAATCAAGGAGGACTTGGGATGATTTCCCCTTACTTGAGAAACAACTGCCAGAGGAGTTATGTGTTCAATTGGACAACTGTTGGAAAGAAAACAAGAATAGATGGATGTTTGGGGCAATGTCATACTTGACAGCAGTGGGAGTATTCAAAGTTGTGAAAGTGGGGTTCATGATGGTTGGGCATACGCATGATGATATAGATGCATTCTTTGGAACTTTCTCTACCAAGCTCAAGAGAGAAAACGTGACTAGTCTCCCTGAACTAATGGATGTGTTTGAGAGCTGCATTGACCCCAACCCAATGGCTTTCTTGATGGATGAGGTTGCAGATTGGAAATCGTTTGTCGAGGGATACTTGCTAGATGGTAAGGATCAGTTGACAGGACACACAAAGCCACTTCAGTTCAAGTTTTGGGTTAGGGATGTAATATCGATCATGCAATATAAGTGGAGACCGGGTGACAAGTTGTGGATACCTGTACAAGGAATCGAGTTGTGGCAACGAAGTGCTACAGGTGAAGTTCTTATTCCTAAAGGGCAGCCAAAACCACTACCTCCCTTCAAGACTGTTAAAGACTCTAGCCAACTAGTGAAGGGCATCAAGGATTATATAACGCATTGGGATGATGTTGAAATGGAAAGCACACCTCCACTCTGAAGAAAAATCACATGGACTCCCTAATCAATTACCGGGAGAAAGTTGTGACATGCTTAGAAACTGAACAACCATGTGGGGAGCCGAGACGGGTTCTTACCAGAGTCCGGATGGGAGGGTTCTCAAGGAGCAAGCACTTCTAAGAAAGTTCACTTGGGTCCTAACAATATGTTCCAAGTGATTTGTGGGAAGTAAGGCCTCAAAGCCGAAGTGGTTTGATCTTCTTGAGTGGGATCCCTTTGAGGACATCAAGGAAGGATACTTTGTGCTAGTAAGGCCTGACGATGAGGATTGTCCAATATGGTTAGGGGTGGCACTCTCTGATGTAACTACCACCATGGCTGATGGAGAGGAGTTGCGTCCTGGATTCCAAGTTCAATATTGGGAGCCCATTGGAAGACACAAGAAAGGCAACTTGAAGGAGCAATACACCGACTGCTGGGAGAAGAAGTGGAGGGCAAATCATGCTGATCCTCAAAGGAGCAATTGGTGGAGTGTGTGTGGTATGGTCATATCCAACTTGTCCCATTGCAAAGGACAAGACACACAAGATCCCAAAAAGGGAGATGGACAAAGCCATGAGCAACCTCCATACTATATCATTGTATGGGGGTAGATAATATTGAGAAGCTTGAAAACTTTCTCAACTAGTGGTTTGTAAAATTTATGAGGAAAACAATAAACCCGGTTCTTTGTGTGTGATGTGTAATTCTATTCAAGCATTCAATTCAGAATTTTTTTTTCTATAGTATGACTCCCATTTTCAGTCTGAGTCCCAAAATTCGAGATTTGACCCACTTTAATTAAATGCGACTTTTTACAATAAACTAGCAGTCTTCTTTCTTAATGAATCTGGCTAGTTTCATGTCTTTAGGCATACAAGTCACTCTTTTAGCATGGAGGGCACATGCTAAAGAGTCTTCAAAATGTTGAACTATCCTTTGTTTTGCTGCCTCCTGTAGTGCGAGTAACATGTCATTTGTTACTCTCTTGGTGTTGTCAAATTCCTGCAAAATTCCACGGTGAGTCTCGCGAAGGCGGCTCGTGGGATCAGCAACCCGTAGCTCCTCTGAAAATGGCGGATCTCCCGAGCAGCTCTCGCGAAGTAAGAATCCGCCTTTCTCTTTATTGGCTTCTTTGGTGGTGCTGGTCTTTCCAGGGGCGGCTTCAGGGTGTTCTTCTTGGACGACCTGCCTCCCTCCACGTACATGACTTTGTGCTGCTCGTAATACCTTGAGTACTCCTCGTATATTTTCATGTACTGGTTGTACTCCTTGAGTTTCTTCCTGTACTCTTGCTCATGCTTGAGTACGTATGACTCCCTTACTGGCTTGGGCTTCTTAGAATCCGCTGCCGGCTTCTTTGCATTTGGGGTAAGGGGGTGCTCCTGCTGCCGGCTCCTCCTCTTTGGCACCTGCATTTGAAGGTCCCGAGCCTTCACCTGGGCGGGGGACCCTTATCTCATCATCTGACTCAGTGTCAGATGTTGAGGGTGGCCTGTCGGGCTCCCGCTCTGCTATTACGACTCCTTTGGTGTCTTCGTCTTTCGCCGGGGTTTCTTGGGTAGCTCGGAGTCTTTTCCTTTCTCCTCTCGCCGCTTTCTTGCACTCTTCTTTTCTCCTCTTCTGCTCCAACTTCTCTTCCTTCCTCTTCCTCTTGAGTTCTCTCTTCTCCCTCCCCCTCTTCTCCATCTCTACTAGCTTCTGCACCATTTCTTCTGTCATCTCCTCGCTCTCGTCCTCTTTATTTTGGCCTCCATCTCCCTGGCTCCCAGGGTTCTCCTGCTCCTCCACTTCTTGGGCGCGATCCTCCTCCTTTTGGTGCTCCTGATCCTCCTCTTGGGCGTCAGGGTTTGCATATGGGTCTTGCTCCCGCCCGGCTCGCTCCTAAGCCTGTCTTGCCTTCTGTTGGGCAAGCCGCTCTTGGGCGCTGAAGAAGTTGTCTGGCACTACTATTCGGGCAGTTTGTTTGGTTCGGGCCATGTTTTGAAATGGTCTAATCGACCTCCCTGGCACCTAAAAATCACCTCCCTGGATGACGAGCAGCTAACTGGAGAAGGAAAGTGTAAATGAGGAACCCTAAAGGTCTATTTATAGGAGGGTTTGGACCTGCAAATTCATGTTGTACAATCCTGCAAGGTATTAGTGTTTATAGGATCAATACATTAGGTTTGTTTAGGCAAAAAGTGTCCACCACTCGCACAGTGCGCGAGAGGCTAATCCGAAAATCTCGGATTGGCCCTGGGCGCACTCTGTGAGGGTTCATCCCTTTTTTACTCTAATTTTCAATTTATAAGGTATTTCTTAGTGTTATAACATGCAAATCTAGCTCAAATCTAAGGATTAAGCTGCCTGCATTATCAATTTACACTAATTGTGCATCTATCTAGGTCAACATGGGTCGACCACTCACACAGTGCGCGAGAGGCAAATCCAAAAATCTTGGATTGGCCCTGGGCGCACTCTGTGAGGGTTCACACATTTTTGGCCATAAGTTTTAGGGTTTTGCTAAAAATTCTTACTAACTTAGCATTTTTCTACTTGCTGCACTAGAGATTGGAATTTTTTTTTTCCAATTTTCGAGGTTCATGCTTGGGTGGCTATTCCCAAGACTGGAAGTCTACTGTTAGTCCTAACAGGGAATGGTCAGTGCTCGATCGTGGTCTGCCAAGATCATGCTCTGATACCACTGTGACATCCTCTACTTCGTCTACGATGCTCCCATCGTATCCGAAGGCGGAGTTCATCCCCCTGGTAGCCAAACTAGCAGGGGCCATCCACCTGACACCAATCCCATGAACTGGGCCAGTGAGGGAAGAGTGGATGGGTCATTTGCTCGTCTTCCTTCGGGACCGTCCTAGCTGCGGAAGCGTGAATAAACATGAGCACATAACATCAATACATCAATAAGCTCACCTCGAAGGGTGAACACATCATAACATCACATGTACAACAACATCAATAGCATCAACATGGGGAGATCCTACCCAGGGCTCAGACTCATAGAGGATCGACTGACGGCTCAGGTCTCCAGAAGCCAATGCAGTCCGAGTCATGGCAATGAATTGGGCTGGCATAAGAACATGGCTGTTGGGTAGTCCACTCCATCCGCCCCTCCCGTGCACACTTTGCAGAGTAGGTTGAAAAGTGTTGGGACCGGACCATAGCCTGCCGGGTACATAGCCAAGAGGGCTACTGCTGGGTTGCATCTCCCCAGTCCCGATGAGGCAGGAGGAGAGTCACCTCCCCGCCAGAGGCATGCATGCCCATCACAAGTGGCTAGAGGGCCACTGCCCTTATTCGACTTGAACCCCATGGAAGGTGATGCATCACCCCAGAGGTGTCGAGCTCATGCCTTGCCCACACTCAGTGGCAAACCATTAAGCCTAGCCCACTAAGATCCCTGGTAGGCTTTACACACCAGAGGGATCAATCAGTGATGGGACAAATCCACCTTTTTCATCCGTCTAGCCCCTCCACCCACAACCAGGCGGGCTCTTGTGCACGGGCCACATTAATTGGGTATTAATGAGGCTATCTAGGAACATCTGCTACAAAGGCTTTTAGGGTCTCTACCCCCCTTCCCAATACACGGGAGAGCATAGAATGAACACCTTCATCATCAAAGAACTGAAATGTAGAATAACATCTAATCTATCTACCTAAATATCCAAAGTTAGGTTCTTTTGTTAGGGCTTATGATCTCGGGATCTATAAGGCCTCTAAAGCTGAACTAACATGGTAAACCAGCTCATTGCCAAACCAAAAGGCGCTTTTGCACAAATGTAATGATGCTTTGTTTACGCCGACTTGCTCCAGATCCTCGGAATGCGTCCATGCCTCTGATCCTGCTGAAGACTGCTGCTGCTGGAAGAACTGTTGTGCAAAGACGGCTTTTCAGAGTCTGGCAATGCGAACTAGGGTCTTGGCTTGGCTGGAATGGCTCTTGGAAACCCTAATTGCGAAAAGGAAGAAGGGTTTAGGGTCTAAGGGGAAAGCCCTTATATAGAAACCCTTAGGGTTAGGTTAACACTGGCCAAATGGGGTTTTGCCATTTGGCATGGGGTTTATAGTTGTATATGTTTATTAAACATGCACAACTTACGAGGTTTTCCCCTAGGTGCAACCCTTTACGTCTCGCTAGTATTTGTCATGGTGACAAGTACGTGTGACGTGGTGGTATAATATACATATTTGGGGCATATATTATATTGGAACGTCACAATCTCCCCACCTTGAATTGATGCTGTCCTCAGCATCACGCGTCTCCCCACCTTGGAAACCTGCATATCCTGCAATTACATTTGATACATATAACTTTACAACATGATTACCCAAGGTAATACTTTAATTATTCATAACACATCCTTGTTTAATATTATACTATGATAAGAGGTTATTTCATCCTCTTGCTTTATCGTCTATTAGCCACAAAATTTTATGGCTTACACCATTATTATAAACATAGTTCTAAAATTGTCTAATTAAGGTTCCACATCGTTTCCTTACAACACATCATGACAAAATTATGTGTTGCGAGTCTTCGCAATGCAACCTTCCTGCCGCTAGACTCTCCTATTGGCCTACAGGTTCAACACTACGTCAGTATTCATTAAATTATTATAAAGTTGGTTGTTAGGGAACCACCCATTAATTACAATTTACATGGATGCAAGACTAATCTCCCGGCGTAGGAAGAGGATGCTTCTTCCATCGTGGCCGTGGAGACAACGCCCTATCATGCCTAGGATGAACACTCATGCCTACACCTTTAGTTGCCTTTGGCGTGAAGGGTGGCGTCCTTCCCGTGGTAGGCATTGACTAGAGGTGCTTTCCTATCAATGCATGCCTGAATGACCTCTTATCTCTCAAGGTCATCTACTTCCGTGAGACGGAAGTAGACTTTTTAATCTACCTTCCACTCACCTATCGGTTCGGTGTCGACTACTTCGGTGACGAGCCGACCCTTGCATTGCTCCATGAATTGGGGGTACTGCTTCTCCAAATCTGATTGTAGTACCCACGTAGCATCCTCCACATATAACCATTTCACTAGGTATTGGAGAAATTTGGATCTTCTTGTCTTCTTATAGGCCCTGTCAAGAAGAACCTCTGGGACGATTTCAAGCTGGTCGTCCGTCATTTCCAGTAACTCGGTTGTCTCCAATACTTCCTCTGGATTAGGAGTGTGCCTCTTTAGGAGACTTACGTGGAAGACCCTATGGATTTTGAGATGTGCTGGCAGGTCCAACTTGTAGGATTGGGTACCTACTCTTTTGGTTATCCTGAAAGGTCCAGCCCATCTTGGAGCAAGCTTCTTGCAATTTCCGATGCGGAGCTTGGCCTGCTTCACCTTGATCTTCAACCACACATTGTCTCCCACCTGAAATTACCGTTCTATGCTTATCGGCTACGCTTTTCTGCCTACTTCTCGCTGCTAGAAGGTATCCTCTTACCTCCTCCACCAATTGCTGCATATCCGATAACATCTGCTGGGAGACTTCCACTTTTGACACTGGGTTGTGCCAAGTATCTGGGGTAAGACACTGATACCCATAATTAATCATGAAAGGAGACATCTGCGATGACTCCTGCTTAGTGCTGTTGTAGGCGAACTCTACTAAGTGGATGAAATCCTCCCACTTAGGCCCTTTTTCCACGGCAGGACTAAAATATGACTGTCGCAATGCAATAAGACAGCATATAAGACTCCATGTCATCTCCACGTCATGTCTCAAATCAAAACCTTTCCCACTGACTTTTATGCGACATGTCCTTAGTATATAAGACACCTCTTATATTTTTTGCTTTTCCACTGCGCTGCGTCTAAAATTAAAAACAACAAGAACTCGAATCTCTGTGAAAAACTAAGAACAACAAGAACACGAATCTCTGTGAAGAAATCAGAGGGAACTGGAAGCAGAGCAGAGCCGGGATTGCTTGCACCTTTATGGCGATGGACCCATAATCAGAGACATTGGTGATGGACCCATAATCAGAGGCATTCTTTTCCGGATATCCAGTGTGAAGAAATCAGAGGGACCTGGAAGCAGAGCAGAGCTGGGATTGCCAGTCCTTCTGCAACATTTGAACCTTCTGCCTCAATCGGCCTCCTTCCAGTTCATTCAATCTGCCTCAATCGACCTCCTTCTTCCAGTCACTCTTTTCTGTGAATGTGCCTGTGTCTGTTGGGAAAAGGGCAGCGGCGTGCTAAAAAAATCGGCATGCTGTGTCTTGCTTCTGCCAAATCCAACTCTCTTCAGCCAGATTTCGACCTTCTGCCAAATCCGACTCTGTTCAGCCAGATTTCGACATGTAGCTCCAGATTTCGACTCTCCAAATCCGACTCTCTTCAGCTCCAGATTTCGACCAGATTTCCAGGGAGTTCCGGCGATTGCAGTCCATGATATACAGCCCAACGATTCCTTCCTGCCCAATCTTTTTTTTGCGACATCCGAAGTTTCTGGTAAGGAATGTCTCTGATTGGATAGGTCTTCCTGTCTTATTTTCTGGCGGGGGCTTTCCCCCGAAAGAAAATAAGACTTCAAAGTTGTACGGTCCTTATATGTGACATGTCTTAAAAGTTGCAATGGAAAAGCTACCTTGTCTTATATTCTTAGGTGGCCCAATAGTAGCTTGATAAATATAAGACAGGAGTGTCGTGGAAAAAGGGCCTTAGACTGTTTGTTCCACACATGATTCCTTAGCATATCTTCAATAATCCTATTGGTTCGCTCCGTCTGACCATCTGTTTGCGGATGATATGTTGTGCTCATAGAAAGCTTCGTCTGGATGGTGGTAAATAGGTCATGCCAAAATGCACTCATAAATTTAGAATCCCTATCCGAGATTATCTCCCTCGGCATGCCATGGAGTCTACAAATTTCTTTAGTAAATAGGACGGCAGTATCCAATGCGGTGTCTGTTGTCCTGCACGGCACGAAGTGTGCCATCTTCGACAACTTATCCACCACCACCATCAGGGCATCCTTGCCTCTTGCTGTTCTTGGGAACCCTGTAATGAAGTCCATGCTTATGACTTCCCACTTAGCATTTGGCACTGGCAATGGCTCCAAGGCTCCTGGGATTCGGAGTTGCTCTGCTTTTGTTTGCTGGCATATCTGGCATTCACGAATGTACCTTGCTATCTGCTTCTTCATGCCTGGCCAGAAGTAGCTACTTCTAATCTTGAAATGTATCTTCATGAACCCTGCATGGCCAGCTATGGGGCCCGGGGGGTGCACACAATGGGACCGTATAAAATACGTGCGTGTACGGTAGGGGGTTTAATTCAGGGTATTTCCATACGTATACGTACGGATGACATAGGGGTTCAAAAATGTCTAGCTACGTTAGGGGGTAGGATGCAATGGTCTACCCCCATATTTTCGTATACGTTAGGGGTATGCTTTTGTTTTTTTTTGGTCAAGTAAAGGGGGCTCCCCTTAATCACAACATAACATCATAACATCATAACATCACATGTACAACAACATCAATAGCATCAACATGGGGAGATCCTACCCAGGGCTCAGACTCATAGGGGATCGACTGACGGCTTAGGTCTCCAGAAGTCAATGCAGACCGAGTCATGGCAATGAATTGGGCTGGCATAAGAACATGGCTGTTGGGTAGTCCATTTCATCCGCCCCTCCCGTGCACACTTTGCAGAGTAGGTTGAAAAGTGTTGGGACCGGACCATAGCCTGCGGGGTACATAGCCAAGAGGGCTACTGCTAGGTTGCATCTCCCCAGTCACGATGAGGCAGGAGGAGAGTCACCTCCCCGCCAGAGGCATGCATTCCCATCACAAGTGGCTAGAGGGCCACTGTCCTTATTCGACGTGAACCCCATGGAAGGTGACACATCACTCCAGAGGTGTCGAGCTCATGCCTTGCCACACTCAGTAGCAAACCATTAAGCCTAGCCCACTAAGATCCCTGGTAGGCTTTACACACCAGAGGGATCAATCAGTGATGGGACAAATCCCCCTTTTTCATCCGTCTAGCCCCTCCACCCACAACCAGGCGGGCTCTTGTGCACGGACCGCATTAATTGGGTATTAATGAGGCTATCTAGGAACATCTGCTACAAAGGCTTTTAGGGTCTCTACCCCCTTCCCAATACACGGAAGAGCATAGAATGAACACCTTCATCATCAAAGAACTGAAATGTAGAATAACATCTAATCTATCTACCTAAACATCCATAGTTAGGTTCTTTTGTTAGGGCTCATGATCTCGGGATCTATAAGGCCTCTAAAGCTGAACTAGCATGCTAAACCAGCTCATTGCCAAACCAAAAGGCGGCTTTGCACAACAGAATGATTGTTTACCTGGCGCCTGACTTGCTCCAGATCCTCGGAATGCGTCCATGCCTGATCCTGCTGAAGACTGCTGCTGCTGGAAGAACTGTTGTGCAAAGACAGCTTTTCAGAGCCTGGCAATGCGAACTAGGGTCTTGGCTTGGCCCGAATGGCTCTTGGAAACCCTAATTGCGAAAAGGAAGAAGGGTTTAGGGTTTAAGGGGAAAGCCCTTATATAGAAACATTGGCCAAATGGGATTTTGCCATTTGGCATGGGGTTTATAGTTGTATATGTTTATTAAACATGCACAACTTACGAGGTTGCCTCCTAGGTGCAACCTTTACATCTCGCTAGTACTTGTCATGGTGACAAGCACGTGTGATGTGGCGGTATAATATACGTATTTGGGGCGTATATTATATTGGAACGTCACAGAGACTTTAGGAGAATAAAGATTAAGGCCAAGAATAGACGATTTGGCATAGAAATTAGGGCGATTTGGGGTCATGAACGACAGGGTTCAGAAATCTGGCAGCCATAGCCATATCAGAGGATTTTCATTGCCGATTGTACGTGCTTGCATTTTTGTAGACCCGCTTCCATTTTTCACCGCCAATTATGCTCCTGGCACAACTAACTTGCTGCAAGAGGTCATCCTAAAATGCTCGAGCGACTTTTCATTCTTAGATGGAATGGTCACAACATGGCGTTCTATAATTGAATGATAAACAAGAAAGAAGAGTCACTTTTCTTGAGGTGCAATTACACCCGAAAATATATGGCTAGTTTGGCCAAAATCGTCCAAGCGCACAGGGGGTTGGGATCGAAAAGAAAGTACTTGCCACATCAGGTATTGAAACGGAAGTCCCGCACTAGAGCCTATTGGAAGGATGAGCGATTTTGTCAAGCACATTAAGGCTCTGGTCACATGAAGCTGTTGATATCCCATGTCAATCGTCTAAAATGGAAGGGTCACATGCACCCAAATGATAGGAACGGATCCCTATCGACAGGGATTGCTTCCCGGGCTCCTACACTCAGTTGAATGGATTCATGTTGACAGAAATCCGTTCGATTTCAACACGTGGCTTTTATCCTCCATCTAGCACCGCAGATTTTGAACCGGCTTGCTGCACAAAGGAAGGAAAAAGGCTCTCCGGTTCATATGCTATTGATAGCTTCATGTGCCCGAGCACAAAAAAAAAACAAGATGCTAACGCATCAATGGGTTGCCCTTTAGAGGAGCCATTGATGCATGCACAATTACAGACACAGTCACATATATTTGTATCAAATAATATTGTGTATAGCCATATATGGCCAAGGTCTCCGAAAAGGGATCCGGTCGAATAGTGGAGTAGCACAGAGACAAGCAAGACTAGAAACAAAACCGATGGGATTACAAAAATAGAGATGATCCGGATGGTTATGGGGTAGTTTCGATACAAGGGAGATTGAGTAGAGAATTGGGCATCTAAGGTGATGAAAGATAGGAAGTAGAATTCATTCGATACCATATGAACAGTAATGCCTAAGGTTTGGCTAAAGATTATGATTGAATATTATTTGAATGTGTTATGCACTCAACTCATGTTAGCTACTTGTAGTGCTTTCATATTTATGTGCCGTATGATATAACAATTTACCTTCTAAGGTTACAAATATGTGTTGAAGTTTCCTTATGTCTTTTAACCCATATATCATTGGGAGCTATGGGGGCGTCTGAATTGCGTTTTGTATTTTCCCTTCTACATCTACGTTTGGTGGAATAGGGCGGTTGTTTTCGTATTATTCTAACTTTTATCAGCATTGTAAGTCTATGTGTTATAAAGTGTGGGTTTTTGGAAGCCATTAGGTTCAATTGTATTTAAGCTTCTCCCATTTACAAAATCTTATAATTTGTGATTTCAGGATTAAATCAGCAACAGATCCGAGAGTCTAATTAGTAACGAACTGTAATTAAGTGAGCTTCACAGCCATTTTTCATGAAAGAAGGCTTCTCTTAATCAATAAAAATGATCCAATATTGAACATACAACAATATGAATCAGAGCAACCTGTGGAGACAAGGCGCAGAGAAAATCGAACTCAATATTACCTCTGGGCAAGTTCCTCTTCTTTGGCCACATTGAGAGCATCAATACCTACAGCACTAGCCAAAGGGTTCCTTCCAAAAGTGCTACAAGTGAATTTGCTCACATAATAAGCTAAATTATTTCCATGCATTCAAAAAAACATAAACATATTCATGTTACATATCACCCTTGGTTGTGGTGTAGTCCCTCACTTATGTTATGAAGTGATGTATGCATAACCATGTTTCTTCTATAAGAAGAACTACTAGAGAGACTGGGAACAATACACTTTGTGCACCATCTTTTGCCCCCACACTCAATGAGTAGAATTGCAACAAACCTGCCGTGTTCTCCAGAACATAGCATAACATCTTTGTCAGCAAGCACTGCACTAACAGGTAACGCACCTCCCCCTAGGGCTTTTCCCAATATCTGAATGTTCCACATGAGCCAAGCATTGAGCAATAAAATTGGCAGAAAAAATGCAGAACATAAAAAATTAGTAATTTACCACAACGTCTGGCCGCACCTCCTCCCAATCACATGCCACAAGCTTCCCAATTCGTTCTATTCCAGTTTGTATTTCATCAGCAATCATAAGAACATTATAAAGTGAACATAACCTACGAGCCTCTTTTAGATACTCCTCAGAGGGTACAATGACCTGCAATTCAAATAATCAGCTGCAAGAAGCGTGATTAACCAAAAGCTTTGTTTACTAAACATAATCGCATGCACTTACTCCAGCTTCTCCTTGGATAGGCTCAAAAAGAAAAGCAGCTATATGATCACCAGGTTCTGCAAACTCTCAGACTAAACGGGAAAAATTCATCAAAATGCAATCAGCTTTCGCGTTGATCTGTGCGTCTGTGCGTCTGGGGTTAAGGGACTAACACTGTCTTCTTAAAAAGCCCTGGATATGGCACTAGCAGAGAGCAAATCCGGCTATGCTGCTATCCTGAAAAGAGCCAAAAATATGTACCTGCACTTCCGCTTCTGCTTCCGCTGCCATGGATCAACCGCAAGAAAAGAAAGGAGCTCATTCATGCCACTGTCATCGCCGGAGGAGATTTGCATAGCTACCCAAAGAAGACCCAAACAATCCCTACCGACACACATCCCAAACAAAGCTTCGCCGTCTAAGTGTCACTGGGCGTCAAAAAAACCCAAGCAATCGCAACCGCTCATACAGAATATTCTATGGCATATTACACTCAGAACAAATCGAGGCCTTCTATACGTCACTCCACCCAAACAACAGGGTTGCCCGCTACGGCAACCCAAAAAAGGTTCATGTCAGCAGAAAATAATCCCATAATCCTTGTCAACAACTTCATGTGATCGGACCCTAAGAGTATCGATAAGTAATTCACACCAGGCCCTGATTACTGTCATTTTAGCCTAAAATTATGGCCAGCAATCCTTCCGCCGCTCTTTCTGTCGCTTCCCTGCTTTCCTCCGCTTCTTTCCGCCGCTTCCCTTCTTTCCGCCGCTCCCTTTCCTCCGCTTTCGTTTCTTTTATTTCTTTTACGCAGGTCGGGCTCCTCTTTTTCCTTGTTTCTGGCGGCAAGCAGCAGAGATCCAAAGCATTGCTCCGGCCAAAGCAGCAGAGATCCAAGCAGAGGCCATATTTTTCCGAGAATGCACTCTGATGAGAAAAATGACAGATTTATGCAAGCATTCGACTCTGGCTATGGCGGATTTTGTCGGATTTATCCCTGCCCATCATGTTTCTTGGCTCCATAGCTTCTTACTGAAGCAAGTTTCTTGGCTCCATAGCTTCGACCCTTCTTCCTTCCCCGATTAGGAAAAAACATTGCTCACCTTCACCGATTAAAAAATCATAGCTCTTCCTTCACCGATTAAAAGAAAACATAGCTAGCCTACCTGCCGGATTTGAGCAAAGAAAAGAAATCCCTGTTCGTAATCAGGGCCTGGGTGTGAATTACGTAGTACTTTGAGCCTTTATCTCGAAGCCTAAGGTTCCAACGTGTCCACTTTGGACATACTGAGACCGTTGGATTTAGATCTAAATAAATGAACGTCCAAGAAAAATAGCACATAGCAAATGGCGACTCTTTCCTTCCCGCTCGCACTTCCGGACCGTCGCCTCGGCTGTTTGGATATAAGGTTTCAAAAATTTCTATGCATTTCTCGTGTCTTGACGCTCTGCTCTTGCCTCTGAACTTTTAACGGCAATGACTTATTCTACGGGAATTACATCGGCATTTGTTTTGCTGAATCACTGTTGAGACTTACAATTAAGAGGTACATATTAAGTCCTTCAGCTGTTTACCTTAATCAAAGATATGCTTCTCATGGTTCCACATAAGCAGCAATCATTCTAAGATTAGTATTGCATTCAGGCATCCCCAAACTCCCACAATTGGCATTCTGACTGTACCCATACTTCAGAAGAAGACTTCAGAATAGAGGTCTGTTGGGTGTTTCCCCATAGGGCATTCAGGAGGTACGTAAATGATTGTTTGATATAATTGAAGTGCTTTAATAAGGTGTCCTTGCTGGATAAATCTTGTAGCTAAGAAATGACATCTCTTTTAAGCATTTGTTATGAGCAAACTAAAGAAGATCGAAATGCCCTAAATAGATGAACGGGAAGTAGACAGAGGCGTTCATCCTTACTCTGGTCTATGCTTTGCAAAATGATTGTGGCCCTGAACATTTGTAGTCCAAACTAATGTATGCTTCCAATTTCATTGTCATCATCCTGAGCACAAGTCTTCCGATTGTAGTTGTATTAAGGGTAGAAATAAAAACCCACCCTTCCTATTGAACTCAGTATTGTGGAGACAGTTACTGTAATTAGTAGTCTGCAAGTGTTCTAACTCCAAAGAAATGGACTGCCTGAAAGATTGACCTTAATGAGTTTATCCTTATCTTTGGTGAAAAAGATCATTGGTTCAAGGAATGCTCCAAATAGCAGATCAAATCTCCTTCAGCCAACGCACTTTCTACAAGCTTGTCCTTGGTCCATCCATAAATGGCATTGAAAACTATAGAGAATTCGATCCTAATTCAGGATTATGACTTGTACAAGCATGTGCAGGATGCAGTTTGGTGGCATGGCAGAGAAGTATTGTCCTTGCCTTTGCCAAACAGATAAACTCATCTAGACTTCCATTTGCCATCTATTCATAGGCAAATATAGCACTTTTTGAGTTATTAGTCTTTTCTATCTGCAGTCAGGTTTTCAAGCTTACAGTATGTAAGATGAGCTTTTGGCAGAGATGTATACCTCGCTAAAAACTTTGAGGTTGCGTTGAGCAATAGAGCAAGCCAGAAGTTTACATGGTCTCAAATCCATCACATAAAACTTATGTAGGATAGGGCTTATAAAAACATATCACAGCAGATTTAGCCAAAACTGCATGAAGCAATATGTCTTTATCAAGCGATTGTGCCTTAAGACTTTTCGTGGACGTCCTTTCGATTTTAAGGGCAGTACCAGCAGAGTTGTAGCAGACTGGTAGAGAAAATTAATGACATGTGATGCAGAAGAGACATACTGCTGGGAATACTGCATTGCTTTGGATATGCTCAAAGAGATGTATTGGGAAATGCCTTAATGTGGTAGACTTAACACTTTAATGAATAGACATACAACTTGTTGTAATGGTTAGATTTGTCTGCTAAACTTGTCAATAGTAAGATCCGTACTACATTGGTTATGCATAGCCTTGGGTTCATTTGACTCTTCTGCTTTATATATTTGACCATGCTGCACTTCTTGTGGTATAGGGAGATTTGGCAGTGGCATGCTTCAGATTCTTCCATTCCTGCAGTGCAAGGATATATTCATTGACAAGTGCCCTTTTTACCACTGACAGCTAGGATGGGATAGCTGAAAAACAATGGGATAAAGATTGTGCATGATAACTGGAAGAGATAACTAAGTTGAGGGGCCAAGTACATGCACTTTTTTAGTTGAGGATATCGCTGTACAAGAAAGTTATTTCGTCTCTGCCAACTTTATGTAAACCACAACTTCAGGTATGATTTTTCCAGTAGGTTTCTGAGAACAGCTATGTTTCTTTACTTGCTATGGCCTTTTTAAAGAGTACCAGAACCATTATTTTCTTTAAAGTACATCAGGAATGCAGTACACATACATTGTTGTGATGTGGAATGGCAAGAGGGAGGCTATTCCCTGTGTGGCAGGGCCACCAGCAGCAGGTCCCTGTGTGGCTTGCGGTGCGACCTGCTGCTGGTGGCCCTGCCACACAGGCAATGGCCAACCTCAGCCATTTCACAGCGTCAAAGGTAAGATTTTAACAGGCTGCAGCAGGTCGATCAAGAATGCGATCCCATTTTCCATTCTTGATTAGAATGGTTGCCACACGGCAGCCATTCTTTGGATAATACACAAGAATGAACATCAACTTACCTTGACGTGCTTGGAGGGAAATCCATGCCCCTTACAGGAAAGCAAATTCGAGTGGTATTGACAGACATTCCTCTAGGAGATCACGTTTGATAATTATGTTTAAATGGATGCAAGCTCTACAACTTCTTCAGGTTAATACTAGAATTGTCAATGCGTAGGAGCATACTACTAGAAACGCACAGAAACATAGGTTAGGTTATAGCCTCTCGTAATGAGAAAAAAGCACAACAGAAGTTCTGTAACAACACTTTTAAGATTTTTGACATTAAAATAAACTTAGTAGGAGCTTTTGTAGGAGCCGATATTTAGTAGTCAACAAATAGTTAACAAATGAGGCATACATAAATAAAGAGTTTTTACAAATTTTCATAGTGATAAAATTTCCATAGTGATAAGAGGAATTTCCATGGGCTAGAACCTTCAGGTTCTCCCAAGGCCAGAACTGCAGATCCAATGTTCATCTGAATGAAACCTCACTTGAAATTAATGCGAAGCTATTTCTCGTAATCCAAGTTTTAGACCTGAGTTTGTCGTTTGGCTTCTCCACCAGCCGAAATTCAACCACCTGGATCCAGTATTAAAATTTGACGGTTTTTGAAAGATAGACAAAATAATTTTATGCCTTTCACGCGGCAGGAAGTTCTCAAATTCCAACCTTTTTAATGCCAGACAAAAATTCAAAATGGCAGAATCTAATTTTTTAATAAAAAATGTGAATAAAGACACATTTGCATAAATAGATCAACTAACGAGCGACATTGCTCTCCTACTTTTTGCTGCATAACAATCCTTGAAACACGCGTGCCAATTTATGGATTCACAATGAGACTAACATTGTTGCGTCAAGTGTCTCTATGTTCATACGAGTTTTTATAGCATTCTTGCGAGCATTTTGGCAAGAAAAACCTTGCTCATATAACTTGCTATGCTTCCAGGAATGAGCATGCAACATTGCCATAAAATATTAGGGCTGAAAAACTGTGCTACCAGCCATCACAAGTTCCATTTTCATCTCTCAAATAGACCAAGCCACCATCATACTTTTATTCTTCACAATCCTGTAAATTGTCCCAACAAAGTCCTCTCTCTCACTCAAACATTGTACGCGATCAACCTTTGAAGCGAACTTCAAAGTAAAGTTTCCAACCAACTATTTCCCAATTCTGGTTGAAGACAAGCATATTAAATATTATAACCAAACCATAGAGTTTCCTAAGTATTTTTCTTATATATAAATGTTCTTATATGTAGAAATACAGGTACAAATCATATTATATAAAATATATTATATGAACGGACTGTAGGGAAAAAATGACAGGCAAATCTACATTTTTAGCCTTTCAAATGACATGTAAATATTTTACTTGGCTTTATTATGACGGGCATTTAACTATTTGATGCCTTTCATATGTAGGGCAAATTTTTTTGCTTGCCCGTTTTGACGGGCAAAATAACTAAAAAATGGTCGTGAAAGCCATCAAATTTTAACACTGCCTGGATCCTTTCGTGCCAAGAAAGAAGGTTTGAGTTCTGTTCTTCATGTGAAAGCACAAATCTTGCATCCAGGTTTTGGATCCAGGTCTGCCTGAATAGGCTCGTTCAATGAAAACCACCATATGTTTCAAAATTCGTCGCTAGTTGCTGTTTATTTTTCTTCGTTCCACTTTTATTGTATTGTCCTTCAATCCATCGCATTCTACCCCAAGCACTTGATTTGCCATAGCTAGTGATAGTAGGGCCAGGAGGTTTTGCCCCCCACTGCTTTGATGGAGTCACCCACAGACATGTTTATTCTTATGGCGACTGAGAAATTTCGTTTTGCAGATCTTCCTTTTTACTTATCTTCAAGCTTTGGTAGAGCCTCCGCAAGCCAAAAAAGGTGCAAGGTTTAGGTTTTTCTCTGCATGAAAGCCAGTAGGATTCCCTTCCCAATGCACAGTCAGCGCCTTATTTAACAACCATGGTCATGTTTGAACCAGCATGAAATCAGAAAAACACCGTGTATCTTTTCCCTCAATATGGCTTTAACATGACAACATCAAAAAAATTCGTTAAGTCCACAAAAATCTGTATTATTTTTTGGTTCAAACATGACCGTGATTGATAAATAAGGCGTGAGTCAACATCGAGGTGCACAGAAGGGCCTACTTAAAGCTGAAATCAAGAGGCATCGTCTATGTAAGGCTGATATCAAGGGGCATCACCTGATTCGTTTGGGCCGGTCCAGAGATGATTCCAGGCGGAGAAGGTTTTGAGGCCTTATGAAGCACAATAGCTCCATCCATGAGCATATGTGGGTTAGTTTGACGTAGTTAGTTCGACGAAGTTAGCTTGTAAGTGGGAAGTACCAGATGGGTGATGTCGCACTGTGTGTTGCCAGATAGTGACACAAAGGTTAGCTAGCAAAATCACCCTTAGCCAATTCAAAACAAACTCCTCTTCTAATTGTACCCATACCAAAAACTTTCCATATCTGATTACACGAATGTTTGGAAGAGACTTGTGATGCATTCCCCTTTAATCAATTCAAACAAATTATGTGTGCCCATGTAATGCTGAACAGGTTCTTTGAGAAGACTTTATGAAACCCCCTCCCCCCCCCCTCCCAAAAAAAAAAAAAAACCAAGTCAAAACTAACTCCACTTCTCCTACTCCAAACCATCCCATCTAGCAGATCCACCACTTGCAACATAGCCACCTCCAATGGGGTTGTTCAAGGTCCAATTTTCAAAATTGATGCTCCATACCCAGCCACTCCCCTAGCAGCATAACCCCATATATTAGATGCATAGCTGAAATCAGTCTGCCCATAGGCATGGCTACTTGGTCTACTGGGCAGTATTTTTCCCAGTTGTTCCACCTGATCCTCAAACTGTTGCACCATAATTACTGACACTAATGCTGTTTGGGTACCCACTTGCAGGCGGGTTAGCACCCCAAGCACTTCTGGCTCCCAATGATGTGCCATAATTGATGCTCCAGGTCCACTTCCATACACACCATTAGTGCACGAGCATAACTACTATAATATCCCGATGTTGCTGCTCCATACCTTGCATTGGCACCCTAATTGTTGGCAGCATATATATTCTAGATAAACGTCTGCAATTACTGAGCCCTCAGTAATTGCAGACGTTTATCATTATCTCCGCTTGTCTAGTATCATCATTACTGCAAAGGTTTTTCCCTTGAAAACCTTTCGAGGCAGGGGTTTTTTAATCCTAGTAGTAATGATTGTACTAGCCCATTGTATGGGTCCCATGACCTATTGGTCTCCGTGGACGTTAAAAAAACTATTCTATTCTATTCTATTCTATTCTATTCTATTCTATTCTATCACTTCATATGCCCTTGCTGCACCATAACCTAGCAGAATTCTAAGCATAACCATCAAGTTCGTGTATCCCATTTCATGATACAAAAGCTCAGGTTGTATCAAACTTCTATCGTTGAACCAAAACCATATACTCTTTTCACCTTGGCAAGGTTTGCCTAACATCTTTTTGCATTTGAGACTGTTATCAGCTTCTTAACCAAATTAACCACATGTATTTCTCGCATCACCTCTTCTCCGCTCAACATGAGTCAGAAGCACCCGAGCAGAATCTGGCTCCACATAAAGCACTCAATTAGCACCTTGCTCCACATGAATCACCCAATTCTAAAGCCACACACCTTCTTCTTTTGCCAAAACAATTGTCCCTCATTCTCCACAACAGTTTTGGGAGCTGTAAAACTGCCGTAAAGTGTATTCTTTGTATGAATCATAATTATTTGTTTTCCATTTCGTTGGAACAACAATGCAGCTAGAGGCAACAACATCAGGATTATGACAATGCTTCCAAAATACCAATTATTAAGTCTCTTACTCTTTCTTTTAGAATCACATTGAGAACCTGGAGCTTCCAAGTCCTAAATGGAATATTCAACAAAATGATTTTCTAGACACTCCTCTTGCTCTTGGTTAGTAGTTGGATTGGAACATACCAAAAGGAAACTCTTAATCCAGTCCTTCCAGTATTACATCTCCTCATCTTGTGACTTATTATACACAAGGTTGGTTTTGTTTGTTTCTTCAAGCATAGAGACACGTGAACTCAAACTCAAGACAAGAGCTTGAGGGTAAAAGCATGGAGGTGGGGGACACGTTTTGTGTAGCGACACATGATGCTTAGTGGGTGCTTTCTGGGGCTATTTTCTTTGTATGTTTGAAAAATATTTTTCTTTTATTTTTTTGAAAAACGCATTCATATTATGCCTTGGAATACAAAATTTCACCTTCATCGGAGTCATAGAAAAAAAGATAAAAATAAGTAAAATTTTTAACATTAGGTGCTTAAGGGGTGCTTGGCTGGGGCAAAAATGTCCCCCAGCTCCATGCTTTGACCCTTGAGTGCCAAAGGTATTTACACTGTCGTCTTCTCTGTTTAGTAACATGCCTGCTATGAATATGACATTCTGAATCCTATTCTGAAAACGAACATCATGACATTTCATTATCAAATTTGGAACTGCCTATGTGTGTTTTCTCTTGTGTATATGAATAGCTCCTATTCTGTAGCTGTTCAATCATTAAATTCGCACAATTTGTGCAGCTTCTTGCATCCTCCACTTCTTAGGAATAAATATGTGTAGAAATCTATCCTTCAAATGTGCATCATACCAGGCTGTTTGAATTGCAATGCTCATTCATTTCTTACATAGACTCCTTTTACATTCCCCTCATATAGAGTCATCACCACAACAGGAACCAAGAAGCATGCAGCAAAAAATAAGATACCTTTTGCATCCACTCGAAAATAGAGGAGGATATCTGACCTTGGCCACCCTCTAAGCCCACAAATTTATTTTGCTCACTCTGCGCAACTAGTATTTTTTTAAATAAATGCCTCTATGCCAATAACATCCTCAGAAACTAAAACCCTTTTGTTGTCCTTAGAAATCAATGCACCAGCATTGATATCCTCTTTATCCTCTTTAGGGATCAAGCATGCAAATTCCATTTGACTTTCAGGTGTTGAGTATTACCATGTTTGCCCACCCTACAAGATCCAACATAAAAGAATTCTGTGTCGTGCTAGTAAAATTTTGTTTAAGGTTGACTTTGACTTCCACTGGAAAGCCACTCTTGCCTTTGCAACACAACATTCCAGATTTGGTTTGTGCAATCGATTTGGAAGTGCAGAAGGGCTTGCTAAAGAAAAAAAATTCTAATAGGCCAATTTGAAACTGCCCTTTCTCTCTGCATTCTTTCAAGCCATTTTAGAATCGTGTTAATATTACTTTTCCCCGCATATCCATTATGAACACATTCTGCAACTATCGTATTCCATGTTACTACATTGTCAACCAATAACTTCGGAAACACATTGACCGCCTCCACTCCGCTTCCATTTCTCATTTCTACTTGGTGCCCCAAGCTCTACTTCATCTTTGTGTTCTACTTCCTCTTCGTTTACACTTCCGGTTTAGCTTGATTCTAGATGGCTCGTAAGTAAAAACAAAATCAGAATCTAGGCGGTGCGAATTTAAGAAGCAAGAAAAAAGAAAAAATCGTGAAGCATTCAATTTCGTTGCAACAAACAAACTTGTGATAAATTTGTGCCATTTGATCCGAGGCCGATCAAATTTGTGGTTGACTGCAGAAAATCATAACGGGTGCTCATCTCTCGACTAGTGCACGCTTCTAAGTTGTATTCTTATGATGGACTCATAAGATACACCAAAACTCTTGGTAGACATGTTTTTTTATTTTCATCTAAGCAGGTCATGCATAGCGAGCTACCCAATAAAGTAAAAAGACAATGATATAATATACTACAAAGTTTCATGGAAGAACACCACAATTGAGGTGCCAAAATAAACCAAGTATGTCGAGATGTTGGATGATATACATGCTGAAGGCTTATCATCGGGATTAAAAAACTTCACCTTTTCGGGTTTTAAGGAACATCCCTAGCAATAAGCCTCTCATTAAGGGGTTTGGACAATGGCAAGGACTAAATCGTTATCTAGAAAAACGTAATAGGAAGAAGCTAATATTTGCATATTACAAACAATAAAACACATGCAAATAACTCCCAAATGAAGGGGCTGACCACACGCACCACCCAAAAAAAATGTTTACGAAATATTCGATGCATGCCAGGCAAAACAACAAAAAACAATATTTCATTGATAAATTCAACAAATATAATATTATATTATTAAGCATATACTTTAGAAAGGAGGGTGTGATCAAGAAGAAAATAATGAAACTGCTGAAATAAAGAAAAAACACTAATATGAGAAGCTGATAAAGACTCCTTCAATGAAAAGCGAACCCAATGGCCTAAACCTGCACGCATCCACACATGCAATGCATGCATGCTCATCCTCTTGATAGTATAGATCCCGGGGATGCACCTTTATCACATGAGCATATGCCACCTGCCTGCTTAAGGTGAGAAGAAACACCCCTATATACGTATGGAAAAGTGTTGGAAAAACACCCCTTCCGTGGAGAAAATACATTAATATCAGTAAGAGTGGGATTTAAACCCCTAGTATACGTACGAAGACATTGAGAAAAAACCCCCTTCCACACACTTACTAGGTTTATAAGGGTCTTCTGTGTGAATCCCCCGGGGTATAGATCCAGTGGTCCAGATGGATTCCATTCTTGTGATGGACTCAACTTCAGAGGACGGCCCTTGATCGCCACATTGTCTATTTTCAGAAGATGGTCAATATGGACGATGGCAATGGGACCGCAGCACCTCAAGGCCTGCTGGAGGGAAAAGCGAGCTCAATGGTTGGCTAGATGGAATATGCAGGAGCACAGGTGCATACATGTGCAAACAGAGGCAGATCGCCGTAGTTTGAGGTAGTATCTTGATGATTGCTTCCTCAGCAAGCTTTGGGATGTCAGTGCCCTTGAACAGGTCAAGACAGCACACTACCAGCGCCACATAAATCCCACATTGGAACGAGACCCGCAATGCTACCTGCGTATCCACTTGCCCATGAAAAGACGCAGACTCATTGCCTCTATTCGCATAGGGACACACCATCTTCGAATTGAAACAGGCAGATGGATTGGTGAGCCAAACCTGGACATGATCTGTCAATGCTGTCAAATGGGAGTCATTGATGATGAATCTCATACCCTTCAAAGTTGCCAAGCATATGATCAAATCCAGACGCGCTATGCTGAGTCGGTCAGGCCTGGCCAGCCACTACATGTGACATTGAGCATGACTTTCGTACGGGTGCTGGGACCATACCTTCAGGAGGTTATGGACATGCGAGATCAGCTATGTCCTCGGGCACACACTTGACATGTATATATAAATTTATTTCATGATGATGTATACTTGTACAATTTGACAATATTCTTATTACTGCCACGGTTTTTCCCTCGAAAACCCTTCGGGCGGGGGTTTTTCAACCCGTACAGTAATAAGTTTGATGCGCTCCTTCTGTGTCCCATAGGCCGATTGGTCCCAGTGGACGATAAAAATCATTCATTCATTCATTCATTCTAAAGGCCAATTCGAATGCCAATGACGAATTAATTTGTTTAAAACTGGATAGGAAGGTTGAGATGGAAGAAGCCTAAAAAGAGAAAATTTGTTAAAAATGGTCAATCCATGTAGAAAGAAGTCAATCCCCTGCATAAATATGCGACTATTGAGACGAAGAAGAAACACAATATGAGAAGTTGAAATATTATCCTCCAATAAAAAGCGAACCCAATGCCCAAAACCTGCATACAATCTATGCATGCATCTGCATGCTTGTCCTCCTGAAAATATTGATCCGGTGGTCTGAATTGATTCCATTGTATTACTTGTGAGGAAGTTACACTTCTCTTCTCCAAGAAATTTTTATAAAATTTGGAATTGAGTTGGACAAATAAACTTCTTAATTTGTCAATGATCCTATATCTTTTGTTCATTTATATTGAGGCTCTTTTGTAAGAGATATAAGTTTATTTTTTTAAATGTTGCAAATGTTATGCCTATTGGTATATCGATGTAAAAGATACATTATAGTTGTATAGAAATTCACAATCATATTATGTGTAATATGATGTCGTTAGGGGGAGCAGGAGGAAGAAGAAGAAGAAGAAGAAGTAAAAGAAGAAAAGAGAAAATGAACAATATTTCTCTAAAAAGAATTAGATAAATAAAACAAGGACGATTTGTTGAATAGTCCAAGGAAGAAAACGAGAAGAGGAGGAGTTCTTACACACAAAGAATGGCATTTGCTGCAATATTTTTTATGGCAGCTATGTCAATTATGAGGTTACTTGTACTTTGTGGAGTTGGGGCCTATATTTCTAGACCTTCTGTGAACCTCTTTCCACCAGATTCTCGCAAGTATTTGAACAAGGTTAGTTCACCTCAACTAATACAATACAAGAGATAAATAAAAGGAAAAACAAAGTTGACACAATTAAAATGCAGTGTATATTTCTACCTACACCTACTAGCTTTCATTATTGAGTATAAAGTTTTTACTATAACTTCAATGATATATGCAGCTTGTATTTGCCATCTTTCAACCAGCTTTGGTTTTTTCAAATTTGGCACAAACAGTCACAATGGATAAAATTATATTATGGTAAGATTTTGGAATAACTATAACTAATTGTACCTCTTTCCTACTGAAATCAATTTTCAAATATCTCTTGTGATATGATATTCATTATTGAGCTTACCACAAAGCCGAGTTGAGGTCATTGTAATAGCATGCAATTTAAATGGCTAATTAAGGGAGTGTATACTAATTGTAAGTTCATGTCTTCTACACAGGTGGTTCATGCCCATAAACGTTTTCCTTTGTTATATAGTTGGAGGTGCCATTGGTGTGGTAGTTTGTAAAGTTTGTAAAACACCTCCACATTTGAAGAGACTTATCATTTCTTCATGTGCTACAGGTTCCACCCACATTGGTTCTAAATAAGTGATTTATTCAAAGTATCAATATGGTTTTTTTTCAGGAAATGCCAGTAACCTACCTTTGGTTCTTGTTCCGGCTATTTGTATGGAGTCTAGGAGTCCTTTTGGAGATTATGCTGTGTGCCATGCAAATGGAGTTGCATATGTATCATATGGATTATTGGTACAATGGAATAGTAAATATGTAATTAAGAGCATAATGATGATAAGATAAGATAATTAGATCAGACTTCTCAAATTTTTGCTCATCTCAAGCAGACATCAACAGTGATGACATGGACATGTGTATATAACTACCTTCGACCAACTGCAGAGGAATTTCGTGCCATTGATAATGCTAGGCGGAGCATACGAGCCAATATGAATGCTGAGGACTTCTCTAGTGTTGGCGATGAAGAATTATTATTACTCCAAGCACATAAAGAAACTAAATTAGTTTCTGACAAGGCAGATGTCAATCCCTCTTCGAGTAATCTTTCACCGCAAAAGCTTTCACAAACTCAGGTCTCTTCTTACTACAAAAATTATACGTACATATAAAGTATAAAGTGTTCAAATGATATAGTTAAAAGAAAGTTAGTATATTTGAGATGAGCATTTAATTGTGATACTTAGCCCAAAATGGTTAAGGATGTATAATTATTTAGAAACCTTGCATACATTGGTACTTTTAGCAATTAGATTGAACATACTTGCGACGAGATAAATAACAAAGAAATGCTATCCTTTGAAATATAGGAGATGGACACGGCTATTAGCAATAGCAACCTTGATGTGAAGTCCCGTTGGAGGACAATATTGCAAATAATAATTACAAAATGTCACCTAAAAGAAATATTCACGCCACCAACTACTGCTGCTGTAAGAATTTTACTATATGCATGCTTTCAAAGTGTATATAAATTAACAAATAATACATTTCATTAGTTGCATCTTTATCTTATTTTTTGCCTGTTCTATTTTGTATATATATTGAACCATCCAGTTCCTAGCAATGATAGTTGGAGGAATTCCACGTTTTAGACAAATTGCATATGGCCGGACAGCCCCTTTGCGTTTTCTTACAGATTCAATCACACTTTTAGGGTATTCCTTTATGTTCCATAGAAATTTCATATTCTATAACATTCATTGTTTATTACTAAATGCGATAATCAATTCAGGAACCCTATGATTGCATCTATGAACCTTATTCTTGGTGCAAGCTTAGCAGAAGGTATATTAACCTCTCTTCCTATAAGCTTGAACTGTATTGTTAATTTTGTGACCGAGCTAATTGCAGGAGGAACAAGTTCATCTACCATGGGGATGAATGCTGTAATTGGAGTAGTACTGACACGACTTATGATCCTTCCTGTAATTGGTATTATTATTGTTAAAGCAGCAATTATGGCGAGCCTAGTTCCTTCAGATCCATTATTTCGTTTTGTTCTTTTGCTACAATTTACTATGCCAACAGCCATTAATATTGGTGAGTAATTTAAGGTACTAAAACTACAAATATATTAATTAAGTTGAATTAAACTTAGATTATTAACAAAATTTATGTATGTATGGAAATATATATGCATTAAATATGATTCATAGGTTCCTCCTATAGGCTTTTATAAGTCGGACGCCTCCTAATATCATTGGGTTTTGTATAATCAGTTTATAGATCATTATTTGTACATCAATATACATGCTAAAATTTTATACACTACTTCAGGTACAATGTCACAACTTTTCAATGTTGGCGAAAAGGAGTCTTCTCTCATTTTATTTTGGTGTTACGTCACCTCTTTTCTATTTATAGCTTTTTGGACAATGATTTTCTTGAGTATATTCTAAGTTAGAAAGGATATGTATTCTCACTCTTTTACTCTTTCTAGCCCTATATTAGTCGTCACCTCTTTTCTATTTATAACTTTTTCGGCAATGATTTCTTGAGTATATATTCTAAGTTAGCAAGAATATGTATTCTCGCCGCTCTTTTACTCTTTCCAGCCCTAATCCATTCGCCTATGCTCAGTCTAATTGTCTATCAATTCAAGGATACACTTTCAATTATAAATTTCAACCTTTGTAGAAATTATTTATATCCTAGAGGTGACCATATTAAAATGACGATAATATAAAAAAAAATGCACCTCCTCTCCAACCCACCTCTCAAAATGTATGAGATTCTGGACTTGGTCCCTTACAATGGCCTCATCCTTCACTAACACTTATTTGGATATTAGAATAGAATAGAATAGAATAAACTTTTATCGTCCACGGAGACCAATTGGCCTATGGGACCCAAAACAAAAAAGAGAGCGCAAGTTTATTACATCGCTGTTTAAAAACCCATCACTCAAAGGTTTTCGAGGGAAAAACCTTAGCAGTAATAGGTATGCTGGTACACTGTAAAATTGTATAGGACAATTCAATACTATCCCGGAGGACACAACTGAGTCCGTGTATCCATAACCTCTTGGAGGTATGACCCCAACAAGCCCACGGACGCCGTATTCAATAACTCATGCAGCGGCTGGTCAGGCACAACTAACCGAACATGCTGGGCTCGGATATGGGCAAATGTTGGGCAGATCTGGAGGGCATGACATTCATCTTCAATGGCGCCCTGGTGGTAATACTGACAAAGCCTATCCTCTCGTGCAGGGAATAAATTACTAATCATATATTTGTTATTAGCCATAATGGCTTTAGCTAAACTTGCATGAGATTAATCCCAAAACTTTCTGTGGTTTAGCTAAACTCTACACATTTTTCCTCTCATACTTTCTAGCGTTTAGCTAATCTAACCCAAAATTCATCCCAAAAATTTCTGTGGTGTGGTCGATGGAAAACATTAAGCTAAAATTACTATACTTTTTTCAATTGTTTCCATTTACTTTGGTCACTTTCTTTACAAAAACATTCTAAAACAATGGCACCTAGCTAAGTCTAGACACCAAATTATTAAGAGAGGTTAAAAATAAATTACTATTCATATATTTCTTATAAACTAGAATGATATTAGCTAAACTAGCCAGAAATTCATTCCAAAAGTTTCTATGTTTTAACAATACGAAATTTCATTCTCTTTCTTTCTAGCATTTGGCTAAAGAGATTGACGATTCGTGTAGGCGCGAAAAAAGTTAAGCTAAAATTATTTCTTTTCCTCAAATTTTTCCATTTACTTTAGCCAACATTTTCTAAAAATGTGCTAAAAAATCGCCAAATAACTAAGTTTAGCTTTTAAATTATTCCATGCTCCCGTGCTTCCCGAGTCCAATGTCCTATCTCAATGTGGAGACGATGTGCACCCGTGCGAATGGAAGCTATAAGTCTGCGCTTCTTCATGGGCAAATGGGTGCACAAGTACTGATGTGGGCCTCTCGTGAGCATAGGATTGACTTGCTGCTGATAGTGTGCCATCTTAACGTGTGCCAGAGCATCTGCATCCCAGAGCCTGCGAAGGAAACTAGCATCTAGATACAACTTTAGTGCATTGTGATCCCTCTTTGTCCGTACCTGCAGGCATCTGTTTGCCTGTACATTCCAACGTGAGAACCACTGAGCTTGCTTGTCCTTCCAGCAGGCTTTGAGGCGTTGGGAACCCATTGCTACGGCCAAAGCAAGGTTGGGCAATCGCGTATCACCCATAGCGACCACCTTCTGGAAGTAAATAATATGGCGTTTCAATGCAGCCCGTTGAAGTGGTAGAAAACCTGTCTCCTGGAGTAGGATCTAGTATGGAACTATGGACTTTACCCCAAGGGCTCGTGCCAAGAAGGCTTTCTGCACCTGCTCGAGATCATTCCAGGTGGTGAGGGATATCATTGCACCCCACACCTCTGCCCCGTACAGGAGAACTGGCTCGACCAAGGCCCTAAGTAGGTGTGACTGGTGGCCCCAGGCATAAAACTCTGCATTGTGGCTGTTGCTCTGCATGACATATAGTGCTTTCCAACCCGCCGTGACATGCAACATGATGACAGCATCCTCGTGGGTGGTAGTAGTGAACTCGATCCCCAAATACTTGTAGGTCGGAGCCACCTCTACATCTTGTCCCTGGTAAGTGAATGAGGGAAGCCTTGGCTGACGGGATGACGAAACTAGTAGCACCCTAGTTTTGGCCAAGTTAACTCGAATGCCAGTGAATTGGAAAAAAGTGTCAAGAGCACCCAGGTGACGTTGCATGTCCTCTGGAGTATAGGCCAGGAGGTCGACATCCTCAGCATATATGAGTTGCCGGATTGTGTGATGCATGAGATGGGCGCCCGCACCCCCATGCTCAGAAAGCCAGTCTTCCAGCTGATCAATGTATAGGCCAAAGAGTGTGGGGGAGAGGGGACAACCTTGACGTACTCCAATACTACTGACTACCAGCAGTCCTGATGATGTGAGACATCCTGAGCATGCCTCGTATAGTATGTATATTACATTCTGCATGTCAACGGGGGGTCCCTAGCTGCCGCAATCTGTCCCATAACTTGTCCCGGGGCACTGTGTCAAAAGCTTTTGCGAAATCCATGAAACAACAGTACAGGTTTTGCAGGCGATTCCTGCTATCCTCAATCAGTGTGCCAAAGTGAAGATATGACCAATGGTGGAATGCCTGGGCCGGAAGCCTGCCTGTGTCAGAGCCTGCACATCTGCCTCTTCTGCCCATATCGTCAGCCACTGCTCAAGGATGCCAGCCAACATTTTTGCAAAGAGAGAGATGACCAAAATAGTGCGATAGTCGGCTGGGCATTGAGGGTCACCTGCCTTGCATATGGGCACAACTCTACGGGTGGTCCACTGCGGAGGGAAGCCTTCTTGCAATGCTTTATTGAATAGTGTCGTGAGGATAGGCACCATTGAAGGCCCAACCCACTTCAGAAGTTCTGCCTGCATGCCATCTAAATCTGCTGCCTTCCCATTAGCTAAGTGTTGCAGGCCCATGATGACATCCCCCTCTGTGATGAACAGAGCTAGACCCATCTGTGGAGGCACTGTTTCCTGACCCTCATGTGAATCGTAAGGCTGTTGCAAGTACTGTACCCATTGCTCCGAGGTGATGTTCCCTGTGGGCTGTACAGCCTTGCTCAATACCTTTCTCCAGAATGTCCTGGGATGCCAATCCAGGAGACAAAACATCTATTGCTTGTGTTTTGCGAGGTATCTGGCTTTCTTGTTCTTGAGGAAGGAGCGATATTGACTGTTGTCCTGTGGGGGAAAGGTGGGATCAGTGACTTTTCGGAGTCTGCATTTGGCCTCCAAGACTTACCATTGAACCATTTGTTGCCCGGGAAGGTGGTAGCACCAGAGGTCCTCCATAAGTGGCCTCTCCCAGAGCATCTTTCAGCAACTGTCAGAAGCAGGTGAGTCAGCTGGACAGATTGCTGCTGAAGTGTGGAGAGCTGCAGTAGTCCCTCCAGATCATTCTCAACCATCCAAGCATAGGTCTCTGCACGATCGTAATCCACGCGCAGTCGGGGCATCTGGGGTGTTGAGGCAATGGATGCACGGGGAGCCTGCCAATGTACATGCAAGAAAACGGGCTAAAGTCGCATTTAATTAAAGTGGGTCTCATTCCATTCCTACTTTTTTTTGGAACCCTGTTATTTTACACGAAAAGGACGAGGGAAACTTTTAAAACCGCATTATTGCTTTAGAAGATGCCCGTTTTAATGTGTGAAAAAAATGTTAAGGAAAATTACGTGGTCTATTTTCATTAGTTAGCGAGTTGGGAAGGTAAAGCGCACATCTAAAACCAATGAAAATGCTATCTCGCTGTAAACAAAGTGGTCCTCTGCCCTGAATTTTTATTCATAAATTATTTCACTACATTGTATTTTACAGTGGTTGAAGAGACCATGATGGTCGAGCTATCACAACTATTATATCGTTTTCGCACACAGACCACTTACTGGGAAAAAGGTCTGAGGTGTCTTAAGCCGCGAAAGCAACTTGAAGATAATAGAAATTTGAACGCACTGGCCTGCCCAATGCATGTCACCAACCTCTTTTTGTCCTCTTTCTTCAACGAAAGGGTCTTTCCATGACTCCTTTCTGTTCGCGATGTGGACTAGAAGAGATAAAATCAAGTTAGAGAAGTGACCCTACAGACAATACAAATAAAAAAAACAACCAGTTCTAAGGGCTATTTATGAAAAAAACAAGTCTGATTGCCTTTCTCGACTCGCGAGTCGAGAAAAGCAGCTCAGATTGAAAAACGCATGTCTGAGGGCCTTTCTCGACTCGCGAGTCGACAAATGTAGTTCAGAGAAAAAATGGAAAAAAAAACTTTTTTTTTTCTTTTTTTGAGGGCCTTTCTCAACTCGCGAGTCAAGAAAGGCCCTCAAGATCCCTTTAAGAGCCTTTCTCGACTCATGAGTCGAGAAAAGCAGCTCAGACTGAAAAACGCATTAAAACTAAATAAACCTATGCATTACATGCCCAAAAGCCCGTTGAAAAGATTAAAGCTATATAAATCTATGCATTGAACCATGAAAGCCTATTAAGCCTATGCAAACCTATGCATTAACCTTGATAACTAGCCTGTTTAGTTAACTGGATTGCCAAATAAATATATGCAAGTATTGTATACGTATAAAAAAAAATAGCCTTCATTAAATGCACTATTTTTTTTAACATATTTTTTTTAGTACATTAATGACATAAATGTATTAAGAAAATCATGGTTCCATTATATTTTCATTAGATCCATACAGTTTTTTGCTTTATATGCACACACATCGCCTAGCAATATTTTTGATTAAATTTCTACTTAGTATAATCATTGGTTTGACGACCTTTCTACTAGTCTAGATACTCATATTTATTCAACTTGACCATACCTAAAACTTAGAATCTTTTATCTTATGTGCCTTAGGCACATTTTCTACTATACCAGTATAATGGTAAAATGTGTAACGCGTGAACATATAGCATACTTATAAAAAGAGAAATTAGAATGTATAAATAGATATGTCAAATTATAATGCCATATTAGTATTTATTTAATAATTGTTTTTTCAACGTCTTTTCTACACCCCGCCTTTTTTTCTACACCCCGCCTTTTTCTCCCGCCCATACTTGAAATTTGAACTTTGGTACATACCTTTGAAACTGTTCTTTTGGGTCACCCTGCTTCCGGAGTGCTGCAGCTTCAATACCGTCAGTGCAATTCTTCATAACTGAGCTTGAATCATTCGGCACCTGGAAACCAAGAAAAATTGCTTATTCGATTTTGAGACTGTTTTAAAAAAAAAAAAATCCCAGTTTAACTTGAACGGCAGATCGGTAGATCTCGTTCTTATTCCTTCTAAACCGAGCAATCTTTGAAGATGGGATTTACAGAACGGCCTGCTTCACAAATGCTTGGCAGGTGACGAACTCACCCGGATCTGCAGCTTGGCCTGCTTGGCTCGCTTGGCTTGCTTGAAGACAAGGCATGATGAACTCGCCCGGATCTGCAACTTGGCCTGCTTGGCCCGCTTGAAGTCAAGGCTTGATGAAGGGATGCTAGATGGACGGATGGAGGCATTTGATCGCAGAGATATGCATGGGCGAATTCGAGCATTTCCATGCTCCTCTGCATCTTCCTCTTCCTGCTCCTTATCACTGCAGACAAGCCGAAGTCCCGCCCCCTTCACCTCCGCTGTCATCGATGGCAGAGCCGGCCATGACTTATGACGAAGCCTCTATGGAAATTAGCAGGCTTTCCAAAACGCGTTGCAGGTAGAGAAATTAGTATAGAAATGCTTGCACTATTTTTTGCAGGATCGTAAAGAAAATCAAGGATTTCCATCTCCCTATACTTGGCAAAGAAGAAATCGATGTGATAGAGAGATATAAGATCATCGATCCCTTGGGCGCAACAATATGGATGGCCGTGTTGCAGTACCTGGATGCCGTCCTCAAAAAATGATTCCGACGACCCTGACCTGGATTTTGCAGAAACGTTCAAGAAAATCGTGGAAAGCCCCATACTCAGTAATGACATTGGAATGCAGAGAATAATAGGCGGCCTTATTACCATGTAAAAACTCCAGAGAACGCTCATGCCGCCGATCAAGCTCTATTCTTGCTTTTCTTTGCATTAACAAAATTTAAATGGTCAACTGATGCTCTATTTTTGCTTTTCTTTTGCATTACCAGGTCGGAAATGGTCAATTGGAAAGTGTTCTCGGCTGAATATGCCAAGTTAATTGCTTTCTAGAAGAAAATCTTTTCCGAGGCTCAAAAATGATTCCACTTCAAAAATGATTCCGCGACTCGCACTCTTCTAATCAGATAATCGCAGAAGCCCTCCTTCCCATTGAGATGCCTTGCCGATCACTGCTTTCGAAAGCTGAGGAGAAGAATTTGTGTAGTTACAAGGAGGGGATTGTTCTTGAACTGGATCAAGAAAAGGTAAGGCGGAATCCACATTTTGCTACCCTCTGCTCTGCGCTTTGGGAAAGGCAAGGCGATGGGCTTCCATAGCCTTATGCCTTCTCGACTAGTGAGTCGAGAAGGTTGAGAATTCTAGAATTTCATTTAGTAATAATTTATTTATTTTTTTATTACGTAATATTTAATTTTTATTTTTAATATGAGATTTAATTGTTTTTTCTTTAATTTATAATATTTACTTTTATTTATTTTTTGAAGGGGAGATCCTCTCCCCCTCCAACTCTCGTTGCCCCTTGCATCATTATGCTCCCTTTGCCCCTAACCCTCCCCTTTGCCCAACCTTCCCCATCTTCTCCTTTCCCTCCCTCAATCCCTCCATCCCTCCCTCCTTCCCCTTCCTTCTTTTGCCATGTTTTTCCTTTCCCTTTGCCCTTTGCCCCTCTCCCTAAAACCCTCCCTCTCCATGGCTTGCCCCTCCCCTCTCCCCTGCCTCCCCACCGTCTCCAACCTCTCCCCTGCCTTCCCACCGTCTCCACCGTCTTCCCTTCTTTTCTCGAATTGTTCTTTGTAAATGTTATTGTTGTTTTATTAAGAAAAAATTCTATTCAAGCATTCAATTCAAAAAAAAAAAAATATATAGTATGAGTCCCATTTTCAGTCTGAGTCCCAAATTTCGAGATTTGACCCACTTTGCTAGTGGTCTGAGTCCACTTCCTCGTCCCGGTGTTTATTCCAATGCAAAACCGATAACTGTGTGCAGATCCTGTTCCTCTACTAGCACATAATCCACCACACTGGAGCCGCCCCCTTGTTTCTCCTATCTACAAGTGCAGCGGATGGAAAACAACTATTGTGCCAACCCATTACAAATAATCAGGTCAAAGATACTACCCAGCAACAATAACTGCTTGCCGTAAATATGGTTGTCATCTCGATATCCTTGACCAAGCCACCGCGGCGACAAGATGTCTCTCGGGCGAGGGGCTTAAATTTCGACCTTCGCCGGCCCCGCATGCATTAAAGTCTCCAAGTAGCATGACCTTACCCAACCGCTTGTGATGCTATATGTCATCATACGTATCTCCAATGAGTGTTATAGAAGTTTCTCTCGGCATGTAGAAAATAGCATACTACTAAAAAGAGGATGCCGCCAATCGCCATGCCGCAAAATGATTGTACCTCGCCCCTGCTTTTGCGCGAGACCCATTGCACCAAGGTTGCACGATAGTAGCGTGCCACCCCCATGCCCCTCGCTTGTTCCAGGCCTCGCTGGAACACCGAGAAATGCGTGATAGTCCGAAGTTCGGGCGTCATACCGCGATGTTTCCATGTTTCCATGAGGAAAATGAGATCCATATCTGGTGCAATCGAGTTGAGACTCTCCCTTTCTACCAAGGGAAGCCTCGACAGCTCCAAGATACCATATAAAGGCACAATTCCTATTTGTTGGCATTTGATGTAGATGCACGATGATCTCTCCTACCGCGTGGAGAGAGCGCTGTATGATGCCCGAAAGCAAAGCAATTGCGGGAACAGCTTGGAGTAGCGGGAGGCGAGAGGTGCGAGAGGTGAGCTTTTGGCAAAAATGTCATGGTGGCAAAAGAAGGTGAGTGGCAGCAGGAGGGCAGCTCCTCAGAGTGGCAGCAAAGGGGCCTCTCGGGTGAGTAGCAGCTTGGCACATTGCATTGGTGACCCCGAGGTGCCGCCTAAAAAATGCGAAGCTTGCCTCTGACCAATCCCTCCGCAATCACCGACGGATGGACATCCTTGACTTGAGCCAACTCTTGCCGGCGGGACTCCTGTTGCATCGGAGTAAGACCATGGTCAACATATAGGGTGGTCCCCTTCAATTGCCTACTCTGACGCAAAATTGCCTCACGCACTCGTGTGTCTGCAACCATGAAGGTGATAACGCTGGGGCGATGGTGCGGCGTTGAGTCCCAAGGCGCTTGCTTTCTCGACAAATTGGACCTGCGGGTCCGAAATGCCATGCGAGATAAGATCTGATCCTAGAGGCGCTTGGTGAGATCCTCTCCCCGCTCTCCCTTCGAGTCCACGCACCACCGTGATTGGACGCCACCGACCTCGCTCTGCCGCCACCGAAAGTGGCGGGCAATCTCGCCGTCCCAACAGTGATGCCCGCTTGTCCGGGGTATGTGGGCTGATGGAGATTCAAGTGTAATGGATTATGTCCATGGATATATATAAATGTAAGTGGAAATAGCTAATTAGATTTTATATATCCTATTTTGTCACATTTGTCTAGCAAACAAATGATACCAATGTTTCAACATAACGCCTATGCACGATTTTTCAGCTTAGATTATAATGTAGCGAGAGGCATACACTCAACTACTAGGTGACTCTTTTTGGTATTGACATCACCCTACATTGCAAATGATAAAATTATAACCTTTCCACTATGCTTTTCACCGTGAGAACCCGCTGAATACCGCGATTTCTCGACCATAATCCACGTGATTTCTCTTGCTCATACCTGGTGCATGCCGCGATCTAAGAAATATTTCAAGCTCAATACATTTTTCTTCAAGGATGGGGAATTTTTGGCGTGTTGTAGACAAAGCGTGGTTCACTTTTTCTCGCACGGGTCGCGGAACGAAGCTTGCTAACCGGAGCCTTTGCCTTTTTTATCAACAACTTGAGGCATGCACCGTTACCCAATCGGGATGGTCATGTGGAGAAGCAAATTTTGTGTAGCATTCGCCAGATGGAATTGGAAAAGTAATTTGCTCGCATTAAAGCCGGGTTGCAATGGTTTAAGGAGGGAGACCGGGTGCAATGTGTTTTTTTTTTCTTCCGTGAGTCGCCAAAACAAGAAAAGTTAGTCGCATCTCTCCCGCTCTCTCCAGATTCGTGATGGGTTTGTTATTTCGCATCCAAATAAGCTTAGAGGCTTTTTGCACAATCAATTTTCAGCTTTCTTCACCGCTTCTTTCCTTTCAAATTTTTTCAAGCAACTTTGTTTGCTAAGGTTCATCCTATAGTCACCAATGACACTTTTTAGAGGCCGAGATCAGCCGTAATGATTTAGTTGAGGCCACATTTTCTCTCAAGAGGGCAAGTGTCCTGTCTTGATGGTATTCTAGTGGAATTTTTCCAGAGTATTGGGATTGGCTTAGTGCATATATGTATGATGCTTTCAGGGATTTTAAAAGACAGAGGCACCTGACAAAATCCTCAACTCCTCGGTTTGCATCTCCCTTATTCCAAAATGTAAGGATCCCTTCCTCGTACAAGATCTTTTGCTAAAGCTTTTTGCTCAAGCTTTGTGGCGGCTTATCGAGTCCATCTCTTCCACACAAATGTTTCTTGCCTCACGGGTGTATCTTGAATAATGTGGCAAAGAACATATGAGGGTCTCTATTGGGCTAGAATGCATGGTTACCCCATTGTATACTTGAAGCCGGATTTTGCGTAAGCATACTGAGATTGTTGACCGGAGTTTCCCGAGCAAAGGCCTTTACGCCTTGGTTTTGGTGCCCGCCGCAAATCGCAGCGCTATGAAACTTCATTATTTTGCTCGCTCTTTCCGCTTCTTTTTCAAGGAGAACCATTGACATTTTTCGTGGGACGTGGCATTCGCCAGTGGTCGCCCTTGACACCGCTGTTTTTACAATTGTGGCGAGATTCTTTCTTTCTTTGTAGTGCAAAGGCATCCTCGCATGGTCTTCCCATGAATAATGGTTCACAAGAGATTTGTAATCGAAGACGCCAGATGACACTTTCTTGTTCTTAATGGTCGATGAGCGTAATTTGCGTAATGCCATTTCCCTTGTTGGACGTGTTCTCTTTGGCTTCGTATCTTTGTGAGATGGCAAAAAGTGTACGGCCTTGGGGCCCTAGACTCTCCAAAGGCCGCCTTCCTGGGGTTGTATTTCCATGGAAGGTTCTCATTTCATGGGAAGGCAACTAGGCTTCTAGGCATTCTAGTTGGTATATACCTCTCATCTAGAGACGCATGGGATGTCATTATTAAGGGGTTGGAAAGGCATTTGTTCCGTGGTCCACTACTAAGTTATCCATGGCTGGTCGTAATCGTGGCAAAGTCGGGCCTGAGTGGTACATATGTATATATGGCGATCTTCTTTGCCGCACCGCATAAAGATGCACGACTCATTGTTCGCATCGCCGTGAACTTCATCCGGGTGGCCCCAAGAAAGAGCCGATGTTAAAATTAGTTGGGCGGCGTGCATTATGCCCGAACCTTGTGGGGGTCGGGGATGATTCACTTTCTTCTAGAGCAAGGTGCTGATTTCTAAGTTCATATGGCGGATTCTAAATAATGCCGAGCAATTCTCCGTGTCCCTGTCTCATTCACCGCCTTTAAAGATGTGCATTTCCTTTGGCTCTCCATCCATTGGCCCTCCTCCCCATGGGCATTATTTTATCCACTTTCTCCATATCCTAATGCATCTCCTTTCCTCAAGGAGTTGCTAGTCGCTGGGGAGATCAAGGCACACTTTGTTTCAATTCCATCCAAATGTTCCCGCTTGTCGGTGGATCCCTTTAGGTGATGGCTAGGCGATCGTCTCCCGGCTCTTTTGTCCATCCATTGACGCTAACGCTTGGGTGGCAAGCGAGAGGTGTGCTCACTGTGATTCCGTGATGGTATAATGAAACAAGATTGTTGAGTTCAAATTGAAGTTCCTCCTCCTTCGCTGGGGACCGCGGCAAAGTAGGAAAATAAGGGGAAAAGGGGACCAAAAAAAGTGGGGAGCAAGGAATAGAAAAGGGAAAAAGGCAAAGAGAAAGGAAGGAGAAAAAGGGAAACGACATTCTCGAGAAAAAAAAAGCACTAGAAAAAGGGGAAAAGGGAAGGGGAAAGGGCACGGAAAAAAGAGAAAGAGGAAAAGGGGGGGGGAAAAGGAAAAGAGCTTAGGAAAAGAAAGGGAAAAAAAAAAAAAAGGGGGGGGTATTGGTCCGGAAAGGAAAACATGTAAGAAAAAAAAGGAAGTATAGGGAAGACAAGGAAAAAGGAAAAAAAAAGGGGTAAGGAATGGGAAATCGCGGTCCTATAATCGTCCTATACTATTCTCTCTCATTGCTACAGTTGTATCATTTATAGGTTCTCAAAATGGGCACCGCTTCTAGTCACAATAAAAGTCTTAGAGTAATCCAAATTATCCACTACTCCAAAGACGTCGCTGGTCCATCTATCAAACTTAAATCATCTTATCAGCACTTTGCATACTTCCCACCTTTACTAGAAATAGTCTTGACCACTTTTAACTTACATCATCTTATCAGCACTTGCATACTTCTCACTTTTTACTAGAAATAGTCTTGACCACTTCTTGATTTCAAACTGTGTGATGTGTCATTTTTCAAAGAGAGGCCGAACTTCTGACCGGAGTATGAAAGCTATGAAAATTGCTTTTTCTGTAGCATCCAGCGACATTCGAGGTCATGGTTATTCACAAGAAAATTTTGAAAACGCATGAAGACCACGCACCTTGTGTCCGTTCTGCTGGATCCAGAACAAATGCAAACCATATCTAAATATAAACATGCATCTTCCTAACATTGTCCCTTTGTGCATACTCATAACTCACTTCATCGTTTCAACAGCTGCATGCAATGCAAAGGCATCAAGATTGAAGAGATTTCCATTCATTATTTAATGCACCGAACATCAAGGAATACAAACCAAATAAATTTTGGAATCCATTCAGACGACATGACGATGGAGAGACTGCTGACTCTTTACCCGATCCCTCTCATTGCATCATTGCTTCAAACATGATCTCAATGGCTAATGGCTAACGGCTAATGCCTCAATTTTCTAGCAGCCAAAGCATATATATTTGATAATAAGACAAAAGGGGCTGCATTTAGATGTTGAAATTGCAAAACATATTCTATGCTATTTTCAGCAAGCTCAAGATCTTCATAAGTCTCTACAAGAACCTAGAAGAGACGTCCATACCTCAACACTTGATTCATATGGCATTCCCCAATAAGGTCCTTAGCCTCATCTAAACTACCTACACGCCCAAGAAGGTCAACCAGACAGCTATAATGCTGCAGCACTGGAGTAACTACATAAATATTCATGTAGCAAAAAATAGTAAAAAATCCTTCATCCACCAAAGAAGCATGACTGCACGCAGTTAGGGTAGATGTAAATGTCGCCCTATCTGGTTGGAACATCTTGAAGCTCCATTTCTTGAAAGCAGACTCAAAACCTCTTTCCATCCCCATTCTGAGCATGACCCGCAATGATTGCATTCCATGATATGACATCTTTTGCAAGCATCTGGTCAAATATTTGGTTGGCATTCTCTATACTTCCACATTTTGCATACATGTCAACAATTGAAGTGCTGACAATAGAACCCAGAGCGTGTTCTAATTTAAGGATATTCATATGAACTGTTTTCCTTGCTCTAGAGCTGCAATATCAGCACATGCATTCAAGACTGTGACAAAAATAGGGAATTGGCTTGTATTCCTTCCATATGCATTAGTTCATAACATTGAAGTATTTGTCTAGCATTTCCAGCAGCAAGCATGACATTCCATGATGTTAGGTCTAATGTAGGCATTAAAACCAAAAAGCTGGTGGGCATCATCATAGCTACCACATTTTATGTACATTTCAAGTATAGAGTTCCCTACATCAAGGTCCAAGCCATATTCAGTTCTTAAAATACTTGCATGGACCCATTACTCCCCATTCATAAGCCGCCAATTCGCTACATGCTCTCAAAACCATAATATATGTTACATCATCTGATTGCATACATCTCTGTAGCGTTTTACTGAATAGTTTGAAAACCTCATTTACTTTTTGCAATGAAAATGCATACCATGCAATTATTGTGTTCCATGACACCACATCTTGGGTTGGTAATCTGTCAAAAATTGGCAACCATCCTCCATATTACCATATGTGGCATAGATGTGAAGTAAAGAATTGCCTAAGCTGGAAACCCAGTTCATGCTTGTAATTTATACTACAAGCATGGATATATTTTCCATAGCCTATAGCTGAATTTTTCTGAACATGCACTAAGGACAGTAACAAAAGTATTAAATGTGCTTATGTTGATTACGATTAGGTCAAAACATGTTAATAACTTCTAACCAGCTCTCTATACTGTACACATCCTGTAAGCATTGCATTCCATGAAATGACATCGGAAGAACCATCCTCCTAAACACTTCTTCGCATTCTTAGGGCTCCACATTTTATGTACATATCAATGTAAGAGTGTTCTCCAAAAAATGTGCCTGATCCCCATTGATATTTAAAAATATGTGCATGTAACAAAGTTTTCCTACTTTGTAAAGCCCCTTTCATAATGCTACATGCACATAAGATGCCAATAATGGTAATCCCATCTGACCTCACGCCTCTAAACCCATTTGCCTGAAGAACATATGAGAGCCTTGATACCATTTCCATGTTGAGCATAACCCATGATCGCCACCTAGATACGTAAACATCAGGGACATGCAAGGAATCAAACAAGCATTGGGCATCTTCTATGCTCCCAACACTTGGCATACATATCAATAAGGGTATTTACAATGGAAAGGTCAAATGCATACCAATTCGTTATTACCTTTGCATGAATATATTTTCCCTAATCCCAAGCCGTAATGCCAGCTGATGATTCAGAATGCTCAAAAGTTACCCTTGTCTGGTTTTTAGTATTTTCAATTGCATCTGCCTGTATAGCAAAAGAGCATCCCGACAAATTCCGCATAGAGTAAATTCAGAAATCATAATACTTCCATGATACAAATTATCTTTTGATGAAGCCTGTCGAAAACCCGACAGGCATTATCTATAGCAGCGCACTTGACATACATATCAAGAAGGTTATTACCACCTAAAGCTCCCATTCATGTCTCACAGTCTCTTTTATAATTTTTAGTATGGACCCATTTTCTTTAAATGGCGGGAAATGTCGCTAAGTACGCAAAATGTAATCATAGTGATCTCATTTGGTTCCACATCGTTTTTTTGCATGAGCTGAAAGAGTTCCAGGGCTTTCTACCCATTCTCACTTACTGCATGTGCTGACCATCAAGACTCCATGATACAACGTCCGCAGCTTGGCAAACACCTTTAGGCATCATCTATGTCATATCAAGCATGTACATACCACTGACGTTATGTGGCCTACGTCATTAGACACGAGTCCCATACTAAGCATTACGAAGTAGCTTTCCTTATGCTATTGCTGAAATGTGCTACCGCTACTTGGGAACAGCGTATTTAATTAAATCTTCACCGGCCTGATACCCTCATCTTGCATTTGGGTTTCCAGTGCTTAAATAGAAGTGCTTGCCTGCTATTTCCAAGTTTTGCATAGCCTGTTGGGTCACTGTTGTCCATTGATACATATTGCATGGGCATTTCTCAGTGAAAAACTCCCAAGCATCATCCATGCTTCCACATTTGGCATACATGTTTATAAGTGTATTCCATGTAAAGTCGTTTGGTTCAGACTCTTTTACTAGATTTGCATGGACTATTCTTCCTTCTATTTCAAATTTTGCCTTTTGTGCAAGTTTTCTGTAAGAGACATATGCAACTTTCTAAGTATGCCCATGCGCAAATGCGGCCAGTAAGTGATAAAAGTTCCATGTCCTTCAGTTGTTGTCCCCACAACTTCACTATATTGCCCAAGGATTGATTCATCTGGAATTGTGTTTTTGTTCAATGGTTTAAATCTTGGGCACATCCTTTGGGCATATCTTGTACGCATTCTATGTAACCAAGAATGCAATCTTAAGACAGAAAAAGAAGGAAAGGCTCGTGATGAACCCGTTTCTTCCATCCTTGTGAAGGGAGAATTTTGCTGTTCAGCGGTTGCTGCCTTCGCCTCTGCCAGAGTCATATCTTAATCTTGTCTTGGAACTGTAAGAGAGCTTTACCCATTATTCTATGTTTATATAAACTATTTGAGCAGGAAGGTTAGTTCAGTTACAGAATTATTAAGAACACGAGACTTCCGGCTACAATATTTCCAATCTTCCTGTGACGAAAATATACCCATGTTGCACCAACATCCATGAACGTCTTGGAACCAATGGGGATTGAGATAACCACTGAAATAAGCACACTTTTGTTCATACACGTTTTATTCGTGTGTATTTTGTCATTTATTCGAAGAAGAAATATTTTAAACATAGTCTTTAGAAACAGCGCACCATCCAAACAGCAGCTCAAAAAACTTGTTGGGACATCCCCAGTTTAGAACCTCTTTCTATCCAAAGCTGATTTTGAAATCGAATTTGTGAGAAGGAACATTGTTACTACGTCCTTTTTTCCACACTAGTCCCAAAATATGACTCTCATATAAATATACCACAATCATTTGTAAGACAATAATAAATTAAACTTGCTTTTCCATGCATGCAGCAAGAAGGTGAGTTATGAAAAGGGATTTTTTGAACAAAATTTTAAAGATTCTTTTTCAAAGGACTCAAAACATGCTTTGAAAGTTCTATGGAAAATAAAACCCCCAGGATGAACACTCTAGTTTGTTAAAAATTCCAAATGCAAATACGGATCACATCAAGTAGGCTCTGCTGTAACACTTAAATCGGTGGAAGGCGGGTAAAGTTATCTTTGCAGGAATGATTAGTGTGGTAAAACATGTGTTAAGAATACTCTTTATAAGCTTATATTGTCACTAATTTACTTTGGCTTCGTATGGAAGGCAACGAATTAGGTATGATTGACCTGAACTCGTCAGCTAAAACCAAGAAAAGAGCACTCATAAAAATCAATTCTGGTAGCGCTGAGGACAGCTATGTAACCTGTGATGTTTGGGATGACATTTGGCTAATATAAAGGATGATTAGCCAAATCGCCCTGGATGATCTTGCCACGTAAGTGGAAGTTGCTAGTATGCAGCCATCACAAGGCTCTTCACATGAAGAATATGTAAGCATACTACCGCCAAAGTTTTGCCCTTGGCCCTCTTTATCATCTTAAGTCATGTAGAGAACTTCTCCATTCCCTAAGGGATCATGATTCTACTGAAATACTGAAAATATTCACCTTCCATGGTGACACTGGAACTGCACACCCCAACAAGGCCCCTTAGGTCATGGTTGACTAGCGAGGAGTAAAGAGAGGAAAACCCGTGATTTTGTGTCTATGGAAGTAGGGAGAGCAATTTTATTAGTTAGCGGAATTTGCGGTGTGTCTATTTTTGACTCTGAAACCAGGCATAAAACAATTTGGGAATGGCCATGATATTCCTCAAATGATGGTAAGGAGGAGAGGGGATCAAAACCCTATTTATTTAAAATTTTTCTATTTAGCCAAACAAGCTGTGAAATCATGTTATTAAGATTGAAGTACTAAGGGGCCATTTCAAAGATTTAAACAAGGGGAACTGAGTGAATTCTTGGAAGCGGAGGAAAACCCAAAATGATTTTATATACAAATGCTGGGGTCAAACATTCCCCCACCCATTGTAGTGTGTTTTCTTCGCAAGATCCGCACAGATTCCAAGGCCGAATCAAACTAGTTCCTCAAAATGTATTTTACTGATGATTCGTACCTTGCTCCCCCATGTGAGGTTGAAGTGGGAGTCCATGAACATTGTCTCAGGAATATGGGATGGCGTCATAAAGCAAGATGGGCAATGGAGTCCTAATGAGCTCTAATACCTTTTGGGGAACCAAGGAACTGTCGCTGGGAATTTCTTCCCATTTAGGCCTCATGAAGGAAGACTCTTCATATGTATGTAGGCCCTGAAATCTCTGTCAATGGGAAAGTGAGGACAACCTCTATGTATCACTAAATCCTAAATTTTAAAGGCTGTTTAAGAATGAAATAGCGATGAAGATAGAAATTATATGGGCACCATTCCCAACTACCCTAGGCCTAAAAAAAAGAGGAAAAGTGCAGAGCCATGGCGGGGAAGAACCTCATCATGTATTTGGATGAGTGCACCCAGCGCCATGGGTTTATTCTCCTAAATAAAGTCACTATTTTATCCTAAAACCCAAAAAATTGTTTTATTATCCCATTGTATACGCCCTTCTTCGAGCCTATCCTTCATCATCACATCGGGTATTGTACAAACACCATGGATCCCTTATTGTACCAGGAGTCAAAACACTTACATTTACAAGTGATAAGAAGATAAATTTGTTATCGGATCATTTTGTTAGAGTCATAAGGATGCTCAAAATAGATACAATTAAATTCCAATGAAATGACTTCATTCAGGGATGAATTCAAACCCAATGGTTCTTTAAGCTTCAATTATGTAATGGATGATTTTAAACTACTAGGAAAAAAAATATTATACTAGAGTACTGGGGTATGATCCAACCTCGTGAGCAGCATTGACTTCAATCCTGCATCATACAGAGAATATCCTATAAAACCCCTAAGCCCCAAGCAAATGGTTAGGCTGCTACCCTTACCATATGTATGACCACCAAAACCCAGAGGCCTTGGTTTTATAGGCACGATTCTCAAGTTTAATTGGAGTCAAGTATCACCATGGCACCTAAGTTTTTCAAGCAATTTTTCTTTGCCAAATCATATGCTCTCAATCTTTCTTCTTATATGTAAGGAATTACGTAAAAGACAATGGGCAGTAAAATAAATCAAGTCTACCCCTTTTTATTTTGAATTTTAGCCCTTATAAATTGTGGATTATCCTTTTGTATCGTTATATAAATTTATGAATATTCAGATACTATGATTCCACATTACCTCTGCGATTGCCAAGTATGTAAGTTTTATCTTAATAGATTCTTCAACTTCTTCCAGCATCAATGCCTCAAAATATGATGGCTACTTTCTAAATTCTTAAACATTCCTTCCGAACAGCTATCCCCGTGAAATACGGATGGATCATTCTCGAATTCACAATCTTGGTTTTTTCCGCTTAAGGTTTTAAACACATCAAAGGATTGTCTCAAAGGTTTACATATCTCATTTGAATAGTATTTTTCCTTAGATCCCCATGAAACGGATACTGAGGCCCCATATGCCTTTGCCTCAAGTGATTCAATGTAGATTCTCAAGCACCATGCACCTCGATTACTTCAACTGCGATCTTGGCAGGGCCTCCTGTATTCGACAAAGAAATGCGTACCATCTGTTTCCGAACCATGGCCATTTTCGCTGAATAAGAATGTCAGATGGACGTTCTCAAAGCTGAGTATAATGTTCTGCTTTGGCTTCAAGCTTCGGCTAATTGGTCTCTTCCATCTAGAAATACAAGATATCTTAGAGATTTTCGATTCGTGATTACTGTTGGCGCAGTTTTAAATTTCTTTATTATCGTTGTGGGATTTCTATAATTTTGAAGTTCTAAGTATTTGACTTTTACTGCTAGTAATTTGGCATTAGGACACCTTCTACCGCATATTCAAATATGGGATACGCTATCGTATATATTATTTTGCCAAATGTTAAACATTCTGGTATTCTTTTCATTTTTCTTCTTTTCTGGTATTAGGAATATCCTTCAAGGGTTTATAAGTTCCGGTATACAACAGAATTTTGGCCATGGTTCTGGAAGATTCTTCCAGTTGAATTTCATCATATTATGAATTATGTCCGCTTTTGAAGTTTGAAGGACTTACTTAAATTTTTATCTCTTGATTTAATACTTTATCGCCAAGAACTGCTTCAATTTCCATACCTAGCCATGTTTGAAAACTGCCATCAAAATATTTTTATATTTAGAAGAATGTTGTGGATGAGCCATGGATAGCCGGCCCAAGCTAGCGATAGAGTTATTATACAAAAGTTTCTAATCAAACCATACAAATTGCATCATTTTTCAAACCCCTAGCTTCCTAGTAGAAAGCGTCTACATGTACTATTTCCTTTAGATTGCTAGCCCATAGACTACTTCATTGTTTCAGAGACTTTTTATTCTTTAGTCTCAAAATCCCAGGTGAGTTTATATATATTTGTTTTCCTCAAGTTTGGTATTTAAGAATGTTGTTTTAATATTCATATGGTGGGAGGGAAATTTTAGGGTCTGCTGGGATGAAGCTAATCAGTTTAGGAAATTCAAGTCAAGTCAGCCGTTCTGTGTTGATATAGTTTCAATGGCATCCTTCTTGGGGTGTATCTCAAAGGCAGCCCCGGGCCTTGGCACCTTGAGCCTCCCACCTGATTATTCTAATTTTGAACAGCTGGTTGTTCTCTATGAATACTCTCATTTGTGAAGTCCACCATCTCATGGGTGCCAGTACAGCAAAATTCTCAACTTTTAGCGGCCTCATCTGGTTTTCCTTGTTTCTGGCTGTTATATCATCTTCTGCAAGTTTTGGGTATTGAGGGTCATCCGACATACGAAGGAATTGTCATGTTCTCCAATTCTGCTCTGGTTTCTTTGCTTTTACCTCTATTTCATTTTCCCCACAATTCCATCGAATTGCTTTATTTTTTATTCTACTAATTTCAGCCCTGTGCAGGTTGAATCAAGAGGATTCTTGAAACCATTGTACCGGCCATGATTTTTATTTGTGTCGCTAATCGCCCATCTTGATTGCCTCTTTTATCCTGCCCGTTAGAATCGTGTTGGATGACATAATATTTACCGCCTCAAGGATTCCACTTTGATATATTCTTTTCTCACTTAGGAAAATCTTATTACCACACGTTTCTTGGGCAATGCCCATCTCTCAGCACACTGCCCCTGCACCCAAAACATTCCCGGCCATGTAACAACTTTGGGCTTCAAAGGGACGTGACCGCACCTTGACTCTGGAGCCCACAATCAACCAGACAGCCCACCAAGGCTTGCCATCTAACCTTTTCCTGCCCCATGCAAAATGGCATAGCAATCATTCCCAAATGACGTACCCCAACCTGATGGTTGTAAATCCCACCGTGCCGAGACACATTACCTTGAAGCGGCCGATGTTCTTTTGTTTTGAATGAGAGTAATGTTGTCTCTTAGTGCCTCTTCCAAAAGATAAGTACTGGGCCATTACGCTGCTCCAGAGGCCATCGGCTGGTGCATGTGGGTTTTCCCACCGTGAAGTGTTCACGGCACGTGCTTGTGAACTCTATGCAGGAAGTCAGCTTATCAATGGTGACATCCTTTCATCCACTGCTGTTCTTTCTCGTACCCCTGTAGTTGGAGACGATATGGGACTCAGCTTCAGAGAAACTGGCACCATCCCATGCGGCAGTTTCAGTGTACCTCAGCCGCATGCGATCGCTTGTCCACTGCATTTGGATCCTCAGTCTCAAAGATCATTTCCATCGGGTGGGTAAGCAGTTGGATGAGACTATTGAGCATTGTTTCTTTTATGCGATCATCCGTACCGCTTGGTCTCTGGTTGCCTTTTCATGGGTACGACAAGTCGCCAGCGTTTTAAGGCCATCCCATACTTGGAAATGAAAAGGAGCCGCTACTACTGGCAATGATATGGTTTGCGGGTCCATCCCAGCTTCTGGGATTGTGTATCTTTGTGGCTTCGACATTCTGAGTCCTCCCAGATGTGTTAACTGCCATGTTTTGCACTAATGTTTTTCAGCTGTCCTCACGCTTGCCAAATGATATCGGAGTCCTATTTGATTGTGTTTGTTCTATGCATCAGTTAGGTGGTTCTATTCAAGGATCATGATTATCCCTCCCAAATTTATTCTGTTTCCATTCTAGATCCTGACTTGGCTCGCGGTTTCACGAAAGCTTGTCGCTTCTAAAAACAAGGTGTCAAGCATTCTTTGAGGTTGCCCTCCAGCGGCCGGAGGGTGGCAAAGGGTACAAATCCCATACCACCACATATAACGCAATTCCACAAATGTAATAAAATTTGAAGTTTCACAACTCCGTCAAATGAAAAGATGAAAAAACAGATGATGAAGATATTCTCGCGAATTAAATGTCCTTATTTATTTTAGAAGATCATCATGTACCGAAAGTGCTAAGCAATGTGGTTGAAATTTGATGATCTAGACTCAAGGAATGTATGTAAATAACTCGTGATTCACTGGCGCAAGCAAAATACGGGCTTTCCGCAAGTCGGGAGAATGTTTAAAGATCATGGGGCTAAGTATCAAGCCTTCCAAATTGCATTCCATTACCAAAATACCTTTTTCATGCCTACGCAACGGGACATCTCAAGTTAGGTAGTCATTTGGATTGAGGGGTCCGCTTGGATCACATAACCCATTTGCCTAATCAAGCTTAAACCCAATATGTTTTGCATTGGAAATTTCTTGAATTTGGAGGGCTGGGTTTTAGGGCTTTTAAACTGCGTATATTTCAGCCTATTATACGATACGCTTGGGCTACGATGATAATTTAAAATCGGGTCTTTTTTATATATGGAGAGTTTTATATTTCGCAGGCTTGGATTGAACTCTATGGCGGCTGAAGTTGCCGCTTCCTCGCCATGTTGAGAAGGACAAGAAATGTGCTCGCCATGCTAAATGGACATCGTATGGTTCTGTATTTTTTAAAACTTCTAAGCGTGTCGCAAGTGTGTGTGTGGGATTTTCACCCTAAGATAATGGAATTTACAGTGTATGTTGGATAATACTTGTTATGTATGTTTAACAGTGCCTAGAAGGGAATCATAAGTTCATGTCAATCAATGTTCTTATTATACCTAGAGTGAGTCTGCCTTGAAGAATGGAAGGATAATGGAGGGGATGGAAATTAGAGAGATTCTAGTCTCAACACGGGTGAGCTAGGAGCTGGGTCCTGAATTTGGCTGATCCCTCGCTGCAATCTCCTTCACACGTGTGCGGGGAGCGCTGATTAATTTACTTCCGCTGATCGCATCATACTATATTGTTCTCACTAAATAAGGGATATTATCCCTAGAAGCTATTGATGGTACCAAAGCGGCCCAAGTCAGTATGTTCTTAATATTAGGGATATTCTCACGAGAGGGAAAATCTACATCTAGTTACATGGTAGATGAAGGTAATTAAGTGGCAAATGTAATAGTATTTAAAAGCAAATATGCTAGTCAATGAAGTACATAGGACATACTCAAAAAAGCAAATGGGTTAGGACAGTAATTTGTCAAATAAAATAATTTGTCTCTCAAATAAACAATGTATGAATTTTTATGTTCATTTGTCCTATCCTCCCAATAGCCAACCTGTGTTTCTGGGTCTCATTTCAAAGGGAACAAATTCTGAGCGCTAGAGGATGTGAAGTTTCTACAAACTAAGTCCCATAAGACCCGAGCATCTTTTGTTCTCCATATTCGCCCGTGCCGCCAAATTTCAAGAATAAAATGGGGGGATATCTTAGTTTACGGCCCCTATCCTATCTCTGACTAAGTGGATCTCAGCTTCAAAAGCCATCAACGCGGAGACGCCTACTTCCATCCTAAATAGGGGGCCAAAAGTAGAAACTAATTCTAAATGGTGCTTTTTAGACATAATTAACTTATTCATTAGCATCGTAATGCCACTGGACTGCTCCCAAGTGTATGGAGGTAGCTAATGGAGTCAGTAGAGTGTTCCTTGCATTCACATGTCATTTCCTCTCCACCCTAGATACGTGTCAGTGGATCCAAGCCCAAAAAGGTTTTAGTGAGTGGGCGATCTAAATGGACTAACTTGTGATAAGCGCCAAAAGACCCCAAGTGCATTTTCAAATAGGTCGTTAGATTATATAAGGTGTCGCGAACTCTAGTGCCCCCTACAGAACCTATGCCATCCTTTATACCAAACATGATATGAATCTAATCCGTAATTCAAACGCCGCACGCATACGCGTAATCATTTGAGCTATTCCGTAACTTTTCAAACTATCACTCATCAAAACATTTATGCATGGTGCCGCAGCATTACCGTCTTTGCATCACACAAACAAAACTACTATTTTTGATCTAGCCGATTGAATCTAAAGCCACAATAGACCCCAAACCATTAAATGGCTAATTAGGGAGTGTATACTAATTGTAAGTTCATGTCTTCTACAGTGGTGGTTCATGCCCATAAACGTTTTCCTTTTGTTATATAGTTGGAGGTTGCCATTGGTGTGGTAGTTTGTAAGTTTGTAAAACACCTCCACATTTGAAGGACATCATTTCTTCATGTGCTGAGGTTCCCCCCATTGGTTCTAAATAAGTGATTTATTCAAAGTATCAATATGGTTTTTTAGGGAAATGCAGGTAACCTACCTTTGGTTCTTGTTAGGCTATTTGTATGGAGTCTAGGAGAGGTCCTTTTGGGATTATCTTTGTGTGCCATGCAAATGGAGTTGCATATCATATGGATTATTGGTACAATGGAATAGTAAATATGTAATTAAGAACATAATGATGATAAGATAAGATAATTAGATCAGACTTCTCAAATTTTGCTCATCTCAGCGGGACATCAGCGGTGATGACATGGACATGTGTATATAACTACCTTGACCAAGCTATGCGGAGGAATTTGTGCCATTGATAATGCTAGGCGGGCATACGAGCCAATATGAATGCTGAGGACTTCTCTAGTGTTGGCGATGAAAATTATTACTCCAAGCACATAAAAAACTAAATTAGTTTCGACCAAAGTGAATGTCAATCCCTCTTGAGTAATCTTTCACATAAAAGCTTTCACAAACTCGGTCTCTTCTTACTACAAAAATTATCGTACATATAAAGTATAAAGTGTTCAAATGATGATATAGTTAAAAGAAAGTTATTATATTTGAGATGAGCATTTAATTGTGATGCTTAGCCCAAAATGGTTAAGGATGTATAATTATTTAGAAACCTTGCATACATTGGTACTTTTAGCAATTAGATTGAACATACTTGCGACGAGATAAATAACAAAAGAAATGCTATCCTTTGAAATATAGGAGATGGACACATTTTATTAGCAATAGCAACCTTGATGTGAAGTCCCGTTGGAGGACAATATTGCAAATAATAATTACAAAATGTCACCTAAAAGAAATATTCACGCCACCAACTGCTGCTTTGTAGAATTTTTACTATATACATGCTTTCAAAGTGTATATAAATTAACAAATAATACATTTCATTAGTTGCATCTTTATCTTATTTTTTGCTGTTCTATTTTGTATATATATTGAACCATCGGTTCCTAGCAATGATAGTTGGAGGAATTCCACGTTTTAGACAAATTGCATATGGTAGGACAGCCCCTTTGCGTTTTCTTCTGATTCAATCACACTTTTTAGGGTATTCCTTTATATTTCCATAGAAATTTCATATTCTATAACATTCATTGTTTTATTACTAAATCACGATAATCAATTCAGGGAACCTATGATTTGCATCTATGAACCTTATTCTTGGTGCAAGCTTAGCGAAGGTATATTAACCTCTCTTCCTATAAGCTTGAGCTGTATTGTTAATTTTGTGGACGAGCTAATTGCGGGAGGAACAAGTTCATCTACCATGGGGATGAATGCTGTAATTGGAGTAGTACTGACCACGACTTATGATCCTTCCTGTAATTGGTATTATTATTGTTAAAGCAGCAATTATGGCGAGCCTAGTTCCTTGAGATCCATTATTTCGTTTTGTTCTTTTGCTACAATTTACTATGCCAACAGCCATTAATATTGGTGAGTAATTTAAGGTACTAAAACTACAAATATATTAATTAAGTTGAATTAAACTTAGATTATTAACAAAATTTATGTATGTATGGAAATATATATGCATTAAATATGATTCATAGGTTCCTCCTATAGGCTTTTATAAGTCGGACGCCTCCTAATATCATTGGGTTTTGTATAATCAGTTTATAGATCATTATTTGTACATCAATATACATGCTAAAATTTTATACACTACTTGGTACAATGTCAACTTTTCAATGTTGGCGAAAAAGTCTTCTCTCATTTTATTTTGGTGTTACGTCACCTCTTTTCTATTTATAGCTTTTTGGACAATGATTTTCTTGAGTATATTCTAAGTTAGAAAGGATATGTATTCTCACTCTTTTACTCTTTCTAGCCCTATATAATTCGTCACCTCTTTTCTATTTATAACTTTTTAGGCAATGATTTCTTGAGTATATATTCTAAGTTAGCAAGAATATGTATTCTACTTTTACTCTTTCCCCTAATCCATTCGCCTATACTCGGTCTAATTGTCTATCAATTCAAGGATACACTTTCAATTATAAATTTCAACCTTTGTAGAAATTATTTATATCCTAGAGGTGACCATATTAAAATGACGATAATATAAAAAAAATGCACTTGGCTTCACCTCCTCTCAACCCACCTCTCAAAATGTACAGGATTGCGGACTTGGTCCTTACAATGGCCTCATCCTTCACTAACACTTATTTGGATATTAGAATAGAATAGAATAGAATAAACTTTTATAGTCGTCGGAGACCAATTGGCCTATGGGACCCAAACAAAAAAGAAGCGCAAAAGCGTATTCTTTATCAAGTTTAAAACCCACCTCCCCGAAAGGTTTTAGAGGGAAAAACCTTACTTGATAATAGGTATCTTTGGTACCTTTGTAAAATTGTATAGGACAATTCAATACTATCGGGAGGACACAAGCTGAGTCAGGTGTATCCATAACCTCTTGGAGGTATGACCCCAACAAGCCCCGGGACCTTGAGTATTCAATAACTCATCGGCGTGTACAGTGGGGCACAACTAACCCGAACATCTTTGGGCACCGGATATGGGCAAATGTTGGCGGATCACGGAGGCATGACATTCATCTTCAATGGGCATACGGTGGTATCTTGACAAAGCCTATCCTCTCGTCGAGGGAATAAATTACTAATCATATATTTCTCATTAGCCATAATGGCTTTAGCTAAACTTGCATGACTTTCTGTGGTTTAGCTAAACTCTACAGATTTTCCCTCTCATACTTTCTGGCATTCAGCCCAAAATTCACCCCCAAAAATTTCTGTGGTATGGTCGATGGAAAACATTAAGCTAAAATTACTACACTTTTTTTCAATTGTTTCCATTTACTTTAGTCACTTTCTTTATGAAAACATTTTAAAACAATGGCACCTAGCTAAGTCTAGGCCTCAAATTATTCCAGAGATGTTACAAATTAATTACTATTCATATATTTATTATAAACTAGAATGATGTTAGCTAAACTAGACAGAAATTTGTTCCAAAAGTTTCTATGTTTTAACAATCTGAGAAATTTCATTCTCTTTCTTTCTAGCATTTGGCTAAAAGATTGGCGATTACGTGTAAGCCTTGAAAAAAGTTAAGCTAAAATTATTTCTTTTCCTCAAATTTTTTCCATTTACTTTTGTAACATTTTCTAAAATGTGCTAAAAAATGCCAAAATAACTAAGTTTAGCTTTTAAATTATTCCATGCTCCGTGCTTCCAGAGTCCAATGTCTATCTCAATGTGGAGCGATGTGCACCGTCGAATGGAAGCTATAAGTCTGCGCTTCTTCATGGGCAAATGGGTGCACAAATCTTGATGTGGGCCTCTCGTGAGCATAGGATTGACTTGATCTGGCGATAGTGTGCCATCTTAGCGTGTGCGAGCATGCATCCCGAAACTGCGAAGGAAACTAGCATCTAGATACAACTTTAGTGCATTGTGATCCCTCTTTGTCAGGTACTGCGGGCATCTGTTTTGCTGTACATTCCAAGCGTGAGAACCAGGCTTGCTTGTCCTTCGGTGGGCTTTTGGCGTTAAGGGAACCCATTACTCTACGACCAAAGCAAAGGTTGGGCAATCGGCGTATCACCCATAGCGACCACCTTCTGGAAGTAAATAATATGGCGTTTCAATGCAGCCCGTTGAAGTGGTAGAAAACCTGTCTCCTGGAGTAGGATCTAGTATGGAACTATGGACTTTACCCCAAGGGCTCGTGCCAAGAAGGCTTTACTGCACTGCTTTCGAGATCATTCGGTGGTGAGGGATATCATTGCACCCCACACCTACGCCCGTCTGAGGGAGGCTGGCTCGACCAAGGCCCTAAGTAGGTGTGTTGGTGGCCCAGGGCATAAAACTACTGCATTGTGGGCTGTTGCTCGCATGACATATAGTGCTTTCCAACCCGTAAGTGACATGCAACATGATGGCGACATCCTCGTGGGTGGTAGTAGTGAACTCGATCCCCAAATACTTGTAGGTGAGACCACCTCTACATCTTGTCCACTGGTAAGTGAATGAGGGAAGCCTTGGGCGTGGGATAGCCGAAACTAGTAGCACCTAGTTTTGGCCAAGTTAACTCGAATGCCAGTGAATTGGAAAAAAGTGTCAAGAGCACCCAGGTGACGTTGCATGTCCTCTGGAGTATAGGCCAGGAGGTCGACATCCTCAGCATATATGAGTTGCCGGATTGTGTGATGCATGAGATGGGCGCCGCACCCCCATGCTTTCGGAAACCCGATCTTCGGTGATCAATGTATAGGCCAAAGGTGTGGGGGAGAGGGACAACCTTGGCGTACTCAATACCTCGACTACAGCCCGATCCGATGATGTGAGACATCTGAGCATGCCTCGTATAGTATGTATATTACATTCTTCATGTCAACGGGGGGTCCCTAGCTGCCGCAATATGTCCCATAACTTGTCCCGGGGCACTGTGTCAAAAGCTTTTGCGAAATCCATGAAACAACAGTACAGGTTTTGCAGGCGATTCCTGCTATCCTCAATCAGTGTGCCAAAGTGAAGATATGACCAATGGTGGAATGCACGGGCGGAAAGCTGCACTGTGTCGGAGCACACATTATCGCCTCTTACGCCCATATCGTCGACCCTTTGCTCAAGGATGCCGGTAACATTTTTGCAAAAGAGAGATGACCAAAATAGTGCGATAGTGAATTTGGGCATTGAGGGTCACACCTTGCCTTGCATATGGGCACAACTCTCAATTGGGTGGTCCACTGCGGAGGGAAGCCTTCTTGCAATGCTTTATTGAATAGTGTGCGTGAGGATAGGCACCATTGAAGGCCCAACCCCGCCGGAAGTTACGCACGCATGCCATCTAAATCTTTTTGCCTTCCCATTGGCTAAGTGTTGCGGGCCCATGATGACATCCCCTCTGTGATGAATAGAGCTAGACCCATCTGTGGAGCCTTTGTTTCACGACCCTCATGTGAATCGTAAAAGGCATTTGCAAATCTGTACCCATTGCTCAGGAGGTGATGTTCACGTGGGGAACATGCGGCCTTGCTCAATACCTTTCTCCAGAATGTCCTGGGATGCCAATCCAGGAGACAAAACATCTATTGCTTGTGTTTTGCGAGGTATCTGGCTTTCTTGTTCTTGAGGAAGGAGCGATATTTATTTGTTGTCTGTGGGGAAAGGTGGGATCATGACTTTTGGTCACGCATTTGGCCTCAAGACTTACCATTGAACCATTTGTTGCGGGAAGGTGGTAGCACCAGAGGTCCTCCATAAGTGGCCTCTCCCAGAGCATCTTTCAAAGCTGTCGGAAAGCGAGGTGGTGAGTAATTTGGATGATTCTTCTGGCGAAGTGTGGAGGCTGCGATGATAGTCCCTCGGATCATTCTCAACCATCCAAGCATAGGTCTACTGCGATCGTAATCCCGCCTTGTAGCGGTCGGGGCATCAGGGGTGTTGAGGCAATGGATGCCGGGGGAGCACTGCCAATGTACATGCAAGAAAGCGGGCTAAAAGTCGCATTTAATTAAAGTGGGTCTCATTCCATTCCTACTTTTTTTGGAACCCTGTTATTTTTTACGAAAGGGCGGGGAAACTTTTAAAACCGCATTATTGCTTTAGAAGATGCCGTTTTAATGTGTGAAAAAATGTTAAGGAAAATTTGGTCTATTTTCATTAGTTAGCGAGTTGGGGAAGGTAAAAGCGCACATCTAAAACCAATGAAAATGCTATCTCATTTGTAAACAAAGTGGTCCTACGCCTGAATTTTTATTCATAAATTATTTCACTACATTGTATTTTCACGAGGTGGTTGAAGAGACCATGATGGTGAGCTATCACAACTATTATATGTTTTAGCACCACGGACCACTTCTTTGGGAAAAGGTTAGGGAGGTGTCTTAAGCCGCGAAAGCAACCAGAAGATAATAGAAATTTGAGCTTAGCGGCACGCCCAATGCATGTCACCAACCTCTTTTGTCCTCTTTCTTCAGCGAAAGGGTCTTTCCATGACTCCTTTACATTACGCGATGTGGACTAGAAGAGATAAAATCAAGTTAGAGAAGTGACCCTACAGACAATACAAATAAAAAAAACAACCAGTTCTAAGGGCTATTTATGAAAAAAGCAAGTCTGATAGCCTTTCTCGACTCGCGAGAAAAGCAGCTCAGATTGAAAAACGCATGTCTGAGAGGCTTTCTCGACTCGCGAGTCGAGAAATATTTGTAGAGAAAAAATGGAAAAAAAAACTTTTTTTTCTTTTTTTGAGGGCCTTTCTCAACTCGCGAGTCAAGAAAGGCCCTCAAGATCCCTTTAAGAGCCTTTCTCGACTCATGAGTGAAAAGCGGCTTTCAGGCCGAAAAAGCGCATTAAAACTAAATAAACCTATGCATTACATGCCCAAAAAAGATTGAAAAGATTAAAGCTATATAAACCTATGCATTGAACCATGAAAGCCTATTAAGCCTATGCAAACCTATGCATTAACCTTGATAACTAGCCTGTTTAGTTAACTGGCAGGCCAAATAGATATATGCAAGTATGTATACACATAAAAAAAACAGCCTTCATTAAATGCACCGTTTTTTTTAACATAATCTTTTTAGTACATTAATGACATAAATGTATTAAGAAAATCATGGTTCCATTATATTTTCATTAGATCCATACAATTTTTTATGTTTTATATGCACACACATCGCCTAGCAATATTTTTGATTAAATTTCGACTTAGTATAATCATTAGTTTGACAACATTTCTACTAGCCTAGATACTCATATTTATTCAACTTGACCATACCCAAAACTTAGAATCTTTTATCTTATGTGCCTTAGGCACATTTTCTACTATACCAGTATAATGGTAAAATGTGTAACGCGTGAACATATAGCATACTTATAAAAAGAGAAATTAGAATGTATAAATAGATATGTCAAATTATAATGCCATATTAGTATTTATTTAATAATTGTTTTTTCAACGTCTTTTCTACACCCCGCCTTTTTTTCTACACCCCGCCTTTTTCTCCCGCCCATACTTGAAATTTGAACTTTGGTACATACCTTTGAAACTGTTCTTTTGGGTCACCACAACCCAGTCTTTGCGGCTTCAATCTCGTCGGTGCAATTCTTCATAAGCGAGCTTGAATCATTCGGCTTTTTGGAAACCAAGAAAAATTGCTTATTCGATTTTGGGGTTTTAAAAAAAAAAAAATCGGTTTAACTTGAGGCGGCGGTCGGTAGATCGTTCTTATTCCTTCTAAATAGAAGGCAATCTTTGAAGATGGGATTCTGAGCAGCTGCTTCACAAATGCTTGGCGGTGCGAACTCACCGGATCTGCAGCTTGGCCTGCTTGGCTCGCTTGGCTTGCTTGAAGACAAGGCATGATGAACTTCGCCGGATCACGCAACTTGGCTGCTTGGCCAGCTTGGTCAAGGCTTGATGAAGGGATGCTAGATGGACGGATGGAGGCATTTGATCGCAGAGATATGCATGGGCGAATTCGAGCATTTCCATGCTCCTCTGCATCTTCCTCTTCCTGCTCCTTATCACTGCAGACAAGCCGAGTCTGCTCCCCTTCACCTCCGCTGTCATCGATGGCAGAGCCGGCCATGACTTATGACGAAGCCTCTATGGAAATTAGCAGGCTTTCCAAAACGCGTTGCAGGTAGAGAAATTAGTATAGAAATGCTTGCACTATTTTTTGCAGGATCGTAAAGAAAATCAAGGATTTCCATCTCCCTATACTTGGCAAAGAAGAAATCGATGTGATAGAGAGATATAAGATCATCGATCCCTTGGTACTTAATAACAATATGGATGGCGTTGTTCGCGATACACGGATCGCAGATCCTCAAAAATGATTAAACGACCACGACACGGATTTTGCGCGAAGCGTTCAAGAAAATCGTGGAAAGCCCCATACTCAGTAATGACATTGGAATGCAGAGAATAATAGGCGGCCTTATTACCATGTAAAACTCCAGGAGAACGTTCATGCCAGATTTCTGATCTGAAGCTCTATTCTTGCTTTTCTTTGCATTAACAGGGCCAGAAATGGTCAACTGATGCTCTATTTTTGCTTTTCTTTGCATTAACAGGGTCGGAAATGGTCAATTGGAAAGTGTTCTCGGCTGGAATATGCCAAGTTAATTGCTTTCTGCGAGAAGAAAATCTTTTCTGAGGCTCAAAAAATGATTCCACTTCAAAAAATGATTCCGCACCCTGTACTCTTCTAATCTGTATTAATCGCAGAGTTTCTCCTTCCCATTGGAGATGCCTTGCCGATCACTCTGTTTCTCGAGCGGAGGAGAAGAATTTGTGTAGTTACAAGGAGGGGATTGTTCTTGAACTGGATCAAGAAAAGGTAAGGCGGAATCCACATTTTGCTACCCTCTGCTCTGCGCTTTGGGAAAGGCAAGGCGATGGGCTTCCATAGCCTTATGCCTTCTCGACTAGTGAGTCGAGAAGGTTGAGAATTCTAGAATTTCATTTAGTAATAATTTATTTATTTTTTTATTACGTAATATTTAATTTTTATTTTTAATATGAGATTTAATTGTTTTTTCTTTAATTTATAATATTTACTTTTATTTATTTTTTGAAGGGGAGATCCTCTCCCCCTCCAACTCTCGTTGCCCCTTGCATCATTATGCTCCCTTTGCCCCTAACCCTCCCCTTTTGCCCAACCTTCCCCCATCTTCTCCTTCCCTCCCTCAATCCCTCCATCCCTCCCTCCTTCCCTTCCTTCTTTTGCCATGTTTTTTCCTTTCCCTTTGCCCCTTTGCCCCTCTCCCTAAACCCCTCCCCTCTCCATGGCTTGCCCCCCTCCCTCTCCCCTGCCTCCCCCCACAGTCTCCAACCTCTCCCTGCCTTCCCACCGTCTCCCTTGAGTCTTCCCTTCTTTTCTCGAATTGTTCTTTGTAAATGTTATTGTTGTTTTATTAAGAAAAAATTCTATTCAAGCATTCAATTCAAAAAAAAAAAAATATCTAGTATGAGTCCCATTTTCAGTCTGAGTCCCAAATTTCGAGATTTGACCCACTTTGCTAGTGGTCTGAGTCCACTTCCTCGTCCCGGTGTTTATTCCAATGCAAAACTGGATAACCAGGTGCAGATCCTGTTCCTCTACTAGCACATAATCCACCACACTGGAGCCGCCCCCTTGTTTCTCCTATCTACAAGTGCAGCGGATGGAAAACAACTATTGTGCCAACCCATTACAAATAATCAGGTCAAAGATACTACCCAGCAACAATAACTGCTTGCCGTAAATATGGTTGTCATCTGATATCCTTGACCAAGCCACCTGTGCGACAAGATGTCCTCTGCGAGGGGCTTAAATTTCGGGACCTGCTCGGCTCCTGTGCATGCATTAAAGTCTCCAAGTAGCATGACCTTACCCAACTGTTTGTGATGCTATATGTCATCATACAGACCCGAATGAGTGTTATAGAAGTTTCTCTCGGCATGTAGAAAATAGCATACTACTAAAAAGAGGATGCTGCCACTGTCATGCTGCAGCGATTGTACCTGTCTGTTTTGTGCAGTGAGACTGATTGCACCAAGGTTGCACGATAGTAGCAGGCTACCCCCCATGCCCTCGCTTGTCTGTGCACTCGTTGAACACTGAGAAATGCAGATAGTCTGGGAAGTCTGGCAGTCTGCGCCCTGCATGTTTCCATGTTTCCATGAGGAAAATGAGATCCATATCTGGTGCAATCGAGTTGAGACTCTCCCTTTCTACCAAGGGAAGCCTCGACAGTTCCAAGATACCATATAAAGGCACAATTCCTATTTGTTGGCATTTGATGTAGATGCACGATGATCTCTCCGGCTGCAGGGAGAGCAGTGTATGATGCCTGAGCAGCAATTGCGGGAACAGTTGGAGTAGCGGGAGCAGGAGGTGCAGTAGCGGGTGAGCTTGCGGCAAATGTCATGGTGGCAGTAGCAGGAGTGGCAGCAGGAGGGGCAGCTCCTGTAGTGGCAGCAAAGGGGCCTCTGGGTGAGTAGCAGCTTGGCACATTGCATTGGTGACCTCAGTAGGTGCCGGCCTAAAAATGCGAAGCTTGCCTCGGACCAATCCTGCAGCGCCCCCTCGACGGATGGACATCCTTGACTTGAGCCAACTCTTGCCGGCGGGACTCCTGTTGCATCGGAGTAAGACCATGGTCAACATATAGGGTGGTCCCCTTCAATTGCCTACTCTGACGCAAAATTGCCTCACGCACTCGTGTGTCTGCAACCATGAAGGTGATAACGCGTGGGCGATCTGTGCGTTGAGTCCCAAGGCGGCTTGCTCGGACAAATTGGACTGTGGTCTGAAATGCCATGCGAGATAAGATCTGATCCTAGAGGCGCTTGGTGAGATCCTCTCCTGCTTCCTCTGAGAGTCCACGCACCACCGTATTGTGACGTCACCGGACCTGCTCTTGCTGCTCACTGAGTGGCGGGGCAACTTCGGCTGTCCCAACAGGTGATGCCTGTTGTCTGGGGTATGTGGGCTGATGGAGATTCAAGTGTAATGGATTATGTCCATGGATATATATAAATGTAAGTGGAAATAGCTAATTAGATTTTATATATCCTATTTTGTCACATTTGTCTAGCAAACAAATGATACCAATGTTTCAACATAACGTCTATGCACGCATTTTTCAGTTAGATTATAATGTAGCGAGAGGCATACACTCAACTACTAGGTGACTCTTTGGTATTGACATCACCCTACATTGCAATGATAAAATTATAACCTTTCCACTATGCTTTTCACCGTGAGAACCTGTTGAATACTGCGATTTCTGACCATAATCCACAGTATTTCTCTTGCTCTCATACGGTGGTGCATGCTGCATCTAAGAAATATTTCAAGCTCAATACATTTTTCTTCAAGGATGGGGAATTTTTGGCAGGTTGTAGACAGGCGTGGTTCACTTCTTTCTCTCGGCACGGGGTCGTGAACGAGCTTCTGCTAACCGGAGCCTTTTGCCGGCTCTTTATCAACAACTTGAGGCATGCAGGTCTGTTACCCAATCAGATGGTCATGTGGAGAAGCAAATTTTGTGTAGCATTCAGCAGATGGAATCTGAACAGGTGCAATTTGCTCGCATTAAAGCTGGGTTGCAATGGTTTAAGGAGGGAGACCGGTGCACAGGTTTTTTCTTCAGAGCTGCCAAAACAAGAAAGTTAGCTGCATCTCTCCCGTCTCTGCAGATTCAGGATGGGTTTGTTATTTCAGATCCAGCTAAGCTTAGAGGCTTTTTGCACAATCACTTTTCAGCTTTCTTCACTGCTCGGCGTCTTCCCTTTCAGTCAAATTTTCAAGCAACTTTGTTTGCTAAGGTTCATCCTATAGTCACCAATGACACTTTAGAGGCCGAGATCAGCCAGAATGATTTAGTTGAGGCCACATTTTCTCTCAAGAGGGGCAAGTGTCCGGGTCTTGATGGTATTCTAGTGGAATTTTTCCAGGAGTATTGGGATTGGCTTAGTGCATATATGTATGATGCTTTCAGGGATTTTAAAAGACAGAGGCACCTGGACAAAATCCTCAACTCTGGTTGCATCTCCCTTATTCCAAAATGTAAGGATCCCTTCCTCAGTGTACAAGATCTTTGCTAAAGCTTTTGCTCAGAAGCTTTGTGGCGTGCTTACTGAGTCCATCTCTTCCACACAGTCAGGTTTCTTGCCTCGCCGGTGTATCTTGAATAATGTGGCAGCAACATATGAGGGTCTCTATTGGGCTAGAATGCATGGTTACCCCATTGTATACTTGAATTTGGATTTTCGCGAAGCATATGAGATTGTTATTTGGAGTTTCTGGGCGATTGCCTTTTACGTCTTGGTTTTGGTGCCCAGTTCGCAACAGACGTTATGAAACTTCATTATTTTGCTCGTTCTTCAGTTCTTTTTCAAGGAGAACCATTGACATTTTTTCAGGTGGGACGTGGCATTCGCCAGGGCTGTCCTTTGACACCGCTGTTTTTTACAATTGTGGCGGAGATTCTTTCTTTCTCTTGTAGTGCAGGAAGGCATCCTGCATGGTCTTCCCATGAATAATGGTTCACAAGAGATTTGTAATCAGTACGCAGATGACACTTTCTTGTTCTTAATGGCTGATGAGCAGAATTTGCAGAATGCCATTTCCTTGTTGGACAGGTTCTCTTTGGCTTCTGGTATCTTTGTGAGATGGCAAAAGTGTACGGCCTTGTGGGCCCTAGACTCTCCAGTGCCGTCTTCTGTGGTTGTATTTCCATGGAAGGTTCTGCCTCGTGGGAAGGCAACTAGGCTTCTAGGCATTCTAGTTGGTATATACCTCTCATCTAGAGACGCATGGGATGTCATTATTAAGGGGTTGGAAAGGCATTTGTTCTGGTGGTCCACGGCTAAGTTATCCATGGCTGGTCGTGTAACTGTGGCAAAGTCAGTTCTGAGTGGTACACATGTATATATGGCAGCGATCTTGCTGGCACCACAGACAAAGATGCAGCTCATTGTTCGTACTGTCAGGAACTTCATCTGGGGTGGCCCCGAAGAAAGAGCTGATGTTAAAATTAGTTGGGCGAAGTGCATTATGCCTGAACCTTGTGGGGGGCTGGGGATGATTCACTTTCTTCTCTAGAGCAAGGTGCTGATTTCTAAGTTCATATGGCGGATTCTAAATAATGCTGATAATTCTCCAGGTCTGTGTCTCATTCACCAGTCTTTAAAGATGTGCATTTCCTTTGGCTCTCCATCCATTAAGCCACTCCTCCCATGGGCATTATTTTATCCACTTTCTCCATATCCTAATGCATCTCCTTTCCTCAAGGAGTTGCTAGCTGCTTGGGAGACTGTGCGCACTTTGTTTCAATTCCATCCAACAGCCAGTTGCTGGTGGATCCCTTTAGGTGATGGCTAGGCAGACTGTCCCTGGTCTCTTTTGTCCATCCATTGACGCAACGTCGGTGGCAAGCAGCAGGTGTGCTCACGGTATCTGCATGGTATAATGAAACAAGATTGTTGAGTTCAAATTGAAGTTCCTCCTCCTTCGTTGGGACCGTGGCAAAGTAGGAAAATAAGGGGGAAAAGGGGACCAGGAAAAAAGTGGGGAGCAAGGAATAGAAAAAGGGAAAAAGGCAAAGAGAAAGGAAGGGAGAAAAGGGAAACGACATTCTGAGAAAAAAAAAGCACTAGAAAAAGGGGAAAAGGGAAGGGGAAAAGGGCACGGAAAAAAAAAAGAAAGAGGAAAAGGTGGGGAGGGAAGCGAAAAAGAGCTTAGGAAAAAAGAAAGGGAAAAAAAAAAGGGGGGAGGGGGTATTGGTCGGGAAAGGAAAACATGTAAGAAAAAAAGGAAGTATAGGGAAGACAAGGAAAAGGGAAAAAAAAGGGGGTAAGGGAATGGGAAACTGTGTCCTATACTGTGTCCTATACTATTCTCTCATTGCTACAGTGTATCATTTATAGGTTCTCAGCTCGGGGCACCGTTTCTAGTCACAATAAAAAGTCTTAGAGTAATCCAAATTATCCACTACTCCAAAGACTTCGCTGGTCCATCTATCAAACTTAAATCATCTTATCAGCACTTGCATACTTCCCACCTTTTTACTAGAAATAGTCTTGACCACTTTAACTTACATCATCTTATCAGCACTTGCATACTTCTCACTTTTTTACTAGAAATAGTCTTGACCACTTCTTGATTTCAAACTGTGTGATGTGTCATTTTTCAAAGAGAGGCCGAACTTCTGACCGGAGTATGAAAGCTATGAAAATTGCTTTTTCTGTAGCATCCAGCGACATTCGAGGTCATGGTTATTCACAAGAAAATTTTTGAAAACGCATGAAGACCACGCACCTTGTGTCCGTTCTGCTGGATCCAGAACAAATGCAAACCATATCTAAATATAAACATGCATCTTCCTAACATTGTCCCTTTTGTGCATACTCATAACTCACTTCATCGTTTCAACAGCTGCATGCAATGCAAAGGCATCAAGATTGAAGAGATTTCCATTCATTATTTAATGCACCGAACATCAAGGAATACAAACCAAATAAATTTGGAATCCATTCAGACGACATGACGATGGAGAGACTGCTGACTCTTTACCCGATCCTCTCATTGCATCATTGCTTCAAACATGATCTCAATGGCTAATGGCTAACGGCTAATGCTCTCAATTTTCTAGCAGCCAAAGCATATATATTTGATAATAAGACAAAAGGGGCTGCATTTAGATGTTGAAGTTGCAAAACATATTCTATGCTATTTTCAGCAAGCTCAAGATCTTCATAAGTTCTACAAGAACCTAGAAGAGACGTCCATACCTCAACACTTGATTCATATGGCATTCCCTCAATAAGGTCCTTAGCCTCATCTAAACTACCTACACGCCCAAGAAGGTCAACCAGACAGCTATAATGCTGCAGCACTGGAGTAACTACATAAATATTCATGTAGCAAAAATAGTAAAATCCTTCATCCACCAAAGAAGCATGACTGCACGCAGTTAGGGCAGATGTAAATGTCGCCCTATCTGGTTGAACATCTTGAAGCTCCATTTCTGAAAGCAGACTCAAAACCTCTTTTCCATCCCCATTCTGAGCATGACCCGCAATGATTGCATTCCATGATATGACATCTTTTGCAAGCATCTGGTCAAATATTTGGTTGGCATTCTCTATACTTCCACATTTTGCATACATGTCAACAATTGAAGTGCTGACAATAGAACCCAGAGCGTGTTCTAATTTAAGGATATTCATATGAACTCGTTTTCCTTGCTCTAGAGCTGCAATATCAGCACATGCATTCAAGACTGTGACAAAAATAGGGGAATTGGCTTGTATTCCTTCCATATGCATTAGTTCATAACATTGAAGTATTTGTCTAGCATTTCCAGCAGCAAGCATGACATTCCATGATGTTAGGTCTAATGTAGGCATTAAACCAAAAAGCTGGTGGGCATCATCATAGCTACCACATTTTATGTACATTTCAAGTATAGAGTTCCCTACATCAAGGTCCAAGCCATATTCAGTTCTTAAAATACTTGCATGGACCCATTTCCCCCATTCATAAGCCGCCAATTCGTCACATGCTCTCAAAACCATAATATATGTTACATCATCTGATTGCATACATCTCTGTAGCGTTTTACTGAATAGTTTGAAAACCTCATTTACTTTGCAATGAAATGCATACCATGCAATTATTGTGTTCCATGACACCACATCTTGGGTTGGTAATCTGTCAAAAAATTGGCAACCATCCTCCATATTACCATATGTGGCATAGATGTGAAGTAAAGAATTGCCTAAGCGGGGTTCCAGTTCATGCTTGTAATTTATACTACAAGCATGGATATATTTTCCATAGCCTATAGCTGAATTTTCTGAACATGCACTAAGGACAGTAACAAAAGTAATAGCGTTTGCGTGATTACGCATTAGGTCAAACATGTTAATAACTTCTAACCAGCCTCTATACTGTACACATCCTGTAAGCATTGCATTCCATGAAATGACATCGGGAAGAACCATCCTCCTAAACACTTCTTCGGCATCTTCTAGGGCTCCACATTTTATGTACATATCAATAAGAGTGTTCTCCAAAAATGTGCCTGATCCCCATTGATATTTAAAAATATGTGCATGTAACAGTTTTCCTACTTCTAGGCCTTTCATAATGCTACATGCACATAAGATGCCAATAATGGTAACTTCATCTGACCTCACGCCTTCTAAACCCATTTGCCTGAAGAACATGAGAGCCTTGATACCATTTCCATGTTGAGCATAACCCATGATCATGCCACTCCATGATACAACATCAGGGACATGCAAGGAATCAAACAAGCATTGGGCATCTTCTATGCTCCCACACTTGGCATACATATCAATAAGGGTATTTACAATGGAAAGGTCAAATGCATACCAATTCGTTATTACCTTTGCATGAATATATTTTCCTAATCCCAAGCTCGCAATGTTAGCTGATGCATTCAGAATGCTCAAAAAAGTTACCTTGTCTGGTTTAGTATTTTCTAATTGCATCTGCCTGTATAGCAAAAGAGCATCCTGACAATTCCCAGACAGAGTAAATTCAGAAATCATAATACTCCATGATACAACATCTCTTTGATGAAGCCTGTCGAAAACCTGACAGGCATTATCTATAGCAGCGCACTTGACATACATATCAAGAAGGTTATTACTCAATGAAGCCTCCCATTCATGTTCAGTCTTTGAGAATTTAGCATGGACCCATTTTCCTTTTCCAATGGCGGAAATGCTTGTGCAAGCACTAAGGACACCAATCATAGTGATCTCATTTGGTTCCACATCGTTTTTTTGCATGAGCTGAAAGAGTTCCAGGGCTTCTACTCCATTCTCACTTACTGCATGTGCTGTGATCATCACACTCCATGATACAACGTCCGGCATGTGCAGCTTGGCAAACACCTTTTGTGCATCATCTATGCTTCCACATTTAGCATACATATCAATGATCGTGTTATGTATTCTGCTGTCAATAATAGACACGAGTCCCATACTAAGCACATGAAGTAGCTTTCCCCATGCCATTGCTGAAATGCAAGCACAAGCATTTAGAACAGTGATTAATGTAACCTTATCTGGTTTGATACCTTCATCTTGCATTTGCCTAAAGAATAGAAGTGCCTGCCTGCCATTTCCAAGTTTTGCATAGCCTGTTATCACTGTTGTCCATTGATACATATTGCGCATGGGCATTTCAGTGAAAACTCCCCAAGCATCATCCATGCTTCCACATTTGGCATACATGTTTATAAGTGTATTCCATGTAAAGTCGTTTGGTTCTAATAGACTCTTTACTAGATTTGCATGGACTATTCTTCCTTCTATCAAATTTTGCCTCTTTGTGCAAGTTTGCAAGAGACATATGCAACTTTCTAAGTATGCCCATGCGCAATGCGGGCCAGTAAGTGATAAAAGTTCCAAGGCGTCCTTCAGTTGTTGTCTCTCACACAACTTCACTATATTGCCCAAGGATTGATTCATCTGGGAATTGCGTTTTTGTCTATGGTTTAAATCTTGGGCACATCCTTTGGGCATATCTTGTACGCATTCTATGTAACCAAGAATGCAATCTTAAGACAGAAAAGAAGGGAAAGGCTCGTGATGAACCTGTTTCTTCCATCCTTGTGAAGGGAGAATTTTGCTGTTCAGCGGTTGCTGTCTTCTCGCCTCTGCCAGAGTCATATCTTAATCTTGTCTTGGAACTGTAAGAGAGCTTTACTCCATTATTCTATGTTTATATAAATCATTTGAGCAGGAAGGTTAGTTCAGTTACAGAATTATTAAGAACACGAGACTTACAATATTTCCAATCTTCCTGTGACGAAAATATACTCCATGTTGCACCAACATCCATGAACGTCTTGAACCAATGGGGATTGAGATAACCACGGAAATAAGCACACTTTTGTTCATACACGTTTTATTCGTGTATTTTGTCATTTATTCGAAGAAGAAATATTTTAAACATAGTCTTCTAGAAACAGCACCATCCAAACAGCAGCTCAAAAAACTTGTTGGGACATCCTCAGTTTAGAAACCTCTTCTTATCCAAAGCTGATTTTGAAATCGAATTTGTGAGAAGGAACATTGTTACTACGTCCTTTTTCCACACTAGTCCCAAAATATGACTCTCATATAAATATACCACACCATTTGTAAGACACACAAATTCAAACTTGCTTTTCCATGCATGGTAGTAAGAAGGTGATATGAAAAGGGATTTTTTTTTTGAACAAAATTTTAAAGATTCCTTTTTTTCAAAGGACTCAAAACATGCTTGGAAAGTCTCCCATGGAAAATAAACCCTGAGGATGAACACTCTAGTTTGTTAAAAATTCCAATGCACAAATATGGGACGAAATACTGCTAGGCCTACAGAAACACTTAAATTGGTGGAAGGTGGCAAAGTTATCTCTTGTAGGAATGATTAGTGTGGCAAAACATGTGTTAAGTAATACTCATGTTTACATGTCACCAATTCTACTTGCCCAAAGGGAGAAGGCACGGGAATTAGAAAGGATGATCCGCAACTTTGTTTGGGGCGAAACGAAGAAAGAGCAATGGTAAAAATCACTTGGTGGAAGTGCAAGAGGGATAAAGCAGAAGGGGGAATCGGCATGTTTGACATATCATTACAGAGCAAAGTATTAATAGCCAAATTCGTCTTGATGATCTTACACAAAAAGGTGAAGTTGCTAGGTATGCAGGTCATCAACAAGGCTCTATTAGCATTATGTAAGCATATTACGCCCTCTGTCAAAGTTTTGCTCCCATGGTCTCTCTTTAATATCTTAAGTCATGTAGAGAAACTTCTCCATTCCCGAAGGGACTGATTTCGGCTTGGAATACCATAAAAAAATTATTCACTCCCTTCCATGGTAGATACCAGTGGAATTGCACAACGAACAAGGCCCCTTAGGTATCATGGTTGACGCAAGGAGAGTAAAGAGATGGAAAAACTGTGATTTTTGTGCTCAGTGGTATAGGGGAGAGCAATTAGCTAGTTGGGCAGAATTACAGGTCTATTTTACTCTAAACGAGGCAGACAAAACAATTTGGGAATGTGGCCATGATATTCCCAAACATTATAAGTAGAGGAGATCAAAACCCATGGATTTTGCACCCTTCTATTTAGCCAAACAAGTTTGTGAAATCATGTTACAGAAGATTGAGTACTAAGGGCTTACTTCCAGTATCTACCAAGTGGGAACTAGTGACCATGGAGGAAAACCTTAAAAACATCTAGAGTAATGCTTGGCTGAAATATCTCCCCCCACGCATTAGTGCTTTTCTTTGGCAAGTGATCCACAGGATTCCAAGGGTCAATCAACTAGTCTCAAAATGGGACAATAATATCAGCCCACTCTGCCCCATGTGTGAGGCTGAAGTGGAGTCCATAGAACATTGTCTGGTGGAATATGATATGCTGCAAGCAGTATGGGCATGGAGTCTGAATAGCTTCGAATACCTTTTGGGAACCAAGGAATTGCTGTTGGGAATTTCTCCTCTGGAATAGTGCCCCATGAAGAAGAAGACCTTTCATATGGCTAGGGCCTGGAAATTTGGTCAATTTGGAAAAGGAGGATGTCCTGATATCACTAAATCAGCTTAAAGGCCAGTGTTTAAGAATGAAGAAGATGTAAAGATAGAAATATGGGGCACCTATCTAAATCTATTCTAGGTCGAAAAAAAGAGAAAAGTGCAAGGAGCCATATAGCTAACCTCATCACGTATTTGGATGAGTGCACCCATGCCATGTGGTTTGTTCTCCTAAAGTAAATAAAGTCTATTTTTTATCCTTAAAAAAACAAAAAAATTGTTTATTATAAAAAACTTATTACGGCGGCCCTCTTTCTCGACGCCATCCTCTACCTACTCAGTTACTGGTATTGTGGCCAAACGACCATGGGATCCCCATTATGCCTATGGAGTCAAAACATGCGGCCTACATTACAAGTGACATAAGAAGATAAATTGTTATCGATCATTTTGTTAGATATAAGATGCTCAAACAGATACAATTTCAATTCAATGAAATGATCATCTAGACAATCTAAACCCAATGGTCTTTAAGCTTCAATTATACGTATGATTCTAACCATTGGGGGAAAAAAAAAATATTAGCACTGTAGCATTGGGTATGATCCAATCCCTGTAGCAGCATTGACTCAATCAGATCATGCTAGATAACATTCAAAAAACCAAGCCCTAAGCAATGTTAGGCTATACTCTGGTCTACAGTTATGATCGGCCACCAAAACCTGTATGCTCCTTGGTTTTTATAGGCACCATTCTGGCCGACTGGGAGTCGGCATTCAGTCGATACAATCGTGTCTTTTCTCAAGCAATTTTCGGCTTCAAATCATATGCCTCAATCTTCTCCTTTATATAGCAATTGCCGAAAAAGACAATGGGCAGAAATAACCTAAGTCTCGACCCCCTTTTTTTTATTTTAACTTTAGTCCTTATAAAATTGTGATCATCCCTTTTGCATCATATATAAATATGAATATCTATGATACCATGATTCCAATATCATTCTGCTATTCTGTCAAGTATTGCAGGCTCATCTTAATAGATTCTTCTGTAACTTTTCTTCAGTAACAATGCCTCAAATATGTGATGACATACTTTAAATTTCTAACATTCCTCCTTCATCACATATCTGTGTAACATTGAGATCATTCCTGAATTCGACAAATTTATTTTCTGTCAATGCTTTTGTAAACACATCAAAGATTTGTCTTGCAGTGTTTATATATTCCATTTGAATGTATTTTTTCCCTGCTAGATCCCTGATGAAATGGATATTGAGTTCTATATGCTTTGTTTTGCGTGATCTACAGGATTCTTTACAATTGCTATGCAACTTTGATTATCAATCATGATCTTGGTAGGCTCTGTCTGACAGCAGTGCAGTTCATCTAGGAGTCTTCTTAACCATACTATTTCTTTTGCCACCAACAAGAATGCTGCATATTCAGCCTATGTTGAGGACATTGCAATTGCTTTTTGTTTCTTGCTTCTCCATACAATTGGTCCTCCATCTAGAAATACAGTATATCCCGAGAGAGATTTTCGTATCTGCATCACTATATGCAAGAAGCTTTAAATTTTCATTATCAAAGGTGATTCTATACTTTGAAGTTCCCTTTAAGTATTTCAAGACTCTTTTGCCTGCTAGCACTCACATTGTGACACCTTCTACTCAGGACATTCACTATATATGCTATTATCAGGGCGAGTATTATTTGCCAAATACAGTAAACATCTGGTATCTTTTCCATTTTCGGCCTTTCCTTTTCTGTAATAGGAACATCCTCTGTCAGTCTATGTCCTGGTACAACAGGAATTCTTACAGGGTCTGCATCTTCCAGGTTGAATCTCTCGATCATATTATGAATATGTCTGCTTTAGTTTAAGGATCTACTTTGGTCTATCTCTGATTACTTTAATGCCAAGAAACTGCTTCAATTCGCCCATATCAGTCATGTTGAACCTCGCCATCAAAATATTTTTACATTTCTGTAAAGAACAAAGGCTGTTAATAGCCATGATACAGTCGTCCACATATAGAGCTATTATACAAAAGTTTTCCCCTAACTCAAACCTATACAAATTACCATCATTTTTCAACTTTTCAAACCCCTGCTCTCTGAGAAAGTTGCCCATGCACATGTACCATTTCCTTGGTGATTGCTTTAGCCCATAGACTACTCTATTAAGTTTCCATACTTTATTCTTTTGTGTCTCAAAATCCCAGGTGGTAGCTTCGTATATACATTGCCCTCAAGTTTGGCATTTAAGAATGTTGTTTTAACATCCATATGGTGAGGTTCTAGGTCCGTTGCATTAGCCAACTAAATAGAAATCTCAAGCTTGTCAGTTTCACTATAAGAGAGTAGTTTCATCATAATCCTTCCCCTCTTTTTGTGTGTATCCTTGTGCCATAAGTCTGGCCTTATACCTTTTACTCCCATCAGCATTTATCTTAATTTTGAATAGCCATTTGCTCCCTATAATGTTCTGATTTTGGGGAAGTCCACTATCTCATAAGTTTGTGTGTTGTTAAAAAATTCCAACTCTTCTTTTATGGCCTCGATCCATTTCTCCTTGTCTTCATTGTTGAGAACATCTCTATAAGTTTTTGGTAATATAAGGTCATCCATTACGACAAGAATCTGTTCATGTTCAAACTCCACTTGCTCTATTTCTCTTGCTTTTACCTGCTTCATTTCTCCCATAATCATCAATGTTTATTTTTTATTCTTCTACTAATTTTTCAGCCTGTGTTTTCCTCCCTTTCAGCTGTATTGAATCATGATGATCCTCTTTGAAACCACTTTCATTTGTACTGTCATTACTTTCATTTGTGCTGCCACTGTCCATCTTATCATTCTTTATCCCACTGTTTTGAATCGTGTTGGATGACATAACATTATCATCATTCTCAAGATCCACTTTGATATATTCTTTTTCCTCTGACTTAGAGTCCTTATTTATTGCAAGCTTTTGGGCATGTCTATCTTCGTACACTGTTCCCTCGTCAAACAAAACATCTCGGCTTATAACAACTTCTTTAGTTTCAGGGATGTAGACTCTGTACCCTTTTGACTCTGAGTCATAACCAACTAGATAGCCTACCAAGGCTTTGTTATCTAACTTTTTTCCTAAGCTCTGAAGGTACTGAGTATAGGCCAGGCAATCATATGTCTTGAACATGTCAAAATTTAAATCATTATTAGAATTCGACCAGGTTGAGATACATTACCTTGAAGTATGGCTGATGGCAGCTTGTTTTGAATGAGTAATGTTGTCTTTAGTGCCTCTTCCAAAAGATAAGTACTCTGCCATTGGCTGCTCCAGAGGCTATCGAAGGGTGCATGTGGGTTTCCCACCAGAGTGTTCACGAGCACAGGCTTGTGAACTCTATGTATAGGCTGCTTATCAATGGTGATATCCTTTCGCCATCCACTAAGTTGTTCCTTCAGCTCCCACCTCCTAGTTGGAGACGTATATGGACTTGGGCTTGGGATAAACTACACCATCCTAAGGTGGTTGTGCTTTGGTGGCAAATTCTTCACAGATGCCCTCGGGTGATTGTGCTTGTCCACAGATTTGATCCTCGAGTCTCAGCACTCTGCCCACTGTGCAAGCAAAGGGATGAGACCATTGAGCATTGTTTCTTTTTATGTGATCATCTCCAGCCTGTTTGGTCTTGGCTGCTCTCTCTTTTTCATGTGGCATTGACAAGTCAGCAAGTGCTTTTGGCTATTTATCCGGATACTTGGAATAAGGTGCGGAGTCAAGCATTTCATTTGGCATCAGGATGGTTGCTGTGGTCCATCTGGAAGCGCAGAAGATTGTGTATCTTTCAGGGTTTGGATATTCCCCCTGCAGTAGTCCTCCAGGATGCACAAGCTAGAATCGCTAAGGCCTACCATTGTTCTTCGCTTGCTCCTGCCAAGCGACAGTTGATATTTGAGTCCTATTTGATTGTGTTGTCTTATGCACAGGCTAGTGGTTCTATTCAGTGGATCATGATTATCCTCTGAAATTTTATTCCCGCCTCTGCATTTGTATCTGGATTTTGGTTTGGTGTTTCAATAAAGTTTGTCGTTCTTCAAAAAAAAACAAGGTGCTGCGCACGGAGGGTTGCCCTCCATGGCCGGAGGGTGAAGTGGCATAAATCATACCCATCTGATGATATAACAATCACAAAATTGCACAAAATTTGAAGTTTCACAACCTGTCAAATGAAAAGATGAAAAGAACAAAGACCGGATCACTGCCCAGCCAAACATACTATAAAATATCTGTAAACCACAAAAGTACAAAGCACTAAAATGCCAGAAAAGTACAAAGCACTAATCAAGATGATTAATGAAAATAAGACAAAGCATATTCTGCACTCCAAATGTCCTACTCATTTTAGAAGATCAATTATACAGCTGTAGTGCTACAAATGTGGTTGAAATTTGATGATCTAGACTCAAGGAACAGAAGCAAAAATAACCTGCATCCACCATGCCAACATGGCTGCAAGTCGTGAGAATGCTTCAAAAGATCATGGGGCCAAGTATCAAGCCTTCCAGCTGCATCTCCAATAATTAAACACCTTTTTTCCATGCCCATGCAACGAGACATCTCAGCAAGTGAAATACCTTGGACGGAGGTCCGCGGCGCTTTGGATCACTACAACCGCTGCTCTATTCCAAGCTTAAACCTAAGATGTTTTGTATTTCGTGGAAATTTCTTTAATTTGAGGTATTTGGCTTGCAGTTTAAACTGCGGCATTCAGCCTCCATTATACGCGGATATTTGGCTTACGATATACTGGAATCGAAGCCCATATATGGAGTCTATATTTCCTTCGTATGGCTTTGGATTGAACTTATATAATAGTTGCTGCTCTGCTATGTTGATAGTATGATAAGAAATGTGCCTGCCCATGCCAAATGGAATACTGTGTATGGTTCTTGCATTTTTTAAAACTCGGGCGGCCGCAAGTGTGATTTCACCCTAAGATAATAATTTACTATGTATGTTAAGATAATAATTTGCTATGTATGTTGCATCATGCTCATAACTATACAAAGGTTCATGTCAATCAACAAACCATTATACCTAGTGAGTGAGTCGGGCCTCTCAGGGAAGAATGCAAAGGATAATGTATGGGGGGATGGAAACAGGGGAGATGATTCTAGGGGGTCTCACGACCGGCAGGAGCTAGGAGCGGGTCCTGGAATCATTGATCCTGTTTCGTCCCTCCACATCATGGTAAGTGGGGAGCGCCATCAATTTTTACCTGCTGATCGCAATTACCATATTGTCCCTCACCAAATGTAAGGGATAATATCCCCTAGAAGCTTATTATACCAGTGGCCCAAGTCAGGTATAACGGCATATTAGGGATATTCCCCGTCGAGAGGAGGCACCTTTACATCCGACATGGTGGTGACATGGCACCTATATGGCAGTCAACATAGTATTTAAAAGTAACATGCTAGTCAACAGGGCATATAGGACCATACTCAAAAGTAAAATGGTTAGATTGAATGGTTTCAAATAAATAATTTGTCTCAAATAAACAATGTATAACGTTTTTTCTATGTTCATTTGTCCTATCCTCCGAACAAATAACTTGCAGCTTGGTCTGCATTTCCGTTGAACAACTTGAGCGCTTGTATGACAGAAGCTCGGTCAAAACCAAGTCCCATAAGACCCGATATCTTTGCCTCCATATCTGCCTCAGGCTGTCAAATTTCAAGAATAAAATGGGGGACACTTCTAGTTTACGGCCCCCCTATCCCATCTGACGGTGGATCTGGCTTCAAAAAAGCCATCAACGGTGGAGATGTCATCATCCAGCAGGGGGGGCCGAAAGTAGAAACTACCCTAAAATGGTGCTTTAGACATAATTAACTTATTCAATTAAGTACTGGGTCAAAAGTTAATGGACCTGTCTGGCAGATGAGGTAGAAGGCGATTGAGCTGTAGGAGGTTCCTGTACCACATGCTCATTTCCCCTCTCCATCTGTAGATGTACAGGCAGATCCGTTTCTGCAACAAAAGGCTTAGCAGAGTAAGGATCTAACAGATTCAACTTTGTGATAAGTGCTTAAAAGACCCAAGTGCATTTTCAAATAGGTCGTTAGATTATATAAGGTAAGCGCAACTCTAGTGTTCCCCATAGAATCATGCCATCCTTTATACCAAACATGAGATATGAATCTAAATCCAGATCCAGCCGGCTTCGAACATGCATGGCAGAATTCATTTGAGCTATTCCAGAACTTTCAAACTATCACTCATCAAAACATGAGGCATTATGCTGCAGCATTACTGTCTTGCATCAGCACAACAAAACCACTATTTTGATCTAGCCAGATTGAATCTAAAGCCACAATAGATCCAACCATCGCCATTCAATGTGACGGTAACTAGCCTATAAAGTCATTGGGGTGTACACAAATGTACCATCAAGACAAATTATGTAGCCTGGCCCCCAGTGCCAAGCATATCCATATCAGTTTTTCATTTGGAACTTTCCTTGTTTCCATGTCAAGAATACACTAGTAACCAAAGTCCATATCTATTATATAATACCTTGAAGAAAAGGAACGCAATTTCTCCTCCACCCACATGGAGCACATTCTCTTTCAAGTCAATACAACCTTTGGAGGTTGGAAAAATGATTAGTATCCGCTTTTAATGCGCTACTAATAAAGAAGAAAAGGCTGTGCATGGTGACATATTTACTTAATGTTTTCCGTAGCATATCAAGCCCAAAATGAACTCTAAATCTGGCTGGTCTAACTTTGTAAAGGTACACGGGTAATAGTTCTTGCCAATCGCACACAAATTTAGAAACCTATAAATAAGCTGGTTCAAATGCATCTAACCATACTCGTTAAGTTGCACTACCTTGAGGGGAGCTACATGTATTCTGACCAACAATGCGAGTTTGTCCAACACCTTTGGCAATACCCACATAGCAGCTTATCTAGAAGCCTTAAAAGTCTAAACAATAAAACAAAGTTTTATTGATTACAACACATATCGGTTCAATACATTTCACATCATCAATCGGCATAATATCCCATGGATGTGATTAATTATCTAAATATACTTGAAGAATTGCAGGTATCTCCATAATAATGCTTGGACCGTAGGAGCTCGGACTTACACACTTGTGCACAAAAGATTAAAAAGTAGGGTAAGACAATGAAAGCATTACAGTTCAATATTTTTGGAATCTTGAAAATGTATAGTGATTGGACGGTCGTATATAAGCGGTAAACATAAAGTTAAAAGATGAAAATGTAGCTTACCCACATTTTCGGCCAAAGAGGATTTTGAAATTATTGTTATGCGTGCCTTACTTGTCCAAACGCTTTGAAGGCGGACAAAAATCATATTTACATGTTGTAATGAGTACTTGCATCATACCAACAAAGTTTACTTTAAAGGAACTCCGTTCACTTCCATGTCTACATAAAGCATAATCTGAAAATCAAAGTTCCATAACCAGAGCAAATGAATCAAACCAATCACTTATATGTATATGAAATGGAGGTATGATAACATTACAACACGAGCAAGCGCTTGAGGGATTATGTTCGATTCTTTGCCTCCCAATTCTCATCTCTGTTTTTTTTGCATGGCAAGTTAAATTCAACCATCATTAAGAATAAATATATGATATGCAAAAGAATCCTTTGAGTATCGAACTTTCTAATTCAATTCCTATAATGTCTCTTTTGTTATCTTTTGACATTGGTAGTATTTTGTCCCTAATCATACTGGATAAAAGAGCAAAAATTTGAGAACTGTATCCATCCTCCCTGGTGCTTGAATTACGAGGGAAGACAGCTATTCTATAAAGCTACTATATGCAGGATGCAATTAAAGGCAACGGGAATTATATTTTTAGCTGTCAAGAAACTGGGAAAGTATTTGGTGTACCTGTTTAATAGCTTCCTCAATTCTCTTTTGAGGATCTATATCGAACGGGTCGGCATTCTTTGCATTTCAACAATTTCCTGCTTCATGTAAATGCCTTGGATGTACAAAGAGATCAACCATGCAAGTACAATGATCTGTTGACATTGATGGAGCAATGCCATATTCTTCAATCACCTGAAAATACTCCCTACTCTTTGTAACCAGAATGGCAAGGCTGCATGCCCTAAGAAGACATATAAAAGTGGCATTAGCTGGCCTAAAGCCATACTATTGCATCTCTTAAAAACACTGAAAGGCCATATTAATCTCATGGTTCATGCCATATCCTCTTATTATTTACATCCAGTCACGACATCTCCTTTGGAAGTTTATCAAGGATTTCTCATGCCCCATCAAGCTGGGCCACACTTGACATACATTCCTATCAAGATGTTGCCAACAACACGGTCTCTTTCAAATCTGTTTTCGACAATCGTAGCATGAATCTTCCGCCCGATCAATGGCTCCAATGATGCCATAATCTAGATGGTGACCATTTCCAACATATCCATCCCCATGCATCTTCGGGTACAAGCTGAGAGCGTATGTGATTGTCTAGAAGCAATATATCCTATTTCAAGTTGCATCTTCTTATAGCATTTTATCTTGATTCAATCTATTTTCAAGAAATCTTTCAATTAGGACAGTCCAAGTTATTGTGCTTCACTCTGGTAGAATATCAAAAATTCTACGAGCCTTGGTAAGAGTTTGCATTGGGCATATATGTCAGTTAAAGTACTGCCAACAAAAACATACCCTCTTCGAACCCCTTCAGAAAGCCTCAACATGTAATTCACGGCCTTTCACTAATGCTGCAACATTGCCACAAGCTTTTAAAATGCATGTAAGTGTGATTGCTCGGGATAAATGCCCTTAGTTTGCATCTGCTCAAAGCCTTTAAGAGCATTTAGATCATGTCCTTCCTCAGCATATCCTGTTAGTAATGTATTGCGAAGAACCAGATCTTGGTATGGCATATTGCAAAATGTTTCTTGGGTCTCTAGAAGAAGACTACATTTGAAATACATGCCTACCAATACACTGCATACCCCAATTGTACCACTTCCTTGCGCAATTTTCTCCCCTTGTCTATGACTGCAGTATATGAACAAGCTTTCAAGCTGCAAATAGAAGTGGTAACATTTGGATTACATTCTCCAATCGCATTTGTTCAAGACAAACTGAAGCTTCCAGACATAATCTAGTTTCTACATGAAGACAGGTATTACATCAAGTGTCCCACATCATGCCGTACATCTTCCTGAAATTACCTGGACACTCTGAGCAAGAATTATAGGCGACCTTGAATAATTGCCAACAACACATATCTCCATTGAAGGTGGTCCAAATAGAATAGATGCATAATCTGGCTTTGCTTTGGGCGAACTTCTGCCGGACATGGCTACTCCTGATGCCCCTTAAATCCCACATCAGCTCCACGGGTAACAGACCAGCTCCACGGGCTACATCAGTTTAGAAAGAAAAATCTTCGGTCTGCCCTGCCAGTTACTCGGTTGGAGCATCCTGGATCCAGACGCAGGTGACCGAGAGTTTACAGCGAATAGTAGGTTTTGAGCAGTCATCAGCATATCCTAGGTATATTCTAGCATATACCTAGGATATGCCATAAACCCACATAAACAAGGGTTTGCTCCCCTAGGGGCAACCCAAAAATAATAATAATAATTTGGTAGGCCACTGTGCCTGATCATTGCTCTAACTACATCCATGATTGTTCTTTTTTTTTTTTGTGCAACTCCGTTTTGCTGAGGGATATACCTGCAGGTTAGTTGCCTTTTAATTCCATTTGAAACACAGAAATGCTAAAATTTGTTTGATAGATATTCCCCTTCTCAGTCAGACCTGATGCATTTCACTTGTTTCAGTAAGGATCAATTCAAGAACATCTTTTGCTTTATGCTTGGCTTTAGCAAATGGTAATCTGTTGATCTTCCCAAACATGCATCCTTCATAGATGAGTTTTTCGTTTCTCATATCTTTGCAATCGATCCATCCTTTTTGGGCTAAAAAATTTATGTTGTTGCAGTTTTTGTGGCCAAGCCAGTTGTGCCACAATTTTATATCATGCATATTACTGAGAATACACTTGGCAATCACACCATTAAGTTGAAATAATTGCCACGTCTTTGAGCCAGAAACTTTAATTCATTATCAAGATAAACTTTACATGTCCTTGATTCAAAAGTGATTCTGTAACCTAAATCAACTAGCTAACTGACAGAAATCAGATTCTTTATGATCCTTGGGACACACAAGACATTTTTTATATCAATTACATTCCCTTGAAGATCAGCGAGTTGCAGCAAACCAACCCCTTCAATTGACTGCAAGTCTCCATTCCCAACTTGGATTTTCCGAGAATTTGCTTGCTTCAGATTCTTGAGCAGCTAGATCTCTAGAGTACTTGACTCCTCTCAGAAACATTTACTCCTCCTCCAGGCAGATCAACTATGATATTATCAAAAGTATTAAAGAATTGTGAGACATCTCCATCTTCCTGTAGTTTCAAGTCCCTCAAATCTTTTTCTAGCGAATCAATTTGAGACGATGTTTTTTCCTCAAAATGCTTAAGTGGAAAACTCCACATTTGTCTATGTCGCCTGATTGTGAGACTCAGCTTGCATGTAATGATTCCCTGGGCGTTTTTTTAGTCTAGCATATGCAGATCTTCCTGCTCCAACACTCATCGCTCCTCCTGCAGCACTTGCTTCATTTATATCAGCAACATTAGCAACATTGATAGAACTTTCTGACCTGCTAATGTTATTTGACTCATTCTGAGTTTCTTTATTATCTGGATCTATCAGATCCCATCGGATGTATTTGATTGAGCCTTTCCACATCTGGAAATCAGACCCTCCCTTAAAGACTTCTCAAGCTGCTTTTGAATCCTTCTGCCATTTCTTCCAATGAGCAATCATCGATTGTTTACTACAAATCAAATTATAATAGCATGATTTGAAAAACGTTTCTCACAATACAGAAAATTACAATTAAAGAAGTATGCACCTTCATATTTTACATAGAGCTTTGGCATCTATTATAATTGCCATTTTCACTTACTAAAAATTGTTCCCCTTTTGTACCAAATGTCTTATCATAATCCTTTGAAATAATTGAAAGGAGCATATTAGAAGGCCTTCAAAACAACGCTGCATCAATGCTCCAAATAATTAGAACTCCTTAACAATGAATTCCAATGATAGAAAATTGTGTCAACAATAACATTTTTGCATTTGCAAACTAGCAATGTAGAAGCAGAGCATGGGCAATGCAACATGCCACTGGGCATACTTGCAACTAGGTGTATACCAATAAACATTATAGGCGACATCAAGCTGAGAGAGAGACACAATGCTTTACATTAAGTCACAATTCTTATAAAAATAGATTATTCACAAACTCGAACTAAAAGTATATGTGTTAGAAATTTAAAGTATGCCATCACATATTTAAGGCATTGTTACTGAAGAAAAGTTGCAGAAGAATCTATTAAGATGAGCCTACAATACTTGACAGAATAGAGGAATGATCTTGGAATCATGGTATCATGGATATTCATATTTATATATGATGCAAAAGGGATGATCACAACTTTATAAGGACTAAAGTTAAAATAAAAAAAGGGGTAAGTTGAGAAGATTGAGACATATGATTTGAAGTCGAAAATTGCTTGGAAAAAGACACGATTGTGTCAAACAAATGAGGACTCACAGTGGGCCAGAATGATGCCTATAAAAACCAAGGAGCATACATTTTTTGGTGGCCGATCATAACTGTAGACCAGAGTATAGCCTAACATTGCTTAGGGCTTGGTTTTTCGAATGTTATCTAGCATGATCTAATTGAATCAATGCTGCTACAGTGATTGGATCATGCCCAATGCTACAGTGCTAATAATTTTTTTTTCAATGGTTACAATCATACGCATAATTGAAGCTTAAAGCCATTGGATTTAGATTGTCTAGACAATCATTTCATTGAATTGAAATTGTATCTGTTTGAGCATCTTATATCTAACATTGGTATCAGAGCAGGAAGATGTCAAGACGATTTGGTGCAAGCCTTTTGAGTAGTGTAGACTCTCGCATCCTGACGATGGAGCTATAGATGGAACAAGAAGCCAAGCATAGGGCAAAATACCAAGAACATGGCAATATTATGGCGACAAGAAGCCAAGAAGGGGCAATATTCGAAGCTCATTTTTCACTCAAAAGGTTTAGAAGCTAAATCAAAAAAAATCTGGCTCTTCAAATTCTATTTTGTGGGGAACGAAAGTCGGTCCTTGATACGGCACTTCATAAGTTTGGGCATCATGAAATACAAGTGGTGGCTTACAGTCATGTATGTAATGTATGACATGCTCCATAACTTCATTGTTAAAATTTTATACAATGTTCCAATACTCGACATTTAACAATGTCCTATAAGCAATACAATCCAATCACAGCATGAAATCTCACAAAATGTTAGGCAACATATTTTACAGCCACTCCTCAAGTAAACCATCCTTAGCGACATACTAGTGCAACAATAATCAACGAAAGCCACACAATCTAAAGAGACAACTCCCTCCTGCACATCACCTTCTTTTATTTATTTTCTCAATTTCTTGTATGCCTTATTGCCTATTTCTTGCCTGTGTTCTTTTATTTGCCATGCCTTCGATATTGCCAAGTGGTATTTGTAATTCATAGAATCATGTAGGAACCTTGTGAACGTCAAAGTTATGAAGGGGTTCACCTCCCCTGAGAGCCCATTATACGCCTGATGCATGGACGAGCTAGGTGAATGCCTTTAATCGGCAGGAGCTTCAACTCACACGTTAAGGCTCGATTATCCCACCCACACCTACACCCAAAGCAAGATTATTACACCTACAGCAAGATCATTGGCACCCACAGTTGAAGTTGAAACAAGTCGAATAGCAGAATCATGATTTAAAATTGGGCTGGAGTGTATTCTGGCCTGTCACAAAGTTGGAACTAAAGGTGGAGATGAACTGGATCAAAAATCCTGCAATTAAGGTATACAGAAGTCTTGGACGCTAGATCTAGTCTCATATTTCTAAAAGCATATAATACGCCAGAGTTCCAAGGACTGTAATGTGTATAGTATAAATGCAAATAGAAACTATGGGAAAAGGATCTACAACCTTTATCATCTTTTGAAGATTCCTTTAGTAATAGCAATAGAGCATATATTTGGGGTGTGTTATAGGAGTATTGGGAACAATTTCTCCTGCAATCATAGGCCATTGCAAGACAACATGTAGAGCTGGTAACATGGAACATTTTCAACATATTCATGTTAACATATGGATGCTTATTGGCTAGCTGGGAATATTCCTAGAGTACCCACCAAAACAACTTATGGGCAAGTCCAATTTGCATTTTATTTCTGGACCCTTTTAAAATCTGACCTTTATTTATTGCGAAGCAAATGTAGCTTCCTAGAATGCTTTTTATGCTTACAAGAAATTTATCGCGGCGGCCAAGGCCGCCGCGAACATTTCTCTTTACCGACTTCGTGTCAGTCGAAGGGCATTAAAAAAAAAAAAAAGAAAAAGAAAAAAATCAACTATACAATTCGTTGATTAATCATGTTAACTAGTCCAATAGCTAAAGGGCAAGAACATTTAAATCTGCGAAATCTATTCCCTTGATATTGTGATACCAATGTCCAATGATGAGAAATTCTCAATTAGGAAACTAACTTCTGGACCATTTCGTTTTGTTTACACTCGTGCAATTAGACTTATTATTTGACGTTCTAATTTTTCGCTTTAGTTTAGAATTGCTATGACTACTTGATGTACTAATTTTGGCAAATAGCTAAAAAACATGCAGGAGTTGAACCTGCACTATTGCCATGTGTTTTGTGCCCGTAGGATAGAGAGGTGCTATAGTCGACCACCATGGGATCCCCACTATTGTTTGTTTCGTCCTTTTTTTGTTTCCACCATCCGATGACAGTCAGTGGGCTTTGGGCCTGGGTGGGGATTGCCCATTACCAATGGCTTTACCACTAGAATGTCACCGCGATGGATGTTCTTTTTACCACCCTTACTCCATTTTTTTTTTTTTTTTTTTTATGTGCATCCGATGAGAGTCAGTGGGTTTTGAGCCTGGGTGGGGATCGCCCATTACCAATGGCTTTACCACTAGATTGTCATCGCGATGAATACTCTTTTGTTATCCCCCCTTTTTTGTGTTTTTTTTACGCATCCGATGACAGTCAGTGGGTTTTGGGCCTGGATGGGGGTCGCCCATTACCAATAGCTTGACCACTAGGCTGTCATCGCGATACATCAAAAAGATAGATGAGGGAATCCCATGGTAATTGAATAGCACGCCATCTATCGTACGGGCTGGAAAGGGAGTTTTTCTTTTTGCTTTTTGTTTTTTTTTTTTTTTTTCAACGTACCTTATATGAACTCCTCCAAAAATTCATATGTGATAGTATCATTCCCCAAAAGAGTGCTAGAGAAGTCATGCACACCTGTATAAAGAGAATGGTAAAATTTAAACATGCTTGTCATAACCATAAAAGTTAGAGAATGCATACCTTATTCGAAGTTTAATTCTTACCATCTCCTTGCATGACCTGTGTAGAGGAGGAGAACATACATTATAGACATAGCAACTCTTTATAAACGACATTTTTAGTGCGCTTCATTGTGTTTTCTGGCGAAAGTAAGATGAGGGCGTCTTCTCTTCTCCGCATGCGACTAAGTGCAGTGTATAACTGGCCGTGTGCGAATACATCAGTACGCAAGTCGATAACGACGCGGTCCAATGTTAATCCTTGGCAGCTGTTGAAGGTGGTTGCATAAGATAATCGGAGAGGTAACTGTCGTCTATGTATGGTCCAGGGCCGATTCTCTGGCTGATAAAAAAAGTCTGTTCTAGAGATTGGATATGTGCATGCATCCTCTTGAGCTGTATCATCTAATACTTTTACCATTACGAATTTTGTGTGCATCGAAATCACCATAACTCTTGCATTTTTTACCAAACCCTTTTCCATGTCTAGTCGTTTCATAATGTGACATATTGCACCTACCTTAAGCTTTAGTTCATGGTTGGGTATTCCAGAATGGGTGAAGTTATTTAAAAAATCTGATGTCGCATAGGGATGGTCATGTATGATTTCATCTTGTTCGGAGATGTGATCATGACTATAATACAGTCTGTCATTACTAAACAGTCTACTAAGAACGCAACCATTGATATTATCAACACTCTTGTTAATTGGTGACAAAAAGTTGCGTCTTTTGCATATTGCTGAGTCTTGAAGGATGCTAGATGGATAGAGAAAATCAACGCTACTTTCAACGCTAGTAGTTGTGTTGAAGATATCCAATGAGACCGTGGATTCTTCCCAATTTTCTCCTATACGATCAACAAACTGCATCAGTTCAGGATCTCCTGCATTGCGTATTGGTTGTTCTAATCTGAATACACGAAAACTTTGCCAGAGTGGCGAGGATTTTATAGATGCATTATATGCTGCATTTCTCCCTCCTCCCTTGACAACAGGAGCTACCTGTCTGAAGTCTCCAGAGGCGATAAAGTGTTTCCCTCCAAAGGGAAGATCATTCCGGCATAGTCGTTGCAACAGATGATGGGCGCTTTCTATGACAGCTTTATTGGCCATTGGGAATTCATCCCAAATAATGACCTTAGATGCAATGAGCAATTCCACGCCCTTTAATCATGTTCTATCATTGAATGAAGTCCCGCATTATTTTCTTCCACAGGATCTGGAGCAGGGGAGTGAGCCGTTAAGCCCCCCGGATCCGAAGAGCTGCTAATCTTTGAAAACGCTAAAGGAAGTGCTATACATTGATTACCTCGTATAGACAAACATACACAATTTAGCAAGAAGGTTTTTCCTCTACCAGCCTTTCCGTCGACAAATATAGCTTGGTTGCTTTCTGATGTTTCAAGCCATTTTTGAATGAAACTGTATATTTCATGTTGGTCAGTATTCATTATACTTGTCATTTGTATCACATTATCTAAGTATGTCTGGTGGTCAGAAAATTTTTTTAGTTCACGCATGACATTTCTTCCAAGACGAGGATGCAGTTGGAGACCGAATGCCATGATGTTAGTACTATGTTGTGTTAGAATATTGTTGATCAGATGAAGGGATTCATTAAATGCAATTGCTTCATCGTTTGGGTATTCATCTAATAGGTCAATACTCATTGGTATTTTGAACCTAGTCCATAGCTCCACCGCTGGGCCTTGATCGAGCAGTAACATGGCAAAAAGAAATCGCAGCTGTGTGGGACTCAGTGATAGAGAAACTGCTTCTTCCATGACTAATACCGACTCGTTATGTGCAGCGAGCAATCCTTCTGCTTCTGCAGCTTGTTGATACGTTTCATATTGTTGCTCATGAACGATCTTCAACTCATCCCATGTTCTCACAGCACGATGCAGCAAGAGTTGCCTCAAATAAAATGCTTCTCCTACTCGAGGCAATAGCAATCGTATCCTACACACAACCGGCTGCTTTACCCTTTTTTTTTTTCACTATGTTTCGTGAACCCTCTCGCTCTTGTTCCATATGGGCTCCAGATTCAATTGCCAATGTTGAATTATATACGACCAACGATATTGTTCGTAATATTGAATATGCGTGAAGGCATCAAACTCGTTATCCGTGAGGACGCAAGAAGTATCGATCTAACAACGACCTCTCGTATTTAAATGTGGCAAGTGCAAAGGTAGGCATTTGGCAGAAGACTTATTTGTTATATCATATGACATTGTTCTCCGCTGCCTCTGTCGGGCCGATAGATAACGCGTGCCCTCAAGTAATCGTATTTCATTCCTGAGGTCGCCTAACAGGTTTCTTCCGGACGGTGATTGTATGCCCCGGTGGTTGACATGTGCTATTTTCATTTTCATTTTCATTTTGATCATTGTTCCTCGATGAGGATTCCGCAGCCGCAAATAGTGTATGCTCTAATGGTTGGCATATGGTATTTTCTCTTTGATCATTGTTCCTTGACGAGGATTCCGTTGCCGCTTCATGTTGAATGTTTAATGCCGATGGCATGGAAGCCGAGTGCCTTTCTTGGGCTACCCGAAAGTTGGCGTTGTCAAATCCCTTGTAAATGTAACCATAAAGATACGAGAATACATGGATTTGTGGGACTAATGTCTACCATAATGTGACAATCTAACTCATGTAGGAGAAAGGCATTGTAGGGAACCACCCATGCATCATCTATGCTCCTCCTCCTGTATTGCACATAACCCTTTGAATCAAGATGCGTTGTGGGGTTAATGTCTTTTGGATATTTGTAACAACATGGATTGCCATTTGGGGAGCACCTTCCTGAGTGTCTATGTATCATGAATTTTTGAACCTGTGCTCGAAGGACTGGATCTGTAGGTAGTTCAGCAGAGATGATGTCATCGATACATTCGATTGGTATGTCGGGTTCAGTACGCAAGACGAGATGGGCATGTGGTAATCCACGTTTTTGAAATTCTATGACTGTTATCACATATGATATGCGCTGGAAGAATTTATGAAGGAGCTCCTTCAACCGTTGTAATCTTCCATGAAAGCATCGAACAACAATCATAGGGACATCAGATGCATTTTGTCCAGGTTTGAGTCTAACTCGTATTTCAGGCCAGTCCACATTTGTAGTCATAGTGATGAATAACGTTGGGCGACCTTTTGATCTAGACGGTGCCAATGCATCCGCGACTTGCCACGAGCACCACCTTTGACATCCCAAAAATGAGGAGGGCAATATAATGTCGTTTTCGATCGTCATTCTCACGTTAGAATAATCCTCATCATATTGCACTCTCCGTTGGAAATAAATGGTGTCCTAAAATAATTCAATCGAGCATCTTCAACTCTTGAATACATGTCAACCAAGTATTCTCGCGATAAACGACCTAATTGGAGAAACCGTTCTTCATGCAACAATCTAGTCCTATACCATTGTAATTGTGTAAGACCATATTCATTTCTAAGTCCCCAACCCAAAGTGCCATGTGGGAATAAGAGAGGATATTGTAATGGTTCATACATAGGATCAAGAATGTTCATGAAGGTTGGCTCACCTTCATTTTGTACCCAAAATCCCGCAAGAACTCGTGGCGTAATCTCGGCCGTGTTGTTAACATCCACGATAGCTGCAATTTCATTGCTTGCAACTGCTCCCTCAATTGTTATGTATGCCGATGGCGTGCCCATATTCCCATGGTTGGAGGTTTAGAATAAATGGGTTTACTTGATCGAGGATTGAGCCAATAATTGCCACCCACTGAAATGGCACGTTTTGATTTCGTGCCCGTGTGTATCGTTCCGATTCATCGTAGATATACCAATGCATAGGATGTCCCGATTCTGCAATGGGCCGTAACCGATGGTAAGTTCGACCAGTAATAGTCACCGACGAAGGAAAATCTAAATTTACAAATCCACCACTCACTCCAAGCACACTAAAGCAAAATAGATTGTTCACTTTTCTTGATAGCTCAGCAAATCCTGGCATGGTGTAAAGGTTTTGTAGTACCATAGGCAATGATGGTAAAGGTGGTAGCAACCATCTCCCTTTGTTACAACAGAATCCATCGTGCTCAAGGTTGAGCAATGGGATGTGACAATATGTACATTGTTTATTCCATGTACACATTACATAACTTCGATGAATGGCTAAATTCATTTGTCGAGCTTGCGCCTGCCAATGGGCCGAAGCGGGTAGCATTATTTCCAATAAATTATTATCTTCCTGCATGTTTGTCTGGTTGGATAATGCAATATGATTTGCATATGCATATCTTGGATCTTTGTCTACTATGGATTTAGACTGTGATCGTCCAGAACGTTCTCTAGCCCTTTCTCGCATTCTAAACCTATCTCGTTGAGGAAGCTCTGCATAGCATTCTGCCCGTCTTTGTAGTATGTTACTTCTATCCTCCTCAGACAAATTTGCATAGCGTTCTACCTCTCTCTCCCGGATTCTCACTCTATCTTCTTCCGATAAATTTCTATAGCATTCTATATTTCTTTGTCGTATCCCATCTCTCTCCTCCTCAGGCAAGTTTGCATATCGTTGTGCTGCTCTTTCTCGTATTCTATATATGCCTTCCTCAGGGAGGTTCGCATATCGTTTTGCCGCTCTCTCTAGAATTCTATCTCTTTCCTCGTCGGGCAAGTTTGCATAACGCTCTGCCGCTCTCTGTCGTAGTCTGTTTTTGTCCTCCTCCGCCAAGTTTGCATATCGTTCTGCCGCTCTTTGTAGAATTCTCCCTCTCTCCTCCTCGTTTAGGTTTTTATAATGCTCTCTCTCTCTCTCTGTCTTATGCTCTCCCTATCATTGACAGGTTGATTGGTATACCGTTCTCTTCTTCTACATCGTGCCCTCTCCCTATCATCCTCCGATAATTTTGCGTATCGTTCTCTAGCTCTTTGTCGATCTCTCTCCCTATATCTCTCTAATACAGTTCTATCATTATCATCCATGTTTTGTTTTTCTACCTTATCTAAGTGATATTTAATAACTCGCTGTATCGACACATCCAGACGCAGTTAAAACAACATGAGAACGTAGTTTACCCGATTTCGCTTTCGTTTCCTATTTGCTTCGCACTATTGGAGATCACCTTTCTTAAGAACTGAAATATGAAACAAACGTGTTAATGCACTTGCTAAATCCCTTACATTTAAGAAAGCTAAATTTCCAGCCACCAAAAATTTTATGAGAATTTGCCTAATTAATTTTTTGGTTAGTATTTAAGATTGTTGGCAAGGTTTAGATACTCTAGATATTTTATGAAAACATTTAAGGCTAGCCTTTTTTATCTATTTTTAATGCCTTAGCAACCATTGAAAATTTAACTAGTTTCTATCTTCAAGCAGATATGATGAACTCACAACAACAATCGAGACGGATCTTAACTCCACCAAGGCAAATTTAGTATATTCTCGAAAGTAAAGATATCGGTGAAAAGATATACATTCTAGATATTTTCCTCGGGCAAAAACATCTTTACTTAATAGACTTACGAATATACCTACGCAGAAAAGTTGGAGCTCCAACAGAAACATAGTAGGAAAAGGTTTAAAAGTCCTAGATCACGAGAGATCAAGGATGTATAGATTCGAAAAGGTCAATATACTCACGCATTATATTATCTACAAAGTTATCTACGGTTGGAGTTTTATAGGAGGCTATTGCCATGCTCTCTACCAATCCAAAAAAATAGAGGTTTCGTCATTTTTTAATTAATTAAAAAAACTAACAAGGCATGTTTTGTCACTTCTAGTGCAAGGGCAAGTAGTAGATATTTGTCTCTCAAAACTATTATTATGTTGCCTCTAATATGGTTTGGCCCCATGTGCTTTCCATAATATTATGTAGCAAGAAGATTCCTTCTTGGATTGTGTAGCAAGGTTCACTTTTGGGTGATTGCAGTTGCTCTTGATGCATTAATTTTTGAAGCGGCAGCATCGAAGACATTTCCTAAGCCAAAACATTCCCTTCGCAATAAATTCTTGAAAAACTTCCTTGCATTCCATCGTCACCATTAAAATCCCTTTTCCATTTGTATAGATTGTGCTTTATAATATTCTGCTTTAGATTATGATCCTTTTAATTGTTTCGCTCCTAGAAGCTTAATTCTCGAACTTCTTTACATCATCCTTTTATTATTCCAACTTCTTTATTTCATCTCTTTTTTATTCGTTTTGGGTTCATTTCAGGGAAATGCTGTTTGTTTGATGTATAGTTTATTCAAGTTTCAATTAAGGATGTTGCAATGTTGAGGTCTTGTCTTGAGATTGTGCAGGGGATTGGCAGCCGAGCCAAGCCAACGCCAATCAAGGGCCAAAATAGTCTTAAGGTTCTACATGAACTTATGAAGACTAAGAAGAAGTTGGAGAAAGATGCCTAGGGGTGGTTGATATCGGGACCCACGATCGCCATACCAACACCGACAAACCTAAGGTGCGATACTGAGCTGGACATCTGCAATATACAGCTGCAAGAGAGCCGACAAACTGCAGAAGACTGCAGTCCTTATGTGATCCCTTAAACTGCAAACTGTGATTCTCTCATGTGACCACTTTTCCCTGTTCCTGTAATATTTTTTTGATCCCTCGGTGCTCCGGTCCCTCGGTGATGGCTATGGCAGGTAGCAAGGCTGCCAGACGGACATCCATAGCCAAGGTTTCTGTTTAATTCTTAACACAGGAGTTACTGCCCATAGCTTTGGATTAGGATTTTTCTTACTGAGTTTTGCCGGATTTGTCATGAGGAGCTCGCCACTGCAGCATCACAGACATGATCTGCTTATTTGCACTATGCATTCAGTTGCATGCGGTTCATTGAAGGATGTGAATCTTAGTTTGCAAACAGCCCGTTTGCAAGGATTTGGAAGTTGGAGCCTCTTTTCAGGTGCGTATGCTTTGGTTTATGGGGCAGAAGAGCTGGAACCAGACCGGTTATGAGCCTTTAGAAGGCCCTGTTATGTGCGCTAACAACCGTGGCCTTACAAAAAGAAATGGCAGGGGATGTAGGGTTTTTTATACAGAATATCTCAGACGGCATAGCCATAGCTCTGCCTTTGCCTACTCGGTTCTCTAGGCTAGCAAACAACCTGCACCTAGCTTAATCTAATATTGAAGACCAAAATCAGAGAGCTTACCGAAATACGAATCTGTTTAGAAGCCCCTTGCCATAAACGATCTGAAGCAGCCCGATTTGAGAGTAAGAGCCGCTTGTGGGCTCTTAAATATGCATGCATTCAAAAACATATGGCAGAGCTGCCGCCAGGATGTGGCATAGCTGTCTCCAGGCGAATTCCAACAGCCACAAACAATGTGGCAATGTGGCAACAAGAGCTTGAGCAAAAAACAGCCACAAAGATCCGGCAATGTGGCAAGAAAAGCTTGAGCATGGCTGCCATAGCCCGATCAGATCAAGCTGGAGCGACCGCCAAATGTTTGAAGCGATTGTCGAAAGGAAAAACGTGGCAACAGAAGCGAAACTACGATTGCGGCGGAGAACCATGAAAATAAAAAAAAGAAAAAAGAAAAATTGTAAACACAATTACATATGTGTTGATAGGCTTTTCCTCCATATGGAGCTTTTGCTTCATAAGAAACATGGACTTGATTATTATATTTTGGCAGTCTTTCTACAGGATACAGGGGTTACACTATATACCAAGCCTGGGGTTTCTAAGTAATAATGCCACATGAAACAAGGTTTCTTGTCCTCCTCCCTTAAGTTGCATGAAGATTGTTGTTTGTAATTTTCCTTGTGGCTGGAATTAATCAATACAAATGATTGTAACAATATCCATAAAAATTAGATGCGGAAACAATTTATGTATGAATAAAGAAATGAAGATGGAACATATTTAGCTTTCGTCCAGAGCAGCATTCCTTCCATCAGACGCCGATGACTTTTCTTTGGCATCGTGCTGGATACTAGCATGTGGGACCCCAAAAACCCAATCTAAGACGTTCAAGTACTTTGAACGAAATACTTCCCTTTCTTGTGAATAGCAATGCATGATGATTGCAGTTGCAAAACTAAAGAGAACAATATCAATCCGATCTAATAATTTGAATTTTTCTTGTTTACCATGGCCAATACAGAGGAAAAAGCTTTCAGTTGCCCGCGAAAAACAGTAAAGGGCTATTTCCATTCGTCGACTTTTCTTTTCAATCATCAGTGCAAGCCCGCTAGGAAACTGAAAAACAAAAGAAAGTCAGAATCAGGTGAACATGTATGCTTAAAGACACTTAAACAATTTTTATAAAGCATTGAAACTAAAAATAACCAGAAAAGAGAGAAGGAAAAAATAGCTTACAGTGCCTGCTGCCAAAAGTGCTGTGTTGCAGCTGCCAATGGCTCGAAAAATTGCGCATGACCATAACCTGTATTCATATAGGTTTAACATTATATCACACTTTGCTCGGTATCATATGGGCATAACAAAACTTGTATTCAAAATTTGGATAAGAAAAGCACTCTTTTCCATGCACACTTGGACTTTTCTGTTACATGGTAAACTAAAACATGAGTGCCTTTAATGAATAGTGTCTACATCTTTTCAATCAACCTGCTTTCTCTGGTTGTAACAAAAATTCACATACCATGCTGACGCACAGTAGGACGCAAGAAACAAGCTTGATCTAGCTGTCCCAATGAGTGTTTTAATTAAGATTGGGAAGGGCCTGCAATGCACAACAGTGAGGCTGTAATCCCAAAACTAAAATATATATAAAATGCTTGAATAGCTGTATGGTACAAACCTGCGAAAGAGTCCTTGGCGATGAACAATGAGTGCTGGAACCAGGTAGACAGGAACATACACTGGCACTGCTCTTTTATAGGCATTGAAAAGGAATGTTGCAAAATGCTGGACACAGGGTTCATTGCCGTGTATTATCTGCATGAAAGAAAATGTTAGAACCACTATTTCAAGAGCATCTCTCAGAAGAGCATACTTCAGAGAAGAATCTAATTCCCCTCTTCGGAAGATGAGGGTGCGCTTTATTGAAGGAGTCTGAATAAGGTTCAAGGACTTGTTCATCAGTAGAACCTACAGGTGTGCAGTGGCAAATATATGCTGTATGTGCACTATGTATGGAGCATTACCACAACTAAACAGACCCAATAGGTTTGCCACCAAATTATCATGATGGACAGTTTTAAGAGAACATATGACAAACATATTTTATGACCAGATATCAGCCAATTTGCCCATCTGCAAAATGCCACCAGCCAGTCAAAAGAGCACACAAAATGTTATGGAAACGTTAATTTAGGACAAGGCATCTTAGTTAAAATGTGAAAGCCAACGAGGCTTATTAATCACAAAATTGAGAATCTCTTAGGCAGTGGAGCTCCTTACCGTGCACGGTATTTTCATGCAAGGATCTAGCTGAAGATCAACTCCATTTGCCCTGTAATGCTCTTTAATTGTTGTTATGCTGGGGCCAAGATCCTGTTTCAATGCCAGCCGCCTGATACCCTTTACAATTGACATGTCCTTCCCACCATGCTTGTTCAGAAATGAAATGTACGATGATGGTAAGCTCTCTGGCCTCAATAACCATGCTGACCTATATGAGAAATGCCTAATGGCCATCAACATCCACTTAATTCTACACAGTATACTAAGTGACATCAACTACATACAATATTTGAGAAGAGGACAAACACATGAGAAATGTGTCTCCATGCTTCCAAGACAAGGGACGGAAAAACCAGCCCAATCGTTTACTCTTGATCCCACAACGTGCAGCTAATACAGCAGCCCGCATTAGAATATAGATGGCCATACTTGTGTGTCGAGTCTTGGGTCCTGTCAGCAACAGCGCTGGACCAGCAATTGCACCAGCAATCAATGATCGCCATTTAAAAAATCTGCAGTTTCTCAAAATGATACGTTACAAATAGCACCCATATAAAAGGCAAAACATATTTGATAAAAAACTAACAATTTCAGATCTTTTTATACAACAAAGATTTATATTGGCTTTCAGGTTCTTGCATATGGTTATACTCTGTTGAGTTAGACGAGAAGTTAATCCAACCACCAGATTGGACTCTATAAATTCAAGTAACTTCTGATCTCTTCAGTGCAAGAAGTCCATACTTTGAATAAATCTAAAGTTGTGACCACTTTGTCAAATCTCCTAGCGAATATGACGCACAAGTGACTGTGCCAGGATACATGAAAAGGACTATAGGAAAATATACAGTCATTATAAAACTACTGAAAACTTCAAAACCCAACTCCCTGAATATCTTAAAAGGAATAGTAAATCTAGTGCCTTCAAAAAACAGGCTATCTTTTACGACTTCATAAAAACTTCATATATAGGACATGCAATCAGATGTCCTACCTTTTGAATCCATTGATAGCTGCAATCCCCTCATCAACCGTTGTGAATACACCTGCAAAGGTTCCCAAGAACAGGCCGTATCTCATTGTTTCTTCTACAACAGTCTTCATCACCTCCTTGTTCGTAACTAAGATCAAATTCCCATTTGAGGACCTGTATTTTACTTCCATTCAGGCCAGGAAGGAGGACAGCATGTACAAACCAGCAACGACATGCAGCTTATCAAAAACGCATATATTTCATTCGCAAGAAATACAAAAGTGTGCCCCATTCTTCCCTGTACGGGAATAAAATAAAAGCAAAAATGTCGGCAGAATGCATGCCATGCCAGATCCTACGGACCAAGACAATGCTTCAAGAATGCAAGAAAACCAGAACCAGATATCTAGTATGTATCTACCCCTTAATTCAATTCCCCTCATCACAATGCACTGAGACATATGGCAATCACGGCAGTAACTCAAATTGAAACAGAGAAAAAATAAAATTACCGGGAAAGCCCTTTACGTTTCATGCGGAGCAAGCCGGTGAACAAAGCAAGGCCTCCACGAAGACCAGCTCCGATGACAAATCCCTTAACGGAAGCAGCAATGCAACGCTCAAGGGCCTTACAATCGCTAAAACGGGGATCATTGTTAGAGCAAGATGGGTCTTCGCCGGAGGTAGGCTTCACCATAGCCATGGCCGTGGCGGCCTCTCCTCCGGCGAGCTGCATCTAGGAGACGTTAGTGTGCGGAAATTCTAGCCTGAGTTGGCAGAGTTCCCCAAGTTTAGCGGACCGCTAGTTTCCACTTGGCGGTAAATTTTTCTTCTATTTATGAGTGTAGTCTACAACCATAAATATAACATCTCAATTCAAAAATCTAATCCCAATATGTGCAATTGCGACATGCTCCTTGTCCTATACTCTAGCATTTTTAGGTCATGTCCTTGTATCTTCTTTTGCATGCAACCAGCTTGACTTTCATGAATTGAATTCAATTATAACATCTCATAGATCTACAGCATGGCTTCATAAGATCTATGCCCATATAATGAACATTGTGCCAAATTTTCCTTCCTTTGCTTTCGTGGGAACAGAACTTTTGAGGATGGAGCAAATGACGGCCATAACCATCAAGTTTTTGCCAGATTAAGTGACTTTCTTCACAGACAAATTACCTTCTTATTTCTTTTTCATTGAATTCTAGTTTATGACTACTTCTGATTATTGAGAGATGTGTCCTCGTTCTTTGATAGCCCTGATCTCACTGTCTACCCCAACTGCATATAATACTTCACAATCTACTTTTAACTTCTTTGTGGTCTATTTTAATTGTTGAGTGATCCATTCACTAATACGTTGGTTGCTTCATAAATTATTGCTCAACTTTGTCATTTCTTAGTCGCTGCTTCATCAATGCACATAAAGGAAATATTCAAACTGATTTGTCCACAAAGATTGTGCTTAAAGAACAAGATTTTAGCACATGAAGGAGGGTGCCCTCTTCCCTTAATACAGAGCTTATTATAGTGTTTCAGATAACACTATAATAAGCTCTATATTAAGAGCTTCCAAGAAGGCTTGTCAGTAAGGTAGTTCCAATATATAAAGCAGGGAATCGGCATTGTCCTGTCAAGCACAACACTATTGTCAATCCTTCTATGCCTAAGGAGAAGCTGTGAGCGAGATTATCCCTGCTACACATCCCACATGAAATTGCAAAATGCAGTATATATGTTCTATGAGGCAGTCACAGCTCGAATGCCTCCATCATGCCACATTATCAACAATGTCATGGGAGTGCGACATGGATGTCCACTGTCTTCCATACTATATATTGATCAACTAGAGGAATGGCTTGTCCAACATGGTAGGGGCGGGGATCGGCTCGCTACTTACATCATCAAGCAGCAAGCAGCTGATATGTGTAGATGATGTGGACCTGTTAGCTCACACTCCCGCAAGTACGCAGAGCAGCATTTGGACGCATTGAGCACTTTCTATCAGGACACTGGAATGTGGGTCAACTTGGCAAAGATCAAGATACTTCACATATCATCTTTTAAACAATATACACAGCCTCGCTTCACTTATCAGGTCAACATGTAGAGGTGGTACAAACATACAAATAACTTGGAGTAGACTTCATTACCACCACATACTAGGACACTTGCATCCAACAATGGGTAACGACAAGTTGGATGTGATGTTCTGCGTATTTATACAGTATACGTATAAATACACTGACACATCACGCTATACATATACGCCGTCATGGGGTATGGCTAACCTAGTGGGTTAACCTAAATGGATTAATTTAGCTATGCTAAATTAACATTAACCTAATTAATGGAATAATTAGCCTAATTAAGCTAATTAGCTGATTATTAATGCCATGTGGCATGATTCGATTGGCCAAGGGAGGGTTTTGCTAGTTTAGTCTATCCTAGGTTAACCCTTGAACCAGAATCGACCAGGAGCTCTTCAACCAGGCGCTTCCCCAAAACCCTACAGCAGCTGAGATGGATCATCCTCAAGACAACGGCTCGAGTCGTTTTAACGGTTAGCCCGTAGGATTAAGTGTGGTTAGTAGGACAGCGCCTCTGAGGCATCTCTGTGTGTGATGGTTCCTGTTTTCTCTGTGATTTAGCAATAGAGACTAACCCTTGTTTGAGAGGTAAGATGTTCTTCCTTCTGATTCTATACTTGCTCTGAAATGATGGATTGATGGTTCTTTGCATAGTATTACTCTGGAAATGGGGGAATTACGGGGGGTAGAGACCTCTGAGCCCACATATCATAGTATGTTTCTAGTTAGCGCCCTATAAATCCCATTAGTTGCGGCTTGTGCACAAGATCCCACCAAGCTGTGGAATCTATGGCGTTAGTGAAGCACCAGATAAGGGGCCGTAGTGATGAAGTGTGGGGTGGGGTCTCGCCTGAGCATAAAAGGCTACGGGGACTCCTTTAGTAAGCTAGGCCTAATAGTCGGTCACGTAGAGGGCCGGGTATGGGTCTGACACTCCCTGGGTACAGAGGTGTGACCCGAATGGGGCATCTTGTACTTTGATGATAAAGTTAGGGGAGTAAGTCGGGTACGGAAGGAGATGCTGAGGGATCTCCTCCTCTAGCTCACCCATGGATTCACTGTGACCCTGGGAGGGGACACTTCCCCGACCTGCCTCATCGGACCAGGAAGATGCAACCTGGAGTAGCCTCACGGGCCTCCCCCTTTGAGCCTACGTCTCCGGAAGGCTACAGTGACGTCATAGATTGATTCAGCTCATCTGCAAAGTGTGCACAGGAGGGGCGGATGGAGTGGACAACCCTAGCCACTGTTCATACCTCTGTCTACTGATCTCTTGAGACCGAGCCGTCAGTCCATCCTCACAGGAGTCTGAGCCGGGGTAGAACCTGGGGTTTGGGTTGTTTTCCTTAGGACTAGATGCATCTTCTCTGCCGTTAGTACTTGGATGGATATGCCACCCTTCGTGGTGGTTATTTATGCACGCTTCCGCGACTTAGGAGTCTCATTGAAGGCGTGGGCCGAATGACACCTCCGTGTCCTTCACCCGGGCATCTTTCTATGGATGGTCCGAGTTAGACGGAGGGCCCTGCTCATAGTGAGCTGATTGCCATGGGAGGGGGAAGTCCCTGTATGTATACGTCCGGAGCGCCGTATATATTCAGGGAGCGTCACAGTGGTATCGGAGCATGGTTTTGGGAAACCAAAGTACTGCACTGGCGACATACTAACGCGTTAGATCGTTAGTTAGTGAGGATAAATTTTGGAGTAGCCTTAGTTTCTTGGTAGTGTGGTAAATAATGTCTTAGTAAGTTAGCCCGATTCATGCGTAAATCCTAGTTTTTTTTGGTAAAGTGGAAAATGCAGGCGCGAAACCCTAATCGGCGGACAGGGGGTACCTGGGGTTCCCTAGCGCACGTGGCGAGGTCTGGGTAATAGCTGCCCGCAGATCTAAAAATAATAATAATAATAAAATAAATAAAAAAAAATGGTGAAACCCTAATCGGCGGGCAGGGGGTATCCGTGGCTTTCTGGCGCCTGTGGCGGGGTCGCGATAGGGCCTGCCCGCAGACCTAAAAACGCGAATCCCGCATGTTTAAAAAAAAAAAAATTCCAAAAATTAGGGTTATCAAATTTAAGTTAGGTTCATATTTTTTTTTCATTCCAACATGTTTTTGCTCCTTCTCGCTTCTCCTAGTCGCCATAGCCACCGGACTTGAAGGTCGCTTCCGCCATAGCCCATTTCGCTTGTAGTTTTGCACTTTATCTTCCTAACCTAGGCGCCAGCCCAGCGCCACCTTGTTCATCATGGGGGAGACAAAGCAAATGTACAAGAGGACTTCTCGCTACACTAGGTGTTCAGTAGCTTCCCTAATGGCTGAGCTCTTGCCCCACCCAAACCAACAGTTGAAGAACAAGCAAAAGCCGAAGGCATTTTGGAGCATTTTGCTAAACGTTTCTCCGAAGGGGCTAAGATACCATACCCGCTCTTCAACTTCAACGAGCGTTTTATTTTCAAACTTAATGCCAACAAGGAGGCCTATGCCATAGTTGAGGAAGAAGATGGTGTTCAAAACTATACGCGGTTCTATCCACCGGAAATGGATGAGCTGGCTGAAGCAGAGGCCATTCAAGTGCAGGCCCACAAGATCATGCAGATGGCGCAGGAGGACGACCGACAGTGGCTCGCGGCTGACGACCCTGCTGAGCAAGCTTTGGGGTATCGCTACCTCGGTAATGGGATGTGCCTTTTTTACGGTGGATCGTAACGTAGATAAACTTTCCCTTATCTTCCAGTTTCAATTTTGCATGCATTTCTCTTTATGCATGTTTTCATGCAGATGCATGAATTTATCAAATCTATAAGTCAGTGAAAGACTATGCACATGGCAGTTTTCTCCATCTGTCTCCTTATTTTTTAAGCCACCATTTTATATTTTTAAACTGAACTGGCACTTTTACTATGGAAAAGGACACTTTCCTGTGATCATATTGCCTTATATCTGAGTTTTCCTTTTTCACAAGTTGTGGATTTTACCTAGTCTGGGATATGTCTAGCAGGCTTAAGTTTGTGATCCTGCATCAGGCTATTGTTATCCAGATTTAAATACCTTCTTTAGACTATATATTTAGAAATGGGTACCAAATCTGTTTTTACATCTTAGAATTCCATAAACATCGAAACTTAACCAAGCTAGTATGATCTCCAAAACTTGTTTCCTGTATTTAATGCCAAAATCTGAAACATAAGATCACATTTTCGTCCATAATGCAGATAAAGCTGGATATTGTAGTAATATATACCAGCATCTTACTTTAGTGATACATACCAGCATCCATCTTTTATGCTTTCTATTTTTTCTGCCATTCATTGTTAACTGCCATATTTAGTTACAACAACATACAGATCTAAGGTCATGTCTTTTGTATTAGAAAACCTCTAGATCCTGCCTTTAAAACAAACTGAACTTAGAGTTCTATAATCTAGATATTAAGTAGATGTAAGCCTGAAGCTGTAAAATCTTCCCTTAGCCATTTGCAAGATCCTTGTAGTCCTTTGAGCTGGAACCAACCATAACAACAAAAACAGCACAATGAGACTAGAAATACCACGTACCTGCAGCCAATCATGTATAAGTTAGCAATAATCTTGGTAACTATACAAGGGCCAAAAGGTACATTGGGTATTTCTAGGCTCTTCGCCCTTTACCCATTGTACCTTTTTGCTCTTGATGAGTTAAAGCTTACTAAGAAAACAAAGATACAAACAAGAAGGCTAAACTTTGTGTAAACACAACTCTGTATTTCTGTTTTATGATGCCAGCATCAGTAGTTTTCTTTAGGAAAAACATGTATTAGTCTAAAGAAAACATGCATGTACAACTTTAAGAGAAGGAAATACCCCTGTTTCCATCCCTTCAACAGTTCATACCATCCCTGTTACAATCTGCTCTACCATACAACCATGAATGGTTTTCTTTTCTTGAACTTTTTCTTCTGTTATCCCCTTTCATATGGCAGGGATTTTTTTTAAAAAATTTTAGGAAGCTCAAACCATACCTGAACATCTTCATCTTCTGAACCTCCATCATCATTGTATTGTGTTTCTGGGACGTAGTGCTCCAGATTTGTGTTGTCCTTATGAAAACCAGCAGGCCTTCTATTGTAACCACCTCTTTTTGTGGCATAACCCCGATTTCCATCACCATAGCTTCGTTTAGGATCATATCCTCTTCCTCCACCCCTCTGTGCCATATGCAAAGCTTCAAAGTTTACAGCGTTTTGGCACCACAACAATTCCCTTTCTAATTCATCCGGAGGCGCTTCTTCTCCCTCAGAGCTACTACTTCCGGATATGCCATTGTAATCAAAACCCATTTTACCTTATGGGGATGGCTTTCTCGGCAAGGTATCCGCCCTTAATGGTTTGCTGCATGCCAGTGGCGGACTGCTCGAAAAATCTTCTGCCCAGAAAATTCGGACTGCTCGAAATATTTTCTTTAGGGTCAAAGATTTTCTTAGTGAAAGATATTCTATTACATTTAATGGTTTTTCCCATCCTATTATAGGCCACTAGATAGATATTTAGACTATCTCTAGCATGCAACAAATTTCCTTAATTAAAAGGTCGAAATCTCCTTTACATGGTTTCTGCCTTCATGTTTAAGTTTTATTTATGATAAACTTAGGAAGAAAGCCTTTAAGTTGTAGCTTATTTTAGCTACATGAGTACAAACATAAAAAAAACCCTACCTCCATCCATAGGATTATTTTAGACCCCTGATCTTTTTTAATTCTTTAAGATATTATATTACTGTAACATATAGGTTGGGAACCCCTACTTGTTACAGTAGGGGTCCGCTATAACCCTATAGTTAAAAAAGCTTCCCATAAAATAGAAAATGGAAAGAACACCTTCTAAATTTTGAAAACATGCATAGATACCTTTACTGTTCTGTGATAAGCTGCAACAGGATGTTGGTATCGAACTTCAGACCAGGGAACATCCCTGTTTTTATGTATTTGATCACTCTTCTTCTGATTCCTGGTTTGTCAAACCCGTTACTGATAAAACAGTTCATCAGACCCTTGATGTCATTTGCAGCATTGATTGGGCTGGAATTTATGTACATGAAAGGCATAATTTGAGATAAGATGACATTTATGGCCTGAAAATATGGCCTGCAGCTGCATGCATGGACATATTTGATGACATCAAAGGGTAATGTCTCCCTTTTGTCATATTTAATAGTTTGAAAGATGCCAAAAGCTCTGTCCATCACCTGAATAGTCATATTTAGAAAGTTGGCTTGGCTTCCAAAAAGGAAATCGGGAGTGCATTCGGAATATATTGTTTCCTCCTTGATGCCTAAGACCTGCATATTATAGATCTGCACCTCTTGTTCTTCTTCCTTATTCCACTTTCTTAGGAAACTTTTGATGTTAGGGCAATTTACTGCTAAAAGGTCATCCATGTATCTAAAGACATACCTGAACCTCTTAATCTCAGCCCATCTTCCTTGTTTTGCCAAACATTTGATAAAGTCCAACTCGAACCATGCTAAATATATGTTGCACCAACACGGGCTACAAGAAAAACCCATTGGAATGCCACATACTTGCTGCCATACTCCCTTACCAGGTTTTAAATAACAGTTGGTTAGCAGCCAGGAGTTTGTCATAATGAAATTGTCTCGGGTCATATGTGACCAGCATTTACCTTGTGGTGCGCTTTTAAACCATTTGACTGTAAAATTACCACTGCTGGATCTTTTTACCCATAATTCGTACTTTTTACTTTTATTCTTCATGTGTTTCCAAACTGCTTTTGCAATTTTTTCAAAAATTTCACAAATTCCATCATTACCTTGTAGTGGAATGCTTTCATAGCATTTTGTAATGTCAGCGACAAAAACTTCCTCAATTTTGCTTGGTAGATTTAATGCTACATCATAGATGGAGTTTACCATCCAATTCATGTTCACTTTCCCACTACCGAATGTGCTCACACCAGCCCCCAGTTCTTTTGATATTTCTGGCCACATTTCAATTATAGAGTTTAACACCTCTGTGATAATTTCAGCAATTTCGGTGAATACCGTATCATGGGCATTCGTAATCCACCTGTATTCATTTTTGTGGGCTTTAAACAACCCTAGTAGATATGGGAGTTTTTTAGAGCTGAAAGTTATTTCCCCAATACATGCTTGTATCCCATTCTGGATTTTATCACATAAATCATCATCAAGCAGTCCTATAGGGATAAAATCAGAGCTAGAGAGTCTTTTGAAGGCCATTTCCCTAATGTGTTCTGGGCAAATAAAAGAGGGATTATTTGAGGCCTTGTCCACCCCAGATACATATAAATTCTTAGTTAGCCATTCCAGATTGTTGATGAGCCCAGCATCATTTAAAGGAAACTTTATTAACCCTGTTTTTTCCTTTTGGGTCTTTATTTCCCAACCAGCTTGTTCTACCACAGCATCTTTAATTTTCTCCTTGTCACTATCTTTTATGAGTGGAAATTCATACTGGTGCAGCTCAAAAATTCTGTCACAAGTCTTCTTCAACTCATTTATCATGTTTTTCCAGATAAGCACTCTATCTGGTATATGGCTTAGCCCCTTCTTAAATAGGTTCCTCATGGTCTTATTCTTAATGATACCAATATTAGTGGACCTGACATGTCCAACATCACTGTCAATGAAGTTTTTAAGGTTCGGGTTTGCACATGGGCAGGCTGGGTCCGCTTCTTGTGCAAAGACATAGAATGGTTTGTAGCATATTTCTTTTAGATTTTCCGTGTATCTCCATGAGAACATCGTGTCTTCCATTAGCCTCTCCCCAACTTCCCCTAGGCATTCTGTCATGTGTTTATGTATAATTTTTGGGATGCATATCTTATCTAGGATCTTGGATAAGAGAAAGCAATGTACTATTTTTTTTTTATATTTTTCCTTGCTTTCAGACATATAGATCCTGCCTTGACAGTCTTTTTGAATGCAACGGGTAATCTGTACACATTAACAAACACTCTTAGTATACTAGTCTTATATTATTATTTTTATGGTGGTCCTTTTTAGGCTGTTTCCTGGATCTTACGTAGCTAGAGCATGGACATATGGCATGCTTAGCTGAAATACTTATTCATTCCTTTCGTACTTAGAAAGGTCAAGTTACTTTAGTAGGAAGAAAACCATTCTTCCAGATATTATGATGTACACACAAAAAAACAGGCATAAATATTTATGTCCTATTTCATGCATACAATGAACTTTTTGTCAAAATGAAAGCTTTTGACGTACCTATTTTCAATATTCAAGTTGTTGTACAACTCCATCTGCAACTTTTCGATTGTTCTCTAGCATTTGCTTATTTACTGAATTCTCCAGTGTGTTTGGTGTTCCCACATTTTCGATTATGGAATTTTCAGCAATACTGGAACCGCTTACATTTGGTGCAGTTGTAATGCGCGAAGGAATATATCCTTGTTCAGCATGTGCACTACTCATCTTACCCCTGTTAGATTTTGCTCTTTTATTGAAACTGTTACTAGAACCTGCTTCCAGACTTAGCATAAAAGCAACTGGTTTTATGCTTTTTTCACAAATCACTGTCATTCTGCAGCTAGGAAACTTTAATTTTAAATCTGACCATGGGTCTGCAGCCAGCGCATACGTCATGTTGATCAAAGTATTCCTCACCTCTAGATATGATAGATATGCCAGAATCCCATCTCTTAATGTGGTTTTCAAGAATTTCCTCATTGTCACCATTTGAGCAACAGTGGACATGTTGGGGAAAACAGCATCTAAATTGTTAAACATGTACCAGACAGCATGATCTAACCATGTCATGCTATCTTTACATGCATTACCTTTTGTTCGAGGCTCACATACACATTTTAAGTATGGGCACATGGTCCTCCAGACCCTTTTCAAATAAAAGCTATCTCTGGTAATTGTGGAGTACGCCATGTGGCCTTTCTGCCTTAGGTATATATTTTCATCTCTGTCACATTTCTTATCGAAAAATCTGTGGTCAACATTCAGTCTGAATTTTTCCTTGTGTACCATCTTTTCCATTCTTTCTGCTGCTATTTTTGCAGCTTGTTCTTGTTCTGGTGTAACATCCCCTAGCATTAACCAAGAGTCTCTGCTGATTGGGGCTAAGGCACCAAAGTTTTTAATGCGCCATATTCTTGAATTGCAAAACAGAGCGTGTCCTTCAACAAGCCTTTCTGGTATAATCGGAAAGAGAAGGCAATTGTGTAAAGTAAAGCTAAATTCTTTGTCATCCTCCTCTTTTCCACTTGAAGTTTTGGTGTTCATTGCTTTTTTGTCTTCCTCAGATAGAAGAGACTCTCCGAATGGATCTTCATCATCCTCACCATCCATACTTAAAATGTTCTTACTGCATATAGCATTGGCTAAACATGAGATTTTGATTTTGTTGGCTTTTTCTAGAGCTTTCACTCCAGAGAAGAACCGGCCTTTGGCTTGATCCTCTTCCATGGTCCAACTGTATACTTTGCTAGGTAGAGCCTCATAAATTTCTTCAATGACTTTTAAAGCATCCTCCCATTCATTTCCAACTTTATTTATCTTGGGTACCATGCTAAGCCAATCATTGAAACCAAGGTGAGATATGGATGATAGGTCTTCAGGCTTTCTTGCAGCTTCTCTTTCTAGTAACAACATATGTACTTTCGGATTTTTAATGCAGCTGAGCAGAGTTTGTACTGCATAACTAGGGCAGGCAATTTTGCTGCCTTCATATCCTAGTGGTCCAAGGGTTTTGTTCCAGACCGGTGGTGCAAACTCCATGTTATATTCCCCTTGAGTTTCATCCATGTCCTGAATAATATATATTCAGCATTATTAGTATTATTATTTCAAGTATCCAAATACTGCTCAATCATACCAAATAGATAGGATGCATCACTGCTAAGACCAATGCAATGAAATTTCTAAAAAAAACCCGGAAACAACTAGTCTAGGCAACAACCCTACTAGCAGTTCAAGCTACATCAGTCAATCCATCAGTAGCCTTATCATTCTGCACTTTAGTCGAGCAATCTAAAGACAGTACATCCCACTAAGGTCTACAAGCCACATGACTTTAATAATTATCATTACAATATTGCTCAATTAGCCCTTTGCATCTACCTATTTTAACAGTGGTCGAAAGATATTATATCATATCAAGGTCTAAAAGTCATATGACTTACAATAAAGGTCAAATATACCTTTGCATCCGAATACTTGATCTATATTCAAGGCTTTTTACAATTATTTTCTTATGTAGACTAAACTTTATGTAATGTAGATAAACTTTCCCTTATCTTCCAGTTTCAAATTTTGCATGCATTTCTCTTTATGCATGTTTTCATGCAGATGCATGAATTTATCAAATCTATAAGTCAGTGAAAGACTATGCACACGACAGTTTTCTCCATCTGTCTCCTTATTTTTTAAGCCACCATTTTATATTTTTAAACTGAACTGGCACTTTTACTATGGAAAAGGACACTTTCGTGTGATCATATTGCCTTATATCTGAGTTTTCCTTTTTCACAAGTTGTGGATTTTACCTAGTCTGGGATATGTCTAGCAGACTTAAGTTTGTGATCCTGCATCAGGCTATTGTTATCCAGATTTAAATACCTTCTTTAGACTATATATTTAGAAATGGGTACCAAATCTGTTTTTACATCTTAGAATTCCATAAACATCGAAACTTAACCAAGCTAGTATGATCTCCAAAACTTGTTTCCTGTATTTAATGCCAAAATCTGAAACATAAGATCACATTTTCGTCCATAATGCAGATAAAGCTGGATATTGTAGTAATATATACCAGCATCTTACTTTAGTGATACATACCAGAATCCATCTTTTATGCTTTCTATTTTTTCTGCCATTCATTGTTAACTGCCATATTTAGTTACAACAACATACAGATCTAAGGTCATGTCTTTTGTATTAGAAAACCTCTAGATCCTGCCTTTAAAACAAACTGAACTTAGAGTTCTATAATCTAGATATTAAGTAGATGTAAGCCTGAAGCTGTAAAATCTTCCCTTAGCCATTTGCAAGATCCTTGTAGTCCTTTGATCTGGAACCAACCATAACAGCAAAAACAACACAATGAGACTAGAAATACCACGTACCTGCAGCCAATCATGTATAAGTTAGCAATAATCTTGGTAACTATACAAGGGCCAAAAGGTACATTGGGTATTTCTAGGCTCTTCGCCCTTTGCTACTACCGGACAACCTTGGCACATTCGGTTACCCTCCAGAAGACAGACAGACACAACCGGTACTTCTGGGTTCGTGTGCATAATACCGGTGGCAACCCTCTTTTTACGCCGCTGTTATTTCCCTCACGCAGACAAAGGCACTTCTATCGCTGACCACCCCGATCGCGGATAGGATGGACCCGTATGTCGATCTATATGATGACATCTGGCGACATCGGCAGTTGGGTAGGGTCGTCCTTCTTGGAGATTTCAATGCCTGCTGGACCGAGTAGAGCAGCCCATGCGACTTGACCCCTCGGCCGATGCGATGTCCCGCAGCCTACGCCATGCGAAGTAGCCCGCCCTTGGTCGGATGACGAGCTGGGTCACTTTCGCTTTGGCGGGCGGTTGCTCTGCTATGTGGCATTTTTGACTTGATAATTTGCAATGGCCTTTCCGGTGGCCGATTCTGCATAAGTGCACATATGCGCATGGGACAATCGAGGGGAGGGTCTAGTGTGGTGGACTATGTGCTTGTAGTTGCGCAAGATATGCATCTCATCGGTCGTTTCGGGGGGGAGCGAGGGCGGTCGGGATGAGGAGGTCGACTTCGGATCACCTCCCACTTTATTTGGACCTGGTTTGGCGAGCCGCGGGAACCCCCACTATACCAGCCCCTCGCGGAGTCCCTCGGTTGAGACTTCGATTATGGCGAGGCGAGAGGACTTCTGGCCAAGATGCTCATGGGCGCCCTCCCGGTAATTCAGAGACCTCCACACTAGAAGCGGTGAGGACCGGTGACCGCTATTACGGGATGCGGCCGGACGAGTGCTTTGCGGGAACCAGCGTCGCCCTTCGGGGGTCAACAACATTCAGCGTAACCGATGGTTTGATGCGATTTGTAAAAAGCATAAAGCCGCGGCTTCCGTCACATTACGGATCAGTGCCCTTGCGAGGCCACCACGATCTGCGCCCATCGAAGGACACAAAGGGCGGTACCTTGCCAAGCATCGGGGAGATGTTCGGCCTGCTGGACACTCATCCTCGAACCTTTTGGCTGAGAGTGCTGAAGGCCGCCCGACCCTCTGGGGACATCACACGGGCGTGGGAACGTACTTGCAGCAGCTCTATGACCCGCCAGGGGGCAAGACGCCCATACCCCCCAGGGATGGCCCCATTGGTTCTCGTGGGCCGAGGATGTTGAGGAGGGCACCGCAGAACGGCTAGCTAATGGGAAGGCGGTGACCTCGATGGTATGCGAGCCGGAGTTACTCAAGAGTGGCGAGGCGGCCTTGTGCGTCCTCACTCACTACCATTCCTCAATGTGAGCATTGCGGGAGGGTTTCCCAGGCAATGGACCCTGGCGGGGGTTGTTCCCATTCACAGGCGGGGCGACCCACCTTTGTCCGACCAATTACCGGACGATCATGGTCAGTTCAAAATATTTGCCAAACTGTTATCGGCATTCTCGAGCAGCTGATTGACCCGCTGGGCGGGAAGGCGGATGTCGCGAGCCCTCACCTGGCGGAGCTTTTCGACCCGCCACTCAGCGATTGACCATATCTTTTCGGGCGCGGGCGATTGAAGACAGCCCGGAATCATCTACCGGACTTGTATATTTTGCTTTGTGGACTTCGCAAAGGCTTTTGTCTGATCCCAAAGAAAAAAGCGTGGGCTAGATCGTCAACTGGGGCTCCCCGCTGTGCGAGAATGCCATATACGAGTTGTATGAGAGTTGTTTTGGCGAGGATGCACCGACGGGCCAAGCATTCACCAATAGTATCAGGGGTCCCCGGGGTTGCCCCTCTCGCCAACACTTTTGGCCTCTACATTGATCGGTTAGAGCCCGGCTTCATCGAGCATGGGGGATGGCATACGACTTTTGCACAGGTCATCCGCCCACTCATCTATGCGGGACGATGTTGGCTCATTGGCCCACACCCCGAAGCTATGCGGTCTCACCCGGATGCCCTAGACACATTTTGTCGCTACGACATCTTGGCGTCAATCGGCCAAGACTGTGGTGGTTCTCATATCCTCTTCCGCCACCCCATGCCTCCCGCACTCACATATCGGGGCAAACTGTGGACGCCACGCCCACCTACAAGTACCTAGGGTGGAGTTCTCCCGCCTTCCGGAGGGAGGCGTCTATCCATTATGTGACAAAGAGTTGGAAAGCGCCTTTATGCCATGCGTAACAACAAATACCGTGCGAGCTATATGATTGGGGTCATCACCACATCTGCTCGCAATCGGTCGAAGCCTGTCCTTCAGACGGGTCGAGGTTTGGGGCGGCTGCCTCTTTGGCGACTGGAATGACTTGAGCAAAAGTGTAAGGCATTTTGGCACGGGCACTTGGGGTGAAACCTTCGCCCCCTATCGATTCTGCTGCAGGAAACTGGATTCTTGCCGCTTCAGCGGGCAGCCCTTGATAGACACATCGTCTATTTTCAGAAAGTGGTTACTATGGGTGATGCTCGGCTCCCGCACCTGGCTTACACTGTGGCCATGAGTCCGCAGCGGCTTAGGGCCCCGCTGGAGGGGTAAGAGAGATCGCTGGTTCGCCGGATGGAACGTCGGGAGATACCTGAATCATCTGCACCGGGCGCAAATGGCCGATCGCGGGATACTGCTGGAGTACCTAGATGCTTGTTTCCTTGGCAAGCTCGGGACCCCATTGCTCTAGAGCAGGTCAAAATGGCCCATTACAAGGAGCACATCAACCCCGTGTTAGCCCGGGCCCACGGCTCTACGCGTTCCCTACCGCCTGGAAAAAAGCTGAACTCATTGCCTCCATTCGCACAGGTGCCCACCATCTTCGCATCGAGACGGGCAGGTGGATTGGGGAGCCCCGCCAGGACAGGCTCTGTCAGTGCGTTGTCAAACGGGTGCCATTGAGGATGAGTCTCACACTTTCCAGAGTTGCCCGGTGTTGATCCGATCCCGGGCGGATACGCCTCCTTTAGTATGCGGGGACGTTGCTTTGCATTTGCCGATGAACACACTGCCAAGATGCGTGCCCCGGGGTCATACATCCGGGGAGGTACCGGACCTCGCGAGGGTCACATTTGCCCCCCTCGGCGGGCTGTCCGTGACTAGGCACTACTGGGGGTGGTGCATGACCCGATATATTGGGATGTTTTCGCATTTTATATGATTAGCACGGTTTGTCGGAGGCCGATTGTCGCCACGGTTTTCCCTCGAAAACCCTTCGGTGGGGTTTTTAATCCGGGCAAGAATCCGCTTTGTCGCGCTTTTTGTATTGGGTCCCATAGACCGATTGGTCTCCGTGGACGATAAAAGTACCTTCCTTCCTTCCTTCCTTCCTTTACCCATTGTACCTTTTTGCTCTTGATGAGTTAAAGCTTACTAAGAAAACAAAGATACAAACAAGAAGGCTAAACTTTGTGTAAACACAACTCTGTATTTCTGTTTTATGATGCCAGCATCAGTAGTTTTCTTTAGGAAAAACATGTATTAGTCTAAAGAAAACATGCATGTACAACTTTAAGAGAAGGAAATACCCCTGTTTCCATCCCTTCAACAGTTCATACCATCCCTGTTACAATCTGCTCTACCATACAACCATGAATGGTTTTCTTTTCTTGAACTTTTTCTTCTGTTATCCCCTTTCATATGGCAGGGATTTTTAAAAAAAAAAAATTAGGAAGCTCAAACCATACCTGAACATCTTCATCTTCTGAACCTCCATCATCATTGTATTGTGTTTCTGGGACGTAGTGCTCCAGATTTGTGTTGTCCTTATGAAAACCAGCAGGCCTTCTATTGTAACCACCTCTTTTTGTGGCATAACCCCGATTTCCATCACCATAGCTTCGTTTAGGATCATATCCTCTTCCTCCACCCCTCTGTGCCATATGCAAAGCTTCAAAGTTTACAGCGTTTTGGCACCACAACAATTCCCTTTCTAAATCATCCGGAGGCGCTTCTTCTCCCTCAGAGCTACTACTTCCGGATATGCCATTGTAATCAAAACCCATTTTACCTTATGGGGATGGCTTTCTCGGCAAGGTATCCGCCCTTAATGGTTTGCTGCATGCCAGTGGCGGACTGCTCGAAAAATCTTCTGCCCAGAAAATTCGGACTGCTCGAAATATTTTCTTTAGGGTCAAAGATTTTCTTAGTGAAAGATATTCTATTACATTTAATGGTTTTTCCCATCCTAGCATGCAACAAATTTCCTTAATTAAAAGGTCGAAATCTCCTTTACATGGTTTCTGCCTTCATGTTTAAGTTTTATTTATGATAAACTTAGGAAGAAAGCCTTTAAGTTGTAGCTTATTTTAGCTACATGAGTACAAACATAAAATTAAAAAAAAAAAAAATCCAAAAATTAGGGTTATCAAATTTAAGTTAGGTTCATATTTTTTTTCATTCCAACATGTTTTTGCTCATTCTCGCTTCTCCTAGTCGCCATAGCCACCGGACTTGAAGGTCGCTTCCGCCATAGCCCATTTCGCTTGTAGTTTTGCACTTTATCTTCCTAACCTAGGCGCCAGCCCAGCGCCACCTTGTTCATCATGGGGGAGACAAAGCAAATGTACAAGAGGACTTCTCGCTACACTAGGTGTTCAGTAGCTTCCCTAATGGTTGAGCTCTTTCCCCACCCAAACCAACAGTTGAAGAACAAGCAAAAGCCGAAGGCATTTTGGAGCATTTTGCTAAACGTTTCTCCGAAGGGGCTAAGATACCATACCCGCTCTTCAACTTCAACGAGCGTTTTATTTTCAAACTTAATGCCAACAAGGAGGCCTATACCATAGTTGAGGAAGAAGATGGTGTTCAAAACTATACGCGGTTCTATCCACCGGAAATGGATGAGCTGGCTGAAGCAGAGGCCATTCAAGTGCAGGCCCACAAGATCATGCAGATGGCGCAGGAGGACGACCGACAGTGGCTCGCGGCTGACGACCCTGCTGAGCAAGCTTTGGGGTATCGCTACCTCGGTAATGGGATGTGCCTTTTTTACGGTGGATCGTTTACTATTCCACCTTTTTCCTATGAGGAAGACAACACCTGCATTGCTTGGGAAGCAGGGCTACCACCGTATTTCACTGATCGCTTCCAGCAGGCTGTTGAGCAGGATATGCGGGCCAACCTTAACCGGTACCTTTTGGAACTCAAGCGAAGAACCGATGCTCGAATAGCCCGGGAACAGCGAGCACACGAGCAAGCGGCACACCAAGCACAAGCACAAGCACAAAGGGAAACTCATCTAGATGAGGAGGCTGCCAAACTCCGTGAAGACACCCTTCGCGCACAGCAGGCATCACAAGAGCAAGCCCAGAAGCAAAGGCAAGATGAAGCGGACAGGATAGCTAGGGAGACAGCAGATGCAGTCATAGAGCGGCTTAGAAAGGAGCAAGCGGACCGGGACTTTTTGGATAAGCAAGATATGCCACCTCCGATCAACCCTCCGGGCCGCAGAAAACGAAAGTATACGGCTCGTAAATCAGGTGACCAGTATAAGGCTAGCCTCAAAGCCCGGGGTGGAGCCGCTAAGATCGCAGGAGAGAATCCGCGGGATGATATTATCCGTAAGGCGCGACATCCCAAGACCGCAGGGAAATCTATTCCCGGAGCTCCGCCGCAACCTAAGAGGAGACACAGGTACAAAGCCGGCACAGTGGCACTAAGGGAGATAAGGAAGTATCAGAAATCCACTGAATTTCTGTTACGAAAACTTCCTTTCCAACGCCTAGTTCGTGAGATCGCTCAAGAATACAAGACGGATCTCCGATTCCAGGTACACGCAGTCCTAGCACTTCAAGAAGCGGCCGAGGCCTACTTGGTGGCCCTTTTTGGGGATGCCAACCTTTGTGCCATTCATGCCAAGCGTGTCACCATCCAGGTGGAGGACCTTCAATTAGCACGCCGGATCCGTTGAAAGATGTACATAAATTTTTGTGTATCAATCTAAACTAAGTTTTTAACTCTTCTTAACAGTCAATTTTTTTTGTTATTGTTATGTTAATAATAATAATAATAATAATAAAAATAATTTTTAACTATTTAACTGGCGCCTCGAACTCCGTGCCCATATATTTAAAAGTGAGATTCACTTTAGGGTTTTCATTCCCTTCAGTGTCTCTTTCGTTTTTGCTCCTCCTTCTTCCTCCGTTCTTCGTCATGGACTACACTGGACGCCTTGCATGGTATATGGGTGGAGAGCAGTGGGATCCTCAGGTCCCCTACCCTCTTTTAGACCCCATGTTGCAGTGTACTGTCGATCTTCTCGACAATATGCGTACACACCCACATTATAGTGGTTTCCTCGAGGTTTACAACGAGGATATCCTATCGCAGGCTGAACTTTTGGGAGAGCCGCCTCGACCTTATCTCCACAGGGACATCTTATGGCAGATGTTTGGGGATGATCACCATGGCGATGCCATACTCAGAGGCATTGTCCGACGCGCCAGGAATGCCCCCATTCTTGACCTCGGGTCTAACCAGATCTACTTCGAAGCCCAGTTTTGCTCTCGCCCTTCTCATGGATAGATATATTGAGAATGGTGATACGCTCTTAGAGCAAACCAAGACTCCACTCCCCCAGGATCCTAAGGAAGACGAGCAGATAAGCTATGCAGACTTCGCTAGGTGGAAGCAGTTAGCGGCAGAGAAGCCTTTACCTCGTAGTAAGGGCCAAGCACTTATCGGGTTGGGTACACTTCCCACCATAAAGGTTGGAGATCAGGATTATCTTTTGCTGAGTGATATTGATATTCAATGGGCATAACAGCATGTTGCCAATATGGGCAGGCAAAAGACGGCTCATCTTCTTTATGAGTTAGCCGAGTATTGCCAAGGTCAAGATGACTTTATGGATTACTCCAGACCCATCTACCCGCCGGAGGTGCACCGATTGCTCAATTACCATCCTCTTGATATTGAGCCCGTCAACACATTGTTATCTTTACGCCAACTCATGATCCAAGACGCTCCTTCGCAAATACACGAGTCGGTTTTCCATGCTACAGCACCGCATGTTCCTAATATTAACGACGTTGTAGTTAAGATGGAAGACGATCCAACAACTGAAGATCTTTGTGATGAAGCACAGTATGCGCAAGAAGAGAAGGATCTCGATAAAGAAGAGGAGTTGCCACCTAACTTTGAATCTGAGGTGGCTTCCTTAACCCATCCGAGGGTCGAGGGGTTAAAGTGCCATATTACCCGATTCTTCTTATCGGCTTTTACAAGCAAGCAGGTACTCTTCTTCGCCAAAGCAATTGCACCAGAAGCTGAGGCAGCTGTATGGGCACTTAGGGCACTTTCTACGACAGCCGGTCATAAGAAGCTACCAACGAATCTCGAGCAAGTCATCCTAGTCAATCGTGATCTTGCCATTGCTGTTTTTTACCACGATATTGGCTCTTGGATGAACTTGAGTTTAATGGTTGCAGCGCCCTTAGCTACCAATGTTCCTCCAGAGATAGCTTCAGCCACTAATATAATATTTTCTCGGGTTGCTTGCATTTTTTAGTATGCAATTTTTCATTAGTATTTTTGTTCTTTGTATAAGACTTAGGTCCTTATCTATTATTGTAAATTGTCTTCAGACCATGCAGGCAATGGCCCATGGCATATGCCCTCGGATGCGGGTCGTCTCACGCCTGAACAAGAGTTGATACTCATTAAGCGTCAGCTCGGTGATCTCCAGGCATATGTGTTGCAGATCAATCCTCCCCAAATGACACCTGACTATGGTCCTGAGATGCCACCCTTGCCGGCAAGTCCACCACCACCACAGCCACCTGCACCTTTGCCGACATCAGCACCCATGCACGGACACAAGAAACGCCATACTAAGCAGTGTAGAAGTCCTTCTACCGAGAGTGCTACGTCTTCACAGACCGACACTTCTGAATCCTCAGATTCATCCGCGTCATTTGATCGTCATGCCAAGGCACATGATAAGGAATACTGTAAGACGGTGGACACAGCTATCACTAGCATATGGAAGAACAGGAAGTTAGCACAATTTGATGGTAAATCCAGGGGAGGTCTTAATGCTGAATCGTGGTTGGATGAAATGAAAGAATTTGGCAAGTCATATGGAATGACCGAGAATGACACAGGTAAAGTCGCCACCAACAACCTTACAGCGCCAGAATCTGGTGGAAGGGTTATGCAAAGGCAAAGCATTTGGACAGGAGTAGGTGCAAATTCAGGAAGTTTGCAAAAGCATTTAAATCACACTATGTGTCGCGTGTCACAAGTGTCAGTAAATTCAAACCTTCTATAGGTTGGAGCAGAAAAGCATGTCGGTGCAGGCATATACCGACGAGTTTATGCGCTTAAGGCTATATGTGCCGGAGATGAATGAAAAAAGGGCGGTTGAGGGATATATCGAGGGATTGGCACCATCCATCAAAATAATGGTGAAGGCCATAGATCCAAAGTCGGTTGCGGAGGCCGAGGCTAAGGCATTAAGCCTCGAGGAGGACATTCCAAAGAATCAGTATCAGCATCCCGCTCCTTATGCTCAACCTTGCCCTTATACACCATACAAGCCTCGTTCCCCAAGTCCTGGGCCCCCTCAGCAAAATTCCTACGGGCGGCAGGATAAGAAAGTTACCTTTAACGTGCCCGATAAGCCGAATAGCATTGGCAGTTCAGTTCGAGAACTCTTACAGTCTATTCCCAAAGAGGCTCCTGAACAGCTCCGCAAAGATAAAGCATGTTTCAGGTGTATGCGGCCTGGACATATGATGCAGAACTGCCCCTATGTGACACAAACCGCTCAGTTGGCAATGGCAGAAGTCGATTGGGAAGATCCAGAGTTCTCACCACCGGCTGGCGAGGAGGTCCACGATTATATACACGGCGCGTCTCACATTTTTGCAGCTATTGAAACCGGCAATGCTGATAGTCAGCCTGCCGTTATTTCTGCTATAGGCCGGGTAGACAGTAAGCCATTTGTTATTCTTATGGATACGGGTAGTACCCATAATTTTGCTTCTCCCAGAATGGCCCAAGTCTTGAAACTTGAGACCTTAAGATCTAGACAACGACCGGTTACCTTGGCCAGTGGGAAGGTTCGACATACAAATGGCCGTCGTATCAATCTGAATATACAGTTGCCGGGCGCACCAGTTGCTTTAGGTGCAGAGCTCATGGACATCGGCAAATATGATCTTATTGTCGGGATGGAATTTTTGGCAGCTGCTAAGGCCAATATAGACTGCGACAAGCGGGAAGTGAGCTTTAATGCAGCCAATGGAGCCCGAGTTACTGTTAAAGGTAATTCAGTGAACCCAATCATGCAATCCGTTTCCATCAGACACTTAGATAAGGCCATACGCAAGGATAAGGTACTTTGCGTTATCAGACTTGCCTCAATGGAGTCAGGCGCTAAACAGAAAGAGGTAGTGGATGCATTGCCAGAAAAGATTGCTAATCTTCTAAGGGAATTCAAGGATCTCTTCCCAGATGAGATCCAAAAACTCCCTCCTTTCAGAGGCGTGGAGTGCGAAATAGCCTTGGAACCGGGTACTAAGCCTACTAGTAAGGCGACGTACCGTATGAGTCCTCCCGAGTTGGCTGAGCTTAAGAAGCAACTCCAAGAGCTATTGAACCTAGGCTTCATTCGGCCTAGTGTTTCACCCTTTGGCGCCCCTATCCTCTTTGTTAAAAAGAAGGATGGCTCCATGAGGATGTGCATCGATTATAGGCAACTTAACAAGCATACAATAAAAAACCGTTATGCTTTGCCGAGAGCGGATGATCTCATGGACCAATTGCAAGGGGCCAAATATTTTTTGAAGATTGACTTACGCTCAGGGTATCACCAGATAAGAATAAAAGAGGATGACATCCATAAATCTGCCTTTCGTACGAGATACGGGCATTATGAATTCACGGTTATGCCTGTTGGCTTAACTAACGCTCCCGCGACTTTTATGCAGTTGATGAACGATGTCTTCCGAGAATACTTGGATGATTTTGTCGTTATCTTCTTCGACGACATTCTCATCTATAGTAAAACCCTTGAGGAGCATGAGCAACACCTTAAATTGGCCTTGCCGAAATTGAGGCGTCACCAGCTCTTTGCAAAATTCTCTAAATGCAAGTTTGCCTCACCGAAAGTAGAGTACCTAGGGCATGTTATTTCAGCCGAAGGTATTGCCACAGATCCCACAAAGATAGAGGCAGTCAAGGACTGGCCTATCCCCAGTAATGTTTCAGAGGTTAGGAGCTTTTTGGGCTTGGCAGGCTATTATAGGAAATTTGTCAAGGATTTTGCCAAGATTGCAGCGCCTCTGACAGACCTTACAAAGCATGAGAAAGTGAAGGATGGGGTAGAACATTGGAAGGCAAAGGTCCAGACAGGCTTTCAGAAACTTAAGGATGCTTTGACTTCAGCGCCAGTCCTCACATTACCAGACCCGGAGGAAGATAAGTTAGTAGCAACAGATGCCACTAAAATTGCTACTGGAGGAGTTTTAATGCAAGAGGGCAGGGTTATTGCGTATGATTCTAAGAAAATGAATGAGACCGAACAGTGATACCCCACCCACGATCAGGAACTCTTGGCAGTTGTGCGGGCTCTGCGCATATGGAGACACTACCTTCTTGGTAGGAGATTCCAGCTAGATACGGATCACCAGAGTCTCCGTTATCTTTCTACCCAGCCAAATCTCAATCTCCGTCAAAGAAGATGGATGGAGTTTCTTGAGGAATATGATTTTGAGATCATGTATAAGCCGGGTAAGCACAATGTGGTTGCGGATGCGTTGTCACGCCTTCCCTTAGTAACTCGCACCCATTGTAATGCAATTTCCACACTCACTAGTGAGTTCGGCAAGCAAATAGAGCAAACTTTGGCCACAGACCCAGAATTCGCTGAAGTGTGGCAGAGTTTAAACAAAGAGGCACGAACAGATAAGGAGCGTGAGGCTTTCCGCTCTTATAAGAAGGAGGGCAATTTGCTTTATTGCAAAGACAAGTTGTGTGTACCCGAGACTTCAAGAGTCCGTAAGCTTATTCTTCATGATACACGCAACAGCCCTATAGCTGGACATGTAGGCTTCATGAAGACCTACTTTAAGATCCGATCCAGCTATTTCTGGCCAAGCATGAAGAAAGACATTGCCAGATACATTAAGCAATGCCAAGTGTGTCAGCAAATTAAGGCCGAGCAGTTGAGGGTTCCAGGAGAGTTGCAACCGTTGGATGTGCCCAACGCCAAATGGGAAGTGATAACCATGGATTTTATTGTGGGCCTTCCCCGTACCCTCCGTGGATATGACGCTTTAATGGTAGTGGTCGACAAGTTGTCGAAGATGGCTCATTTCTTGCCATGTCGTACCACAGACACGGCCTTGGATACAGCTCTGTTATTCGCGAAGGAAATCTTCAGATTGCACGGGATGCCACGAGTAATAGTATCTGACATAGATCCCAAGTTTGTAAGTGCATTCTGGAAGGATTTCTTTGCCACTATTCAGACAAAGCTTGCTATGAGCATAGCATATCATCCTCAGACGGATGGACAAACAGAGCGGATCAACCGCATTATAGAAGATATGTTGCGAAGCTATGTGTGGAGTAAGCAAACTCAGTGGGCGGATTATATCTATTTAGTGGAGTTTGCTTATGGTCTCCTTTCATGATAAATTATGGCTATCAATGCCTAACTCCAGACACATGGCATAATCCTATTTCTAAAATGGAAGTTTCCCAACAACTCCTTTTGGAAATGCAAGCTTTGGTCGAGGAGGTTCGTGGTTATTTATTGGCCGCGCGTAGTCGTCAGAAAAGTGTGGCTGATAAGCACAGAAACCCACGAGTGTTCCAAGTGGGCGATTCAGTTTGGCTTAAGATTAAGGTTAAGCAAGCCAAGCTCAAAATTGGTAACTGCAAGAAATTGGCACCCAGATGGGCTGGGCCATTCATGATTATTGAACGTATTGGAGAGCAGGCATATGGGCTGGATTTGCCACCCCGCTTGAAGATCCACAAGGCCTTTCACGTGAGTCTTCTGAAGAGACACACTCCTGATCCAGAGAAGATGTTGGATACACCCACCCTCCTTGAAATGACGGATGAGCAACTAGAGATAGTGCCCGAAACTCTTCTTGATCGGGCTTATAAGCAGACCAGAAGGACTCAAATGCTCCAATATTTGGTCAAGTGGAAACACTTGCCGGTGGAGGATGCTACGTGGGTAATGAAGATAGACCTTGAAAAGCATTATCCGGAATTCATGCGGGAATCTCAAGGCCGCACCATTAACGATGTCATCAACCCCGATTCCGGCGGTAAGCATTGAAGGCTTGATTCGGCAGGGATCATGCAGTAGCCTGCAGGGGTAGATGCATCTTAGATCAAAGTAGTTACCGATGATGAGACCACCTTGGTGTTCTCTATGACTTGGTGTATTGTCAATGTGGGAATGACCACGGGTTGCCTGAACAACATGTAGTTGATAGGCCGCATTCATCTCGACGATAATAGGAACATGACCATTCCTTATGCTGCTATGGATTGCGAACCCTAGGCATGATCGGCTTCCCTGTTAGTTTAATCTTTTATTTTAATTTAAGGGGGTGGTCCCTTCAACCACAACTTAATTATTATGTGTACATACTGACGTATTGACATGTGCAGGCCAGTGAGCAGTACGTGACCTGCGCATGTATAGAGGGTTGTTGATGGCCCAAGCGTCTGTATTTTCATGTCTTCTTTTATCAACTTGATAATGGTTTCATAATGTCTGTTATTGGACTCCGGTCCTTGAATTTTCCATGTGATAATGATGTGAGATGCACATTGGTGCGTAAACAATTTTGTGATCTTTAAACCTTAATCATGTTTTATCTTCAGGAATAAGAAATTATTCTCATCTATTCATGTGTAACTTACTGTATTTCATACTGGTGTATTCTTAGGACGCATGTTAACTCTTTTCTAACTAACTCCAATGCTGAGGACAACATTATTCCAAGGGGGGGAGAATGTGACGTTCCACGTATTTATATGGTATACGTATAAATACACTGACACGTCACGCTATACATATACGCCGTCATGGGGTATAGCTAACCTAGTGGGTTAACCTAAATGGATTAATTTAGCTATGCTAAATTAACATTAACCTAATTAATGGAATAATTAGCCTAATTAAGCTAATTAGCTGATTATTAATGCCATGTGGCATGATTCGATTGGCCAAGGGAGGGTTTTGCTAGTTTCGTCTATCCCAGGTTAACCCTTGAACCAGAATCGACCAGGAGCTCTTCAACCAGGCGCTTCCCCAAAACCCTACAGCAGCTGAGATGGATCGGGTGAAAGCATGCTACGGTGTACCACTTTTGGAACCCTCAAAAGTACCTACACTGGGCACTTTTAAAACTGGTACTTTCTACTTTTTCTTTCCATTAAAATCAATCCAAAAATTTTGAGTTGAAGGTCAATAACATATCAATCTATAGTATTGGAGGATGACAATACTATTAGAGACTAAAATGGATGAATAAACTCTCAAACTTATTGTTTATTGAGACATTAATGCAAGTTCCCAGTACCCAGTGTTGGGTACTTTTCTGGGTAGTTTCGCACTCCCTAAAAAGAACTTTAGATGGTACACCCTAGCATGCTTTCACCCGATCATCCTCAAGACAACGGCTCGAGTCGTTTTAACGGTTAGTCCATAGGATTAAGTGTGGTTAGTAGGACAGCGCCTCTGAGGCATCTCTGTGTGTGATGGTTCCTGTTTTCGATGTGATTTAGTAATAGAGACTAACCCTTGTTTGAGAGGTAAGATGTTCTTCCTTCTGATTCTATACTTGCTCTGAAATGATGGGTTGATGGTTCTTTGCATAGTATTACTCTGGAAATGGGGGAATTACGGGGGGTAGAGACCTCTGAGCCCACATATCATAGTATGTTTCTAGTTAGCGCCCTATAAATCCCATTAGTTGCGGCCTGTCGAGCTGCTACTAGTTGTTTAAAGGACCATTATTATAATGTATATATATAAAATACTTTAATTGTATAAATTTGGAATATAAAGCAATCTTATGTTTCAAAAAGCATGCTCAACAACGTATTTTAAGTCCACGTATTTTCAATGGATGTGCAATTGCAAGAAAGAGAGAGCTTACTTAAGAGCGATATATTTTAAACTCGTATATTTGCAATAGATGTGTATTGCAAGAAATAGAGAGCTTATTATTATCTGGATGTTCGTTGCAAGAAAGAGCGACATGCGATGTTTTGAAGCACATATATTTGTGTGATGATAAATGCATGAATTTAAATGCATATCCGAAAGAGTATTGCTATGCATAGCTTTGTACACATCCCGGAGAAGGATGCATGCTAAAATGCTTCCTATAATATATCATTTTTTTACTGTGCAATATGCTCATTCATCTCTCACACTCCTTATTTATCTCGCTCCAAATGGATGCAGGTGCATTAGTTTGCAACATTTTCAAAATTTCTAGTCTAGTTGTGCTCTTTGGGCATCCCCTCCAACAAATGCCCTTCAGACTGGTAGGTTTTTCTTTAAACTTTCTTATACACCTTAATCAAAAAATGCATGTACGGATATGGGATATAGTTAAGTCGCCTTTGGCTTTAGCTAGGATATCGTGGGTTCATCGAGAACTTCATATATCAGCAGCAACAGAGCATCTCATAGGACATTGAGCATCAAATTTTGGAGTAAATTTAGTCAGCTCAGCTCGTTTCTGTAAATAATGTGTGTATTTAGTTGTATGCATATTGGTAGAAAATCCAAAATGGCACCAAAAACAAAAAGAATGCATGTTTATAAGCTATCCTTTGAATAAAAAAGTCTATAGGCTCCTACATCAGTTGTGAAGGTCTCCTGGAAGAAATGCTTACATTATAAACATCAAATGGTCTGACTATCAATACAAGTGCAAGTTTTGTAGACCAGCATGTTATTATCCTTTACAATCCTTCTTCATTAGATTGTTAAAGGCGCTGGCACGATGACCAAAATTCATTTCACATTTATAAGTTGCCCTAGGGTTCAAACATTTTAGTTGCTTTCACAATGGAATGGGTTCCAATTTCATCGGCTATTGTTTGCAGTTAGCCAAATTCTAAGATTAAAATGGGGGAAACAAATTGGGCACTTGTTGAGCTAGAAATATGAAGCATGCTCATGTTATGGTTGCCAATTGAAGAAGACCATCCAGTTTACTATTATGAAACTGAAGCTATATTGAAGAAGACCATGATCCAGTTTACTATTATGAAACTGAAGCTATGAACAGGGCCCTGAAAAAGCAAGGAGATCAGACGAGACATGTCGTATTTGAAAACTTGGATGGCCATGCATTGTTTCAATTTGAAATGATTTTGATTCAATCAAACTTTGATTACATATTTTCTATTAACTTGTATAAGGGAATTGTAGTCTCAATTGTGAATTGAAAATCTTTCCCATTTCATGAAAAAACAGTTGTAGAGCAGAAAGTAAATAAATTTGTATACAACTCATTTATTCCTATTGTTAGTTTTATTCTTTATTATGTAAGACTTCTGCTTCATTTTATTAGAGGGTGTCGTCGTGTGAGAAAAATAAAATAAAAGAAGCTCTTAATAATTGAATAATATTCAAAGGATAGCATTACAATGCATAATGTCCATTTAAATATTTTGTACTCTAATTATTGAAAAATATGTTCCAAATCATAATATATTGTCACTAGAATGGCTTAGTTGGTTAGACCATATGGTTGTTAACAACAAGGATAAAGGATCAAGCTCTCTTTGTAGGGATGTTTACAATCATGGCATTATCATCATTCATCTTCGAGGTTCTTGATAGCAAAATAAACTACTTCTTGCATCAACACTGAACGTACTAATGTGTCATTTATTCAAGATATACTGGCATATTCCCACCTCTAACACAAAACAAGGGTTTGCCCCAAGTACAATCCAAAAAGATGTTAGTTGTGTGTGTCATTGGTGAAAGTACAATGCTTGGAAGAAGAGATATGTGTTTTCTTAGGGTGCTACATATTCTAAACGAGGTGCACATTGGACTACCACAGTCGTCGGATTTGTCGATCCTACGGCCTAGACCATACATTGGAGCCTCTGGGCACCTCTTGTTTCACTATAGTCATTTGTGATTGGGGCGCTTATGATTTTGAAATACACGCGTTCGCCTAACGTTTTGATGTAATATCGAGCCTCTATATGGCTTCAGACTTTGATCAATATAACCAGTGAGCTAACATGATTATTTTTTATCTTAAATCTATGTTTTTTTTATATAACAACTCATTCAATTGTTTTAGAGATAAGTCTATGGTTTCAAGAATTGTCATTTTTACATCTATATCAAATCCCCATTGGAACCCCCTGTTATTGTGCTACGTAGTCTAGCATATCCTGGAGAAATGACATGTTTATTTTCTAGTATGTTCAACTCTTATTTAACTATTGTTTAATTTATTGTATCATAATGGTATTACACCTTGAATAGCAGCTCATCATTGGTATGGAGAAGGGTCCTTTGAAGTCCACTTAATGATCGAAAGAGATTCTCTACTAATTTATTAGGAAATGCTATATCACAAAATTATCACATTTCAATTGCTATTTAACAGGCAGTAGGAACCATAGGAGGGGCATAAACAGATTTAGTGAAATACATAGAGATTAAAAGAACAACCACAATGGTGAAAGCACTCTGCTGGTGTGACGTCCCCTACTCGTATACGGCGCACTCACCGTATACAAACAGGAGTTCATCCCCCATACCAGCTCCATGCTAATACAGGGCCCTTCACATGACACTGCATCCGTGACGGGTGCCAGTGGGAAGAGTGAAGGGGTCATTGCACCCCGTCTCCCTCAGGGCCTACCTAGCTGCGGAAGCGTAAACATACATGTCAGTAGCACATACATCAACATCATATGACCATCACGAAGGATGGTCCTCCACATATTTGCATCGACAAAGATCAGCACATCACATAGGGAATCCTACCCCGGGCTCAGACTCAAGGGGATGACTGACGGCTTGGGTCTCCAGAGTCATTGCAGACAGAATTCATGGCAATGGATTGGGCTGGCATATGAACATGGCTTAGGGTTGTCCACTCCATCCGCCCCTCCTGTGCACACTTTGCAGAGTGGTCTGAAAAGTGTCGGGACCTGACTGTAGCCCGCCGGATGCATAGCCAAAAGGCTACTCTTGGGTTCATCCTCCCAGTTCCGATGGGGCAGGTAGGGATCACTCCCTCCAGAGATCTACATGCTGACTCAAGATGACTAGAGGGCCACTGCCCGTATTCGACTGAACCCACTGGAAAGTGAACACCACTTCACGGGTGTCGAGCCCATACCTTGCCCACACGCAGTGGCAAGCCATTAGACCTAGTCACAATGATCCCCGGTAGGCTTTACACACCAGAGGGATCGTTCAAGAGTCAGGACATGAACCTCCTTCTCAGCCAGTCTGGCCCCTTCACCTACATCCCGGTGTGGCTCTTGTGCACAGGCCGAATCTATATGGTGCTAGAGAGGCTAATCTAGGAGCATCCACTACCAAGCTTTAGGTCTCTACCCCCCTTCCCAATACAAGGAATTCATAGAGATACATCATCCACATACATCATAAGAGAACTAAAGAACAAGATCTAATCTATATCATAGAGTTAGGTTCTTTAGTTAGAGTCTGGTATCTAGAGATCTAGAAGGCTGCTATGAGCAATTTAATAGGCTAAACCTACTGATTTTATGACTAAAAGAGGGTTTAAGCTATTAAATTGCCTAAATACCTGATCCTTGAGGGACTCCTCCTGACCTGAGCTCGACCATCCTGCTGAAACACTCGAATCAAGGGAAACTAAGGGTACAGTTCACTCAGGCAGGGTCTGGGATGCGGTTTTGGCTCTTGAGGCAGCCAAAACGGAGTCCTAAAGCCCTAGAAACGAAAATGGGCAAGTTAGGGTTTCCCCTCCTAAATAGACATGGGGGTTGGTTAGGGTTTCCAATTATCCCCTTTTGGCATGTGGGATAATTGGGAATGGGCCCACTTGCCATTAATGGTTAGGTGGCAAAATGTGCCCACATGGAAATGTGTGCACATTAATGAAGGTGCACATTGGAAAATGTGCACATTAATTGCACCTATGGGTATGGCCCACTTGGCATAAGGTGTCCATATGGAAATGTGTGCCCACATTAATGTGTACATTGGTAAATGTGCACATTAATGCCAATGCACATTTCTAGCAAGTTGCCCCCTAGGGCTACCCACTTGGCTATATATCGTACGCGTCACGCCGGGATGGCGGTAATGCGGCGTGACGGCGAAAGATAAAGATACGCCTTGGGGACCGTGATAATCGCGGCTGGAACGCCACATTCTCCCCCCTTGAAATGATCGTGTCGCGACAGATCGTGGGTCTCCCCACCTTGGGCTCTTCCTGCAATCACCCTGATACATATAATATACTCCTATCACATTTACACATTTATTAACATTACCTTAAGGTAATATTTTTAGAACATTATTACGCGATTATATTATGAAATAACTTATCAATTCACAATATCATTAAAACAGGTTACTCAATACTTCACTTATCATGGCAATTAAGTTTATCAAAATTCAAATTAACATCCGAGGTACTCTTCATTCCTTGCAACACATTCCAACAAAATTTGTGTTGCAAGTCTTCGTAGCTCGACCTCCTTGCCCTCCGGAGCGCTCTATTGGCCTGCAGGTCGACACTACGTTAGTACCATTTAATTATTAATAAAATTTTGGTTATATGGTGACCACCCCACCTATCTACATGGATGCATGGCTAATCTCCCGGCGTAGGAAGAGGGTGAATCTTCCATTATGGCCGTGGAGACAGCGCCTATATGCCTATATGCCGCTCATGCCTACACCCTAGTTGCCCAGCGTGGAGGATAGGTCCTTCCCGTATATGGGGCGTGAAGGCCTGATTCCTCCTATCAAAGCATATATGGGGCTAGAGGTGCTTTTCCTATCAGTGCATTCCTTCATGACCTCCTTTCTCTCGAGGTCGTCTACTTCCGTGGGACAGAAGTAGACTTTCTAATCTACCTTCCACTCACCCAAGCGGAAATGCGGTCATGCCTACATTGACATTACACCACGCCCTAGAGATCACCGTAGTGGTCCCATCATCGGTAACAACGCATGCGACCCATACCAAGCATAGGTTGCATGCATAGATTAATCTTAACTAAACATAGAATTAATCTACACAAATCGACATGCCTGAGCCGATTTCTTCGGAGATGACCTTGCCGTCCCATTGCTCCATAAACTGTGGGTACTGCTTTACTAAATCTTTCTTAAGTACCCATGTCGCGTCTTCCACTGGCAAGTGTTTCCACTTGACCAAATACTGGAGGAATTCTGATCTCCTCGTTTTCTTGAAAGCTTTATCAAGAATCAATTCTGGAACTATTTCCAGCTGCTCCTCCGTCATTTCCAACAACGTTGGAGTGTCCAAGACTTCGTCTGGATTGGGAGTATGCTTCTTCAACAAACTTACGTGGAAGACTTTATGAATCTTTAGGTGTGCTGGCAAGTCTAGCTTGTAGGATTGATTGCCTACTCTCTTGACTATTCTAAAAGGCCCAGCCCACCTTGGAGCAAGCTTCTTGCAATTCCCGATCCTGAGCTTTGCCTGCTTTACCTTGATTTTGAGCCAAACATCATCTCCAACTTTGAACTCTCTGACTGTTCGATGCTTGTCGGCGATGCTCTTCTGACGACTTCTTGCTGCCAGCAGATACCCTCGAACTTCTTCCACAAGCTGCTGCATATCGGCCAACATCTGGCGCGCGAAACTTCCACTTTTGACACGGGGGTTGTGCCAAGTGTCCGGAGTTAGTAATCGATAGCCGTAATTGATCATAAACGGCGACATTTGGGATGATTCCTGCTTGGTGCTGTTGTATGCAAACTCCACCAAGTGAATAAGTTCTTCCCACATACCTTGCTTATTCCAGACATAGTTTCGTAGCATGTCTTCTAAAATTCTGTTGGTCCGCTCCGTTTGGCCATCCGTCTGAGGATGATATGTCGTGCTCATGGATAGCTTCGTCTGGATTGTCGCAAAGAGGTCTTGCCAAAAGGCGCTCATGAACCGGATCCCCTCGTCGGAGATAATCTCCCTTGGCATGCCATGAAGCCTGAAGATCTCTTTGGTGAAGAGCTTTGCTGTATCCATAGCCGTATCTGTGGTCCTACAAGGCACAAAATGTGCCATCTTCGACAACTTGTCGACCACTACCATCAAGGCATCTTTCCCTCTTACGGTCCTTGGGAGCCTTGTGATGAAATCCATGCTAATCACCTCCCACTTAGCGTTTGGCACCGCTAATGGCTCTAATGCTCCTGGAATTCGAAGCTGCTCCGCTTTTCGATCTGGCGACATATTTGGCATTCTCGATGTAGCGAGCTACTTGCTTCTTCATTCCGGCCAATAATAGGCTGCTGCGACTTTGAAATATGTTTTCATGAATCCCGCATGGCCAGCTATTGGGCTGTTGTGCGTGTCATGGAGGATCAATTTCCTTACACCGATGATTCGGTGCGCACAACTTGTTCTTATGGTATAACAGGTTGCCTTCCTTCTTATAATGTTTAAAGGCTTCCCGCTCCTTATCTGTTCTAGCCTCCCTAGAGAGGCTTGCACATGCTTCCTTGAAATCTATGTCCGTTGGCAAGGACTCTTCAATCTTCTTACCAAAGTCGCTGGAGAGCGTCGAAATTGCATTGCAATGCACTCTAGTTGTCAGGGGATGCCTTGAAAGCGCATCCGCTACCACATTGAGCTTCCCTGGCTTGTAGACTATATCAAAGTCGTACTCTTCAAGGAACTCCATCCACCTTCTCTGCCTCAGGTTGAGGTGTGGTTGCGTGAACACATATTGGAGGCTCTGGTGGTCTGTATCCAACTGAAACTTCCTTCCCAAAAGGTAGTGCCTCCAAATTCTTAATGCCCCGACAACCGCAAGCAATTCACGATCGTAAGATGCGTTGGGTAAGCGTTTTGGCGTCGTTCATCTTTTCAGAGTCGTGCGCTACTACTGCGCTCTTCTTGCAAACCTTTGCCCACTGTAGCTATCTTACTTGCGTCCGTCGCTACAAGCTTGTCTTTCTCGAGATGTCCGGCGGGGGTTAAGGCGGAGGCGGTTGTTAAAGCTTCCTTCAACAGTTCAAACCACAGCGGGCTTTCTTGTGCCAATGCTGCGCCCAATCTTTCACTTTCTCGCCCTCGTCAAAGTGCGTTAGCGGGGCTGCTATCTTAGCAAAGTTCTTCACGAACTTCTGTAGTACCTTCGCTGGGTCGAGAAAAACCGACTTCATGCACATTCTTCGGTAGGCCTTTGAATAGCGGCTTCAATCTTGGCGAGGATCCGTGGAAATTCCTTCCTGGCGAGATCACATGGTGAGATACTCCACCTTTAAGTTTTGCGAAGTGACACCCGACAACTTGGCGCATAGCTGGTGCCTCTTCAACTTCTCTAGCACTCTCCTCAAGTGTTGTACGTGCTCCTCGAGGGATCTGCTATACACCAAGATGTCATCAAAGAATACGATCACAAAGGTGTCTAAAAACTCCCTGAAGATGTCGTTCATGAGCCTCATGAACGTCATGGGCATTCGATAAGCGAAAGGCATTACCGCGGAATTCATAGTGCCCATACCGCGTTCTAAAAGCGGTCTTATGAATATCTTCTTCCTTTAACCGGATTTGATGATAGCCTGACCTTAAGTCGATTTTGGAGAAGACCTTTGCTCCTTGAAGCTGATCCATCAAATCATCCGATCTGGGAAGCGCATACTTGTTCTTGACGGTGTGCTTGTTCAACTGCCTATAGTCTATGCACATTCTTAAACCGCCATCCTTCTTCTTAACGAAGAGAATAGGCGCCGAAATGGCGTAAACACTAGGTCTAATGAAACCTAGGTCGAAAGCAGCCCCGCGAATCGCTTTTTAGCTCGGCAACTCCTGCGTTGTCATTCTATATGGAGCCTTGCTTGTTGGCTTAGTTCGGTTCGAAGTGCTATCTCGCGACTCGACTCCCCTATAAGGAGGGAGCCGCTTGATCTCATCCGAAAGAGATCATGGAACTCCGTGATCGCCTTAGCTATTTGCTTCGGCAACTTGCCGAGCACCTTGTCTTCTTTGCTTCCTTCCGATTCCGCTCACTAATCTCAAGCTTGAAAATGTATGCCACTTGCTCACTCTTGATGCACTTGAAGTACCGTTTAGAAGACATACACCGCATGATGGGAACAACTTCCTTACTGTTATCTCAATAATCTTGCCGGGTCTTTGGGAAGGTCACCTTCCGCTTCCCACAATCGATAATGGCCCCTGCTGGTCCAAGGTACTCCATTCCTATGATCAAGTCGTACTTGCCAATGCCCATTACTTCTGCCCCCATCTGGATATTAATCCCTGGCAAGTCGATGTCGAAGATAATTCTCTTGCCTGCCGTCTGCCTTACTGCACCACTTGCTAAGACAACGGGCCTTGGCTTTGACTTTAGTGGTTTCAACTTCAACATTTGAACCATTCTGGGGGATGCAAAGTTATGGCTACTTCCTGAGTCTATCAAGACTATGAATGACTTGGTCTTAGCCTTCCCTACTGTGGAAATTACTTTATACTGGCTCTCTGCTTGCTCTGTATCTATTGCGGCAAAGATATGACACTCACCCTGAATGTAGTCGCGGCCTTCCTCGCCGTCGTTGTCAGACAGAGTGTCCCAATCCCCCAATTCCGCTAGCGCTGCACTCATGACGTAAGGGCAGTTCGCTGTCCTATGGCCTGGCTGGAAGCACCTGAAGCAAAGCTGTTTTTCTATGCACTCCTGTCTCTTTTCCTTGGGCATCGCCTGCAAAAAGGATCGCACTGCTTTGGAGTAGTTTGACCCCTCCTGCTTGTCTTTGAAGGACACCTGCTTCTTCTCCTGCTGTTTCCCCTGGTTGCCACCATATGGGGCTCTAGCTGGACCTGGACTGGCTGCCCTAGGGCTATAGCTCCCTGTCGCCTTGCCTTTGTCCTGGAAATGCTGCTGCCTCTGCCCGCTATTCTGAGGTCCCGTCCCTTGCAAGCTTATAGCCTTGGACTCTGCTTCTGATACTGTCTTAGGGTTTATTGCCCTCACAAGCTTGCGGATCTCCTCATTCAGCCCCTCAATATAGCTTTCTACCGCATGCTTCTCCCCCAACTTCGGCACATACAGCCTCAGCCTCATGAATTCCTCTGTATATTTCTGGACAGACTTGTTGCCTTGTTGCAACCTGTAGAACTGCTGCATCATACTAGACTTATGTTCCCTCGGGACGTAATGGCGCTTGAAGGCTTTAGCAAACTTCCTGAACTTACAAGCATCCCTGCTTAAGCCATGTGCCTTTGCATAACCCTTCCACCAAATCCGTGCGGCTCCTTTCAAGTTGGCTGTTGCCACTCTTCCTTTGTCTTTATCCTTCATGCCATAAGCATTGCCGTACTCACTCATCTCGTCCAGCCATGCCTCTGCTTCTAATCCTGACCTGTTCTCCCCCGAGAACTGTTCCAGTTTCCGGGCCTTCCATACATTGCCCAGTGCGGAATCTACCTTCTTCGGTAGTCGAGAGGCCACGGTGTCCCTTTGTCGTCCATCAGGGGTGTTTCTCGCCTTCCCTCTTGGTGTTCCTTTGCCTTCCATCCGTTTGGGTCCTGGGGCTGCTCTTCCTCTTCCTCCAGCCTGAGTCCCAGTGCGAGCTTGAGTCGGAGGAATCCGGGCTCGGGGATCTCCTTCTCTTGCTCCTCTTCTTGTCCCTTCCCGTTTTTCGGTGATGCTTGTGGCAATTGAGCATTGCCCACCGAACCTCCGCTCACGCTTGCGCGGCTAATAGAGCCTTTATCCATTTCAAGGTCCGTCCTCATCACGGGATATCTCTCCTCCCTCGGGGTCATGGGTTCCATTTCTTCGAATAAGTTCCTTGCCGGGGGTGGTCTGGGCGGGGTCTGTTCTTCCCTAAGGTCCTGGCGTTGTCGCTCGCCTGAGCCTAGGCCTCTAACTGCATACACAATTAATTCATGGCTATATGGTTAGTTTTACTTGTTCTCTTGCATTGATTATGGTTTGTTGGCATAATTGTGGAACAAAATATATCAACAAAACATTTAAAGTGCAACAGAGATTATATTCATATATATTATATAATATTTTAGTACAAAAAGTCTCCGGGATCAAGAGTCTAACTAGTCTTGAAATCGCCGGTAAGACGGGTTGTCCTCAAGGAACTTTTTAACTTGAGCCGTTCCTACCGAATGACCCAAGTTCCTGATGATGCCTGCTGACGAGCCGCCCTGCAAGGCTCTCACCAGATCTTCTACCCTGCGGTCGGATGTAAGAGCTGCGGTGACCGCCAATCTCGCCTGACGTCGATGGGGCATGGCGAAGTCGAAGAGGTCAAGTGCCATTGCTCTCTTGACCGGGGACGGCATAGTCGACATTTGGCGCTATCGCGAGCATGCCCGCCGAAGCGAGAGTGCAATCGGCATGAACATTCCTTCTTCACCTCACGGGGCTGAACTTGCGGTGGATTACCGCTATTCTACCATCTAGCAAAGAGCGGGAGGTAGTACCTCGGGGACTTTGTCATTGTCGTCATTTGAAGCTTCTCCATTTGGATTGGCCTCCTGCTCTATGCCGTCTCCGTGCATTCGCTTGCCCCCTATCTCGGTGAGCTCCCCCGTAGTCTTCGATTATGGTGTCGATTAGATGCGAGGTCGATTCCTTCTCCTCTTGATGGAGGTGGTGTCGAAGGTCTCGGCATTAGAATGCTCGTGGTCTTCCCACCCGGATCCCCATCGTTCACGGAGGGGAGGAACTCCTCCTCCGTTGGCAGCTCTTGCTCCTCCATCATTTGCACGATCTTCTTTGTAGGCCTGTAATGTTCAAGTCAACTCTCTGTGTAAGTGTCTGGCTTCCCTTACTTGGAGCGAGAAAGTCCAGAGGCTCCCCGGACGATGAAGTCGCCCAAGTCCGACCGCCGAAGGCCGGTGGAGTAGTTCATCCAATCCGAGCTCCCTCTCCTCGCTTTTCGGGAAGGTTAGGATGTGTTGAGGAGTAAATACTCTTCTCCGTTGATGATGATGGGGGCTAGGCTTGTGATGCCTAGCCCGCAGTGGGGGAGCAATGCCGATGTTCCCCGCCGGCTTTCGAAGTTCACCATCTCCTCGTTTCGCTTGTTGCCGCTCCTCCTCCTCGAGTCGAGCTCGGTGTACTTATTGTCGCCGGACTCCTCTTCTTCTTCGTCTTCTCGCTCCTCGCTCTTGCCGGTACCAAAAAGCATCCGCTCTTACGCTAGAATCGCTATGGGGTCCACCTCCATCTGAGGGATAGAGGTTGCCCCCATTGGATTTTCGCACGGTGGGATAAGAAGATTGCTAAGGCATTGGCAGTGTAGGAGAAGTACTTGGTCCCGCTATCGTCGGGACCATGTAGTCCGCAACATTTTTTGGCGCTTTGTTGGTCGTACTTGGCGATGTTGGGGACATCCCCCAAGGCCGCTTGAAAGGATGGGCGGGGAACAAAATAGCCTATGCAAGGGGAAACTGAACTAGGGAAGGTCCTACCCTAGCTTGAAACTCGCTAGCACTTGCCTATATCTTTGGGGTTGCATTTAGCGTAGCTTGATGTCAATTTCTTTGTCGAAGACTTGGAAGATGTCATTGACATCCGCCTCAAGAAGATGGGTAATTACCGCATACCATCGCGGTGAAGTCAAGAAGTGGCCATTGATCTAGCGAAGAAGGATAACAGACGGATGCGTGAAAGCGCCTCGGAGAGCTGGAAGATCGTGATAAGCGGTGGAGAGCAAACTTGCAGGGTGCCCAATGAAAAGTGATGGGCCTATTTATAGAAAAGTGGAAAACCCTAATTTTTGGATGACCTAGAATTCACTGGAGTTGGGCTATTCTGACCTATTGGGAGGTGCAATTCAGTGTTTGGAGGCTAATTTTTGGTTTAAAGCATGCTAAGAACACTAATGAACCTATTGCAGCAAACTGGAGATCATTTGGTGAAGAAAATGACACGAGGTCTCACACGTTGCGCCCAGACCGATTTTGAGAATCTCATTTTCTGTCCTGGCGCGACGTGTGAGACATGGGTCCTAATTGGGCTAGACTTAATCAATTTGGGTGGTTTAAGGCTGTAATTCCACTAAACTCATCGAGTTAGGCAGAATTGACCCCTTATTTGGTCGATTTGGAGCTGTTTGGGCACTTTTGGGCATGGTCTCACACGTTGCGCCCAGCCCGATTTTGAGAATCTCAAAATCTGTCCTGGCGCGACGTGTGAGACATGGTGGGACCCACTATTAAATTAACATGTAACATGCTAATTCTACTGATTCTTAGCTTAAATTTAGAATTATCGAGTTATTTTACTGTAATTTACAACTTTTTGGTGTCAAAGCTGAATGTCTCACACGTTGCGCCCAGCCCGATTTTGAGAATCTCATTTTCGGTCCTGGCGCGACGTGTGAGACCACCCTAATTTTAGTCTTTTTACATTTTTATTCATTTTTAACTGTTACTAGCTTAGCATAACTACAAAAATGAGGAAAAAATTTTTCTCATTTTTCGAGGTTTAAGGATCCTATCAAGTTAGTGCTACTGGGAATATGGCCAGTGCTTTGCTCTTGGTCACCAAGAACATTGCTCTGATACCACTGTGACGTCCCCTACTCGTGATCTGCGGCGCACTCACCGTGATACAAAAGGAGTTCATCCCCATACCAGCTCCATGCTAATACGGGGCCCTTCACATGACCTTTGCATCCGTGGCCGGGTGCGGTGGGGAAGAGTGAAGGGTCATTGCACCCGTCTCCCTCGGGGCCTACCTAGGCTGCGGAAGCGTAAACATACATGTCAGTAGCACATACATCAACATCATATGACCATCACGAAGGATGGTCCTCCACATATCTGCATCGACAAAGATCAAGACATCACATAGGGAATCCTACCCCCGCTCGGACTCAAGGGGATGGTGATGGCTTGGGTCTCGAGTCATTGCGCATGTAATTCATGGCAATGGATTGGGCTGGCATATGAACATGGCTTAGGGTTGTCCACTCCATCCGCCCCTCCCAGTGCACACTTTGCGAGTGGTGCGAAAAGTGTCGGGACTGGCCAGAAGCCCAGCGGGATGCATAGCCAAAAGGCTACTTTTGGGTTCATCCTCCCATTTAGATGGGGGCGGTAGGGATCACTCCCTCCAGAGATCTACATGCCGACTCAAGATGACTAGAGGGCCACCGCCCGATTCGACCGTGAATCGGAAAGTGAACACCACTTCACGGGTGTCGAGCCCATACCTTGCCCACACGCAGTGGCAAGCCATTAGACCTAGTCACAATGATCCCCGGTAGGCTTTACACACCAGAGGGATCGTTCAAGAGTCAGGACATGAACCTCCTTCTCGGCCCGGTCCCGGCCCCTTCACCTACATCCGGTGTGGCTCTTGTGCACAGGGCGAATCTATATGGTGCTAGAGAGGCTAATCTAGGAGCATCCACTACCAAGCTTTTAGGTCTCTACCCCCCTTCCCAATACAAGGAATTCATAGAGATACATCATCCACATACATCATAAGAGAACTAAAGAACAAGATCTAATCTATATCATAGAGTTAGGTTCTTTAGTTAGAGTCTGGTATCTAGAGATCTAGAAGGCTGCTATGAGCAATTTAATAGGCTAAACCTACTGATTTTATGACTAAAAGAGGGTTTAAGCTATTAAATTGCCTAAATACCTGATCCTTGAGGGACTCCTCCTGACCTGAGCTCGACCATCCTGCTGAAACACTCGAATCAAGGGAAACTAAGGGTACAGTTCACTCAGGCAGGGTCTGGGATGCGGTTTTGGCTCTTGAGGCAGCCAAAACAGAGTCCTAAAGCCCTAGAAACGAAAATGGGCAAGTTAGGGTTTCCCCTCCTAAATAGACATGGGGGTTGGTTAGGGTTTCCAATTATCCCCTTTTGGCATGTGGGATAATTGGGAATGGGCCCACTTGCCATTAATGGTTAGGTGGCAAAATGTGCCCACATGGAAATGTGTGCACATTAATGAAGGTGCACATTGGAAAATGTGCACATTAATTGCACCTATGGGTATGGCCCACTTGGCATAAGGTGTCCATATGGAAATGTGTGCCCACATTAATGTGTACATTGGTAAATGTGCACATTAATGCCAATGCACATTTCTAGCAAGTTGCCCCCTAGGGCTACCCACTTGGCTATATGTCGGCGTACACGTCAGTCGGGATGGCGTGTACGCGTGACGGGGCAGTACAGTATACGTCCTGGGACCGTATACTGTGCTGGAACGTCACAGCTGGTCTGACACTGACATTAAAAGATAACAAGGTATTTGCACATAGCGGTTTGCCAGCATTAGCCAGAGATAATGGTGACTTCTCTAAGGCCCTGTCTAGCACCACTTTTTATTACCATTATGCTTTCATATACATGGGTGAGAGCATTTCTATAGGTGGAGGGAAAGGACTTGCTCATCATATCATTAGGCAGTTGTTGTACGTAGATGATGAAGATGTTTTACCACATACCTCTGTTAGTATGCCTGGGGGATGCACCTCTGCTTATAGGAGATATGCCATATGCGTGCACAAGATAAGATATGCTTTTTCTTTTTCTTTTTCTATTAAAAGAATCTCTCACATACGGCCTCGTAATTTTAGAAAAGAGCAGTATCTGAATGCAAGCTTTTCTTAGTACTTTGGTGTGCTAGTGCTTTAGGGATGGTTAAGACATGGCATCATAACATACAGATTAATGATATGCTAGTTTATGGCGCACAAGAATACCTGTTAGCACGTCTACCATAAAGAAGCATAGAACAATTGCAAGATGTGGGCAAAGCACACCATAGGCATGCTTACCAAGGTAAGCATTAATATGATATGTCTCGTGCTGGCGAGGTAGAAAAGAATGTCATGTTGGACCATTGATTATGAGAGTTGTCCATTTCAAAGTTTACCAATTATTCTAAAACTAAACCTTGACCTTGTGTATATTGTCACGAAGATGGCCAGAACGGGCCTACTTCCTTTTCTACTTCATGAATGATTTTTCCTTTTCATGCAGTATAGAGATTGGCCTATAGTCCATATATTACCTATGATGTTGATGTAGCCACTGCTATTTATGGTTCGGGTAAAAAGTGTGAAGCCTATTTTGAGAGTTGGCAAATGTAGAAGGAGATCCTGGGATGGACATAAAAAAAGAAAAAAAGAAAAAAAAAGAGCACGACGGAGGCATCCTTTGAGGATGGAAATTTAGGGAATATATTCCAGCTCTTTGAGGATGTTCCATTGAATTCTAGATATATCTCTTTTGAACATTGATGACTATACTGTTGATGTTAGGTGATATTGTATCTAATTTGTTAGATGTACTTTATTGCAATAAATGGTGGCCTTCTTTTAGATTTCTTTTCTGTATGCATTTCCTATTGCATGTGCATTATTGCATGGACTCAATGCATGCATTAGATCCATAGGTATGTTTTCCCTCTCCTGCTCTATTGTCTAGCCCAAGTTTGCTTCCAGGGGGCATGATAGATCTAGTGTTTGGCTATGTATTCTATGTTTCGTTTGATTATCTAAATTGGAGCTGTTTAGTACACATACATTTTTATGTATACAATTATTGCGATGGGGAAAGGGGAATCTCAGTGGAATGAATATATAGCAATATGGTGCTGGAATTGTACGGGGTCCCCCTAGGATGCTGGCATGAGGTTGAGTGGAGCGAAAAATCAAGATATCATCTGTTTAATAGAAACGTAGGAACACAAGGGCAAAAGATTATGCATGAGGAAGGGTGTACCCTTTTTTCACGTTGGAAGGATAAGCTATATAGGGTGGGTAGAGGTAGCGTGAGGCTTCCTTGCTACATTGAGAATGAAATAGCCAACAAGGTCGGTGTAGTATTGTATGATATTGATGAATATTATATGCTTATCCATATCCCATCTCAGTTTAGCCTAGATGTCTATTACTAGTGTATTTTCCATCAACAACTAGCAATATTGTTTTTATAAAGATGGATGAAATATAACTAGGGAATTATGCTAATAATTGGGGCTATGAATGCTAGAATAGGCCAGGAACGATCTAAAGTTCTAGATATGCAAAGTTCTAGAGGATGATAGAGCAAAGAGAGAAGGAATGCAAAAAAAGAATCTATTCTAGAGGTATGCAGCACAACAAAGACAATCATATATAATAGAATCTACATATTTCGTGGACGGGTAGGAGCATGAAAAGGGTGGGCAAAAACAAAATGCCATATTTCTACCTTTTTTTTTTTTAAATTCAAAATCAAGTAAGTTTTCGCTCTTTAAGTTTCCTCATCCGCCCCTGCTCCATCTAGTTCTTATCTAGAGAAGCTGCCAGCTCACGAACCTGGTTCCAAGGGCGACTGTTCGGTCACCCCATTTCGTTGAGTAGCTTTTCGTTATGATCAATTAATGAGACTTGGCTGGAAAGTCTTCGTACCTCTCTCATTGGCATGGGTAGTCCTAGCATCTTCCATCATATTTGCTTTGATAGTTTTTCCGTCGGTTCCACGAGCTCTCGGCTCGATTTTACATGCTAATCTCAGCAACAATGTGAATTATAGTAAGGAGAAAAATCGTTGATTTTATAGGTGTGGAGAGGGATAGAAAGGAGTTGGAATTCGTTTGTATGAGGTTCTGAGGAAAACGACCTTCGAATGTGAGGCATGAAGAAGAAAGCTCAGAAGGAGAGCGGCTAGGACAGAGCACCAGTATAGTCTTTACCGGTAGACGACACCGATAACAGCTCGTCGTGCGTCGCAACAACCACTGGAATATCACAAAACGATTTGAAGATGGTTATAGCGATCCAGCTCGTAGTCAATCATGCTATATGATCTTCGCTCATAATATGTTAAACTATTGTGTTAGCGTATCTCATTATATGCATGATATCATCTAGTTTAGAATATGGCAATGCCTATAGCTAGTCCTAGAGATTCTAACATCTCATGTGTGTGAAGACATATAGCCATATGCACAAATAGACTCTATAAATAACGAGAAATAGATCCATGCGAGGTAGTTGCCCGTTACCCATTTCACTAATGCTATGTCGTCGTTCGGGCCAGTTGTTACTTCTTGATGAAGAGGAGAGTATCTCGGCTTTGCTTTTTCGCTTGCTCACTCGGTAGGAGGTTTTTTTATAATCAGACAATTATACTTTGAAAAATATATAATTATATCTATAGTAATAATATTTAAAACTATTAGTTATATATTGTTATTCCAAACTAAGGAATGGGCAGAAGATTGGAATGATTGGAGTAAAGATTTTTATAGGATGTACTTATGATGATACAAAAGTTTTGGTGAACAAATTACCATTGCCTAGGAAAACAAAATCAAACCAGTTGGTTTTTCAGCCTAGCACTGCCTAAAAACCAACCAAGTAATGCTGGATCCAGGGATGAATTGACATGTCCATTAGTTGGACAATGCACTCGTTTAACATGATTTCAAAGCCAGGCAGTATAGCTTCGTTAGTGTCAAAGTCAAATTCAGCCTTGAAGCAGAATTGGATATTCCGAGTCCCTGTTATGCGGCCATTATTGTGGATGAGTTAATGCATGAAAGGGGGCAAATGTCTGCCTAAGAATGCCTTCATATTCATTTCTAGATTGGGTTCCTCCACCGCCTCCTCCTCTTGAAAATGACGATCATGAAGAATTTATTGTTCGGTAGATTTTAAACTCCAACTTCTTCCATCAACATTTGTATTACTTTGCCAATTGGGAAGGATACTCTACAAGTGAACGAACCTGAAAACTTGCAAAGAATCCATGCATTAATCACCACCAAAGAATCCAAAGAATCCATGCACCACCACCACCACCACCAGTACAGATGAATGCATGTATATCTTCATGCGAACAATGCTTTTTCTATAAGGGTCGATAATTCATGCTAAAATCAGGGAGTCCTCTTCAACAATAGTGTGAGCCAACTCGAGCCCAACATCGATGCATGCAATGGAGTAGAGCAACTGGTCAACAAACACCTAGCCAATTAGGGATGCCAACATTAGGAGACAATGGTCAAGGAACGGGTATTTGGTGTAAACGAGTAAGTAGATGATCTGGGATGTATCATTTCAGATAGATTAGCATGTTATATCCCTTGTAGAGTTATCCTAAAACCCTCTATGTTATTTCTCAAGTTATGGATGTTTTATGATGATGGTTGATCATTGTTTGCACTTTTGTGTATGAATGAATGGGGATAGAGACCTAATATCCATTGTAGATGATGCTTCTAGCTTAGACCCATAATTACCAATTATATGTAACCTGTGCATAGAATCCCGCTTCGTCGTGGGTATTGGAAGTTGACAGGAACGTACAAGGTAGACTTGTCCTATGGCGGTTGGACCTTTGGAGTGTAGAGTCTACTGGTCTAGTCTTAATAATCTACCACCACTTGTAGGTAGAATATGAGTTCAAAACCTCCTGGGTGATGCGTTGCCTCAGTGGAGTTCAGTCAGGTATATGGAAAAACGCGATCGTCGTCCTCTACCTGCCTGCCATTGGCATGATGCCTACTGATTGGGGTACCCCAACCTGCCTCATCGACCAGGGAAGATGCAACCCTGTAGTGACCATTTGGGATCATATTTTCCCAAGCTATCGAGGTCCGGTGCTTTTCGGCCTATCTGCACATTATGCATCGGAGGGGGCGGATACAGTGGTCAACTCTAGCCATTCCTATGGCAGCCACCGCCATTGCCATGACTCTGGCTACAGTTATCTGGAGGCCCTAGCCACCTGTTGTACTTCCCATTGAATCCGGCCCAGAGTAGGAGCCTTACTATATGTTAATAAGGTATGGTGTTTGATGCTATGACTTAATAGATGGATTAGTGCCACTCTTCGATAGCGTGGTCGTTGGTGGGGGGAAGTCCTACGTCGTACGGGCTCTCGTATTCGATGCAGGAATGTCACAAACATGAGACCTTTTCCCGTTGAGAAAAGCTTTATACTATTTAATATCCTGCACACACGATGAACATGATCAAACTGGCTGTAAGGAGACAAAATGTGACGCTCCCCGAACCTATACGATGCTCCCATCGTATAAATACGGGAAATCCGCTCTTCCATGGCGACAATACCACCATAGAAAGGCCCTCCGTCTGACTCGGACCACTTGTATATGGCAAGTGTCCGGGTGAAGGACATGGAGGTGTCATTCGTCCCACGCCTTCGATGGGAATCCTATATGGCGGAAGCGTACATACAAGGTTGGCACCTGGCAACAACACAAATAAATAATAGGGAAAATTGTAAAAATGCCCTTGTATTTTCTTATAATTATTGAAATGCCCTTGTATTTAAATTATTTGTCAAAATACCCCTGTAGCAAACCTGTTCCCTGTAGCGACACCTGTAGCGAACCTGTTCCTTATACTCGCCGTTTCTTACTTCTGCACAAATTAATTACTTCTTCTCTTTCGTGTGCTCTAAGTTACACCATAAGCTTCAACAGAGTAGCAAATTGTAGCACCATTCCCAATGCTTGAAGGAGCCTCAAATTTCAGAACTCAAACTCTTGGAGACCGAATTACAGCTATGGAGAAATTCCGCCAGATACGTCAGGAGGAAGACTCTTCAGGATACCCAGTACAAATGGGCAGATTGAGGTTCTCAACTACGACAGTATAATTCAGGCCTCTAAGGATAGAATTGCGAATTCAAAGAGCAGATTCCTGCAGGACTTATGGCAAATCCGAACTGAAGAATAGATTTTTGGGAAAATTGTAAAAATGCCCTTGTATTTTCTTATAATTATTGAAATGCCCCTGTATTTAAATTATTTGTCAAAATACCCCTGTCGCGAACCTGTTCCCTGTAGCGACACCTGTAGCGAACCTGTTCCTTATACTCGCCGTTTCTTACTTCTGCACAAATTAATTACTTCTTCTCTTTCGTGTGCTCTAAGTTACACCATAAGCTTCAACAGAGTAGCAAATTGTAGCACCATTCCCAATGCTTGAAGGAGCCTCAAATTTCAGAACTCAAACTCTTGGAGACCGAATTACAGCTATGGAGAAATTCCGCCAGATACGTCAGGAGGAAGACTCTTCAGGATACCCAGTACAAATGGGCAGATTGAGGTTCTCAACTATGACAGTATAATTCAGGCCTCGAAGGATAGAATTGCGAATTCAAAGAGCAGATTCCTGCAGGACTTATGGCAAATCCGAACTGAAGAATAGATTTTTCTGCAAATTTCTATTCGACTCTACGGGCATTAAACGAACTCGTTTGAAGTACTTTGCATTAGGATAGCTTAGAATCCACAAAGGACAAATTCCTTTTTCCTTCAGGAATGCCTTTTTCCCTTCAGTTGGATCATCATAACTAGTTTTAATCTCTGTTATTCTTGCAAACCAAATGCTTAAATGTCGGATTTGATAAAATACAGTGTCAATTTTACACAAAAATAGGATCCAAATATGAAGCCCGAATGCTTGCTAATGAAGAACAGGAGCACAACTCAAGCATTCAGATTCTAAGCAACCCATATTGATTATAGAATGAGATCGATTATAGAATAAGAACAATGAAGAACCAGGAAAATTTGACAATTAAACAAGTTTGCTATAGGGAACAGGTTCGCTACAGGGGTTGCTACATGGAACAGGTTCGCTACAGGGTATTTTGACAAATAATGAAAATACAGGGGCATTTCAATAATTACAAGAAAATATAAGGGCATTTTTACAATTTTCCCTAGATTTTTCTGCAAATTTCTATTCGACTCTACGGGCATTAAACGGACTCGTTTGAAGTACTTTGCATTAGGATAGCTTAGAATCCACAAAGGACAAATTCCTTTTTCCTTCAGAAATGCCTTTTTCCCTTCAGTTGGGTCATCATAACTAGTTTTAATCTCTGTTATTCTTGCAAACCAAATGCTTAAATGTCGGATTTGATAAAATACAGTGTCAATTTTACACAAAAATAGGATCCAAATATGAAGCCCGAATGCTTGCTAATGAAGAACAGGAGCACAACTCAAGCATTCAGATTCTAAGCAACCCATATTGATTATAGAATGAGATCGATTATAGAATAAGAACAATGAAGAACCAGGAAAATTTGACAATTAAACAAGTTTGCTATAGGGAACAGGTTCGCTACAGGGGTTGCTACATGGAACAGGTTCGCTACAGGGTATTTTGACAAATAATGAAAATACAGGGGCATTTCAATAATTACAAGAAAATATAAGGGCATTTTTACAATTTTCCCTAAATAATATGCCACCATGAAGGGTGGCCCATCATCATCCATAAGAATGCAGTAGAATACCAACACAACAAGGAAATGCATCATAAATAAGGGCTCTACCCCGGCTCAGACTCATGGGGATCAATTGACAATCAAGACCTCCGGATAACAACAGATGGAGTCATAACAATGGTGTTGGCTGGCATAGAACAATGGCTGGGTAGTCCACTCCATCCGCCCCTCCTGTGCACACTTTGCAGATAGGCTGAAACATGCTATGGCGTGATTGTAGCCTTCTGGAGACGCAATCCCATGGAATCACCCTATGGAACTACTCGGGGTTACATCTCCCCGGTCTGATCAGGCAGGTCAGAGAGGCGTCCCCTCCCCGAGCATGACGGATCACTGGGTGTGTTAGAGACGTGCCACCTCAGTGACCCCTGCATTCGTACCCGACTTACTCCCCTAAATCTAAAGGCCAGCTCACCTGCCCGTTCGAGTCCAGGGCGCCCACATACATTTGGCACATCATCTGCGATCCAGGGAGTGTCAGACCCATACCCGCCCCTCTCCGTGACTGGCTATAAGCCTAGCACACTGTAGGAGTCCTGTAGCCGCGCTAGGAAAGACCCCACCCCCGATTCACCATCATACTCGTTATTTGGTGCTGAATCACATCATAGCATTCACAGCCAGGTGGGCTCTTGTGCACAGGCCGCATTTACTGGGATTTAAGAGGTTATAACTAGGAACATCACTAAATCTAGAGAGCTTTCAGGTCTCTACCCCCCTTAATCCCGTACAACACAGGAGGAACAGAAAGAGAAGACAGAATCAAATACAACATCCATCATCATCATAAGTAGATCATAGAATAGAATCTAATCATCCATCTACTCAAACAAGGGTTAGAATAGCACAGAACTACGTAAAAACTGACCTGTCTCCTGGCTGAACCTATTGTCTCGAAGAACATCCATAGAACTGGTCAGGTATTAGGTTGCAACAGGTCCTTCCTCCCTCTGCCCTTCCCAAACTCGAATTTGGGGCAGAATTGGGCTGGGAGCTCAATTTGCCACCCAAAGATGGAAACCTGCCCTTGGCCAATTGGATTAGGCCAAGTGGCACACTCTAATTAGCCTATTTGGCTAATTAATACTATTAGTTGGTCTACTTAGGTTAGTTTTAATTCAAATCCCAATGGTCTTAATACCTTGGTGACGTGTCATGTTAGGTATACATATTACCGTATATTTACATGGAACGTCACATTCTACCGCCCTTAGAATAATGTTGTCCTCAGCATTAAGGATCATAGAGATAATAATACTTAATAAAAGAAAAGGAGAGTAGTTACTTTATTATAATACATAGGAAATTACAACAAGATCATGGACGATCAAAGTCTCGGACCTAAGTCCTTTCACACCATAGCTTAGAACACTTATTATGCATAACAACAAGGTCATCAGTGGACCGTAAGGAACAAGATAAAAACACAACATGACGCGTAAAGTGAGTCGTCAGAAGACTGCAGATGCCGCTGGATGCACTACACACCTGCAGGATTACAGTACATCAATACTCAAGATAATTATACAAAGTTGTGGTTGAAGGGACCACCCCCTTTATATACAAAAGAGAAAATGGAAATAAGGGAATCATATATTGCCTAGAGCTTGCAAATCGTCGCCGGCAATGTTCCTATTTTAGCCGTAGATGGTTGCATCCTAATATGCCTAAATGCAATTCCCCCCCATCCTAGGATGCGTCTACCCCAACCCTTCTGCATGATCCCTGTCGGATCTAGTACCCATACATACCATTGGAGTCGGAGTCGATAGCATCGTGGATTGTCTGACCTTGGCATTGCCGCATAAAATCGGGGTAGGTCTTATCAAGGTCTTGTTTAAGCACCTACGTGGCATCCTCAGTAGGTAAGTGTTTCCACTTAACCAAATACTGCAATATCTGGATTCTTCTGGTTTGCTTATATGCTCTGTCAAGAAGAGCCTCTGGAACAATTTCCAACTGCTCGTCCGTCATCTCCAGAAGTTGGTGTATCAAGAATCTCATGAGGATCCGGGGTGTGCTTCTTTAGAAGGCTTACATGGAAAACCTTGTGGACCTTAAGATGAGTTGGCAAATTCAACCTATAGGCTTGCAGACCTATACGTTCAATGATCTGAAATGGTCCTGCCCATCGTGGTGCCAATTTCTTGCAATTCCCAATTTTGAGCTTGGCCTGCTTAACCTTGATCTTCAACCATACAGATTCACCAACCTGGAACTCACGCGGGGTACGGTGTCTATCTGCTAAACTCTTTTGGCGACTTCGTGCTGCCAATAGATACCCGCGTACTTCCTCTACCAAAACTTGCATATTCGTAAGCAACTATTGTGAAACTGCCACTTTGGAAACTGGGTTATGCCACGTATCCGGAGTAAGGCATTGATAACCATAGGTGATCATAAAGGGAGACATCCTTGAGGACTCCTGTTTAGCACTATTATAGGCAAATTCTACCAAGTGAATGTAATCCGCTCCACCCGAGATTGCTTATTCGGACATAATTTAAGTAGCATATCCTCAATAATTCGATTAGTACGTTAAATGCGCCCATCCATGCGAGGGTGATAGGCCGTACTCATGGCAAGCTTGGTTTGTATGGTGTTGAAGAAGACTTTTCAGAAAGCACTAACAAATTTAGGAACACGATCCGAAATAATGGTCCGTGGCATCCCATAGAGTCGAAAAATCTCCTTGGAGAACAAAAGTGTCGTATCCAAGGCGTTTGCGAAATTGACGTGGCGTGGAAATGCGCCATCTTGGAAAACTTGTCAACTACTACTATCAAGGCGTCAAATCCACGAAGTGTGCGTGGGCGGCCCACAATAAAGTACATGGTAATGACTTTCCATTTTGCATTGGGAACATCCAGAGGTTCCAGTGTGCCTGGTGTTCTTAAGCTGCTTTCGGCTTTGTCACGTTGGCAAAGTTGGCCTTTTAATATCGGGCCCGCCAATATGCTTCTTCATACCAGGCCAAAAGTAACTGCATCTTATCTTGAAATATGTTTTCATAAATCCAATATGACCAGCAATAGGGCTGTTGTGCGTGTCATGGAGTATAAGCCTCCTAACTCCTGATGAGTCAGGTGCACACAATTTATCGCGGTAATATAAGAGGTCACCGTGCTTCTTATAATGTTTAAATGTGTCCCTCTCCTTATCTGTCCTGGCCTCTTTAGAAAGGCTGCTCCACACTTCACTGAACTCGGGATCCGTTGGAAGAGATTGTTCAATAGTCTTTCTAAATTCACTTGCTATAGTGGAAATGGCGTTGCAATGGATACGGGTGGACAACGGATGCCGAGATAAGGCATCTGCAACAACATTGTGTTTCCCGGGTTTATGCAGAACCTTAAAGTCATATTCCTCCAAAAATTTCTATCCACCTGCATTGCCGAAGATTGAGATTAGCATGTGTGAAGATATATTGGAGACTTTAGTGATCTGTATCTAGTTGGAACTGCCGTCCAAGAAGATAACGTCGCCAAATGTGCAAGGCACGCACGACCGCAAGCAACTCTTGATCATGAGTGGGATATCTCTGTTCCGCGTCAGTCATTTTCTTAGAGTCATAGACTATGACTCGTCCCTCTTGCATCAAAACAGCTCCTGTTGCTATCTTACTTGCATCAGTGGCAACCGCCTTATCCTTCTGAGGATCAGATAAGGTACGGATGAGTGCCGACGTTAAGGCGTTCTTCAGCTGTTGGAAGCTTGGTTAGGTCAATAAGGGGTGCTGGAATTTTAGCAAAGTCCTTAACGTTACGATAATAGCCTGCCAATCCCAGGAAACTTCTGACTTCTGAGACATTGGTAGGAGCCTCTGGTGGTCGCAAATTTGCATTTGGAAAACTTAGCAAAGAGTTGGTGGGGCCGCAACTTCTGGAGGGCCAGCCGAAGATGGTATTCATGATCCTCCAGGGTTTTACTATAGATAAGAATGTCATCAAAGAAAATAATGACAAACTTGTCTAAATAGTCTCTGAAGACATCGTTCATGAGACGCATGAAGATTGCTGGTGCATTGGTGAGTCCAAAAAGCATCACTGTGAACTCATAATGTCCATAACGAGTGCGGAAGGCGGACTCAGGAATGTCGTCCTCCTTAATCCGTATTTGATGGTAGCCAGAGTGAAGATCTATCTTAGAAAAATACTTAGCTCCTTGTAGCTGATCCATAAGGTCACTGGCTCGCGGTAATGCATATCGATTCTTAAAACTATGCTTATTTAGCTGACGGCAATCGATACACATATGTAAAGTCCCATCCTTCTTCTTAACAAATAAGATAGGGGCTCCAAAAGGTGAAACTCTTGGGCGAATGAAGCCTAGCCGGAAGTTCTATGCTTGTTTCTTAAGTTACGCTAACTTCGGGGGTACTCATGCGGTAGGGAGCCTTACTGGTAGGCTTAGTACCTGGTTGGAGTGCAATCTCGCACTGTACCCCCTAAAAGGTGGTAATTTTCGAATCTCATCTGGAAAGAGGTCTTGGAACTCATGAATGAGGCTGGCTATAGTTGGCGGCAATTCTTGAATGATTTCCTCTTGCTTGATTTCAAAGAAAGCAAGCCTAACAATACCGCCACTGTCTCACGTCGAATAGCTTTTTCGAGGGCTACGCATAAGGAGATGCATTGCATAATAGGACGGATTGCATTACCGATATAGGAACACGGGCCCCATTAGCTGCGTTGAAGGTGGCAAACATGCTTCTCACAATCTATATTAAGCCTTTCTTTTTGCCGGGGAATTCCATCCCCACAATCAAGTCATACTTTCCAATATTCATAAGCTCGGCTCCCAAAGTGGCGGGTGCCCCGGTAATTGGATGTTCAAATTAACACGGCGGCCTTGAGTGTGGCGAATAGCTCCACTAGCCAATGTGACTAGTCTGTGTTTAGATTTCAAAGGGGATAACTGCAGAGTTTCAGCCAACCTAGGGGATGCAAAGTTGTGGGTACTACCCGTGACCATGAGGATAATGAAAGGTTTGCTATCAATTTGACCCACTGTAGAGATGACACTGGGTTGACAATCGGCCTGACCGGTCTCAATAGCAGCAAAAATGTGAGACTCATCTTGTATATAGTCAGTCGGCTCCTCCTCTGCCAAAATGGGAGTTCACAAAAAGGTGTCAGCTCATCCCAATCTAACTCTGCCATGGCTGCCTGTGCTGCCTGAGTGACGTATGGACATTCCTTGCATCCGGTGGTCTGGGCAGGAGCAATGGTAACAAGCCTTATTGCCGTAGCTGCTCTCGAGCCTCTCGTGGAATAGACTGGAGAATCTGCTGCACTGCGTTGTTTGGGCCATCTGTCTTATCGGGAAATATTGAAGCTGACTTTCTTTTCCGATTTCTGATAAGGAGGCTGTTGAGGAGGGCCCGGACTAGGAGAGCGGGCCTTATATGGTACGTATGGCTTGGTTTGGCTCACATTTGGAGGTCGCTGGCAGGGGGTCTTTGGTGTGTCCTCCTCAAAACTCAAAGCTTTTGCTTCAGCCTCTGTTACAGTTTTGGGGTCAATGGCACGGACCATCTTCCTCAAAGTGGGTGACAACCCTTCAACATAGCCCTCGACTGCACGACGTTCAGTGACCCTTGGAACATAGAGTCGAAGGCGCATGAATGAACTCATCTGTATAGGCACGAATTTGTCATGCTGTTTGCTGCAAAGCGATAAAATGTATGCGTAGACGCTGCGGCGATGTGCAGGAACATGGAAGTCCAACCCGGAGGTTCCAATAGACATAATCAAATACCAAGACAACGTAGGAGCAATGCAAATACCAAGACATGTGAAGTTCATTAGAATATTTTCTAAACATGTGCCTACATTATACTGCTGCTGATGTTGCCCATACAACCTACTCATGTTGAAGCGAGCTCAACAATGAAGACTAGAATAACAATTCAAAGATGAAGAAATATCAAGTCATGTTACCGCATTGATGTAAATCCAACGTCATGCACTTTGTTGAACAAAGTAGAGATCTAAGCATTCTCCAATATGCAAAGCTTACCTTCGGATCATTTCCCCTATAAGGACTGCAAATATACTCATATCAATATCACTCACTAGTTATATTAACAATTGTTCTTATTGCCAATGCAGGACTCCTTGCCATAACCATATTGTAAAAACCCCATAAGCTTCATATTCAGATACTCTCTTCACCCAGGAATGTGAATCCCACCCAAATTCCCCATGTTACAGCCGAGTCCCCATTGTGATGAAATTACTTAGCTATGGTTACTCATGTTTTATATTTAAAATCCACATCCTTAGCTTATGCATTCAATTGGCACAATTAATGTGAAACCTCAAGCCAGCGCTTCCAACTTAAAAATCCATAAGTCTCATGACCGTAACTGCTTCTATCCCATTCCAAGTGATTGTAGGCTCATAGTTCATCTTCAGGACACCTTCAGGAGCCAAATTTATAATCAGTCTTTATTCTTATAATTATATCATGTATTCCCTTAGTTAAACATGACTTCAACCATTCATAGAATGCAAGATCATATTACTTGTTATCTTTATACCTAACTCTTCATGCTCCAATCTCCTCTGCTGCTAAGCTCAGATGCAACCCAATTCCATCCATGGGTATTTAGTTTTATATTATGACACACAATTAAATTGACAAAAGTAATGAATACAAGTCAAACAAGATAAATCACAACACACAAAATGACAAATACATAACATGAACACAAAATGGCATTGGAGAGCTCGGTGCTGACCAGATCTAATACAATTCTGCCTTTTCTGAAGCTTTTGTGCTGAATCGGTGCTTTTCAAGCAATTTTTAGCCATTCTTGACTTAGAATCAACCCTTACAGAGATGTTTCCAATCATTGATTACCTTCTCTAGCCTTATGAATCTCCAATAAATTCATAATTTATCATATTTGCATGCAAAAATCATGTACAGAATAATCATGGCAACTCATAGCACCTCAATTGATCAATAGCAAAACCCCACCTGAGAATTTCTCCGCGCATAGACCTCTGGATCCCCTTGCAATTGATTGCACCTCTAAAGATCGTCTTCTAACTCCAAGGATCAAACTGCAGAAGAACATACATAGTGCAGTCAATTCTGACCCAGCATTACAATTTCTGTCATAACTTTCTCATACGGATGATTTTCGGCCTGATCAGACCCATTCCAGAAAGTTTACTTGAAGATCTATCTAAAAAGAAAAATCATCTAAAAACAATCTCGGGTCTCTAAGATATGATGCTTCAAATGTCGTGCTCCAAAACTGTCCAGAATTGCTCCCTGCTTCATGCTCCACAACAATCCTTTCTCCAAAGAGACAAAACCCTAATCTCATGCTGCATACATGCCATGAATACGTATATACATACATAAATACATATATTGACCCATCAGGTGGCCAGGACCGTTACAGTCTCTCCTTTTAAAATTTAACCCATGCCTCATGGGTCGATCATTGATTTCGTGAAGCAATTCTCCAACAACTTATAGAATCAATATGCAATGCCAACTTATTCACAAATTCATACCTCAACATCATCAAGAATTGCTCTCGTTGCTTATGCGGAGACTTCTCCCTTGACATACTTCTATGGTAACCACGAAGCCTCTAAATACTACTCCTCCTCCTGAGGATAGCATTTCTAGATCTCTCTGCAATCCACAGATCATAATATCAACGCCCAAGGATCCAACATTGCTCTAATACCAACTGTGACGTTCCTAATCGACATGCCCTTAACCAACTGGGCAAACCGTCTAGACGTTTATGAGTAGTCGCTTCTACCCATTTATGCCGGTGTCTCAGGAATGCCTCACATGCATATTCAAGGATCGAATACTCGAGCGGTCTACCATGGGCCCGTTACAGCGCTAGAGTAGGAGAACTAAATTATAAAAGTGATAAGTGACAGAATGTGAAGATGCTTATAGAAATAGGGTGGTTGATAATGGGGTCACGTAGTACCATTAAAGATTGATATTGAGACCTTGCATCTCTATTGCAGTCATGTGGCATGATAGTCCTCCTCCTCCTCCTCCTCCTCCTAACGGGTGATAAATGTGGTATGGTATAGACATCTAATGGTTGATAGAGGACCCCTATTTCATAACACAGGGGGATGTCACAAGGACAAATGGATGTGGAACCAACCTTGTCAGTAGCACACATTTATAGCTCTTTATGATATATGCGGATGTTAAAATTTTATATATCTATCTTTTGAGTGTTAGTTCTATTAATATGTTAGCTCGATAAGTTAGTCACTTAACTTATTAGGGACAGTAGGTGGTAGTGTATCTCCTTGGTTATATTCAATCGTATGGGCACATTATATGCATCAATGTGATACGAGTATTATATGTATATAGCAAAAGAAGTACGTTGCATTGCTTGCCAATATCCATATCTTTAAATTTGTCACGCAAGTTTCACAATTGGTATTTTTGAAATCGCGGAATACAACCATATCTTAGGTCCACCTTAGGAAGAAATAATCAAGGTTGGTTGGATTTGCCAAAATCCATCCAAAGAAAACAAAGTTAAACAATATTATGATGATGGTATCATTATAAGAAGAAGAAGAAGAAGTTGTATGTTTTTCTGGAAAAAGTTTTGAATGAGAGGAGGAGGAAAGTGTATTGATGTAATATAAAGCTAAAATCTAAGGAGATCTTTGATGCAACTTGAAGGCATGAATCAAGATCTTCATGTTGTCACTTTTGTTAAACCCAATTTAAAAATTTTGCAGTTGATTCTACACCTCAGCAAGATACCAGCAATTATCTTGCACTACACCATGAGATTACTATAGAATTTGCAAGGAAGAAGAGGAGGACGTAAAATTAGCCAAAGCTTTCCAATAGAAAAAGCAATAGACGACTCATGAGTACGTAATCAATTTGCTTACATAAAATTTTTAATGGAAACATTGGGCCCATTCCACAAATCTTATTTTAGAGCATACTTTTATGCGACCTTTTTGCCTGCTGCATCATGCAAAACATAAGACAATATGGACCAACATTCTATATTCATACTTCCACATGGGACTCATTAATGTATTGTTACTCATTGCATTGGTTGGATGGTTAGTTTGGTCGTTTTCTCGTAGCTGGTCGTGTTTGGCTAATTCATTCCTCTATCGATCAAGTTGGCATATGGAAATTCAGCACTTTACCCTATTGCTACATTGAGTTAAACAAAGTTTTCATTTGTAAAGGTAAATATCGTCTAGGATGGGTGGATATCCCCATGTTGATACCTAGATACATGCCATCCAATACGATAACATATTACTTGGTATAAACTACAATATGTCCGACAACCCCCCTTACAATATTGATTCAATACCATTTGATGTAGTAGGTAGACATTGGCTTAAATACGACAAAGGATCAAGTTCAAGTTATTGGTGAATAAGACCACGATCCAGAGAGCACTCATGACATTGTATGTGCGTCTCATAGATTAGTGTTCCCAAAAAATTGTGCCTCTTCAATAAACAAACACAATGAAGGTGCAAAATGTATAGTGTATACACCATATGAATCCAAAAGCAACGAAACCCTACTATGTCAAGAGATTTGAAAGGGAGGGTGTAAAGTAGATATACACTTAAGAAATGTAGAATCACTTCTCAACATCCCGGTTGCTACGACGTTCATCAACTCATGCATAAGTAGGTTTAGAGTAGATTTATACTTAAGAAATGTAGAATCACTCTTGGGCATCGCAGTTGCTACTATCAACTCGTGCATGTTAGGTTTGAAGTAGGTTTAGACTTAAGAAATGCAGAATCACTCTCGACACTCCTCAACATCGCATATTCATCAACTCATGCATAAGTTAGGTTTAGAGTAGGTTTACACTTAAGAAACGTAGAATCAATCCTCGATATCGCAGTTGCTACTACATTCAACAACTCATGCATAAGTTAGGGTTTAGAGTGGATTTACACCTAAGGAATGCAGAATCACTCATCGACATCGCAGTTGCTATTACATGCATCAACTCATACACAAGTAAACATTTGGTGTTGTGTCTTGCTGGATCAACCACTGAGAACGATTGTAGTCACCTCATGTAGGGTCCCATGATAGCTGTGGGTTTTTATTTTTTTATGTTTCATTTGTTTTTTGCATTTTCATTTTTGCAAGGTTTACTATGTTCAAGTGGGCCTATTCATATCAATAAGGTGTCCTTGTTAGGTGCCTAAAGGGCCCCTGTTCTCCAAATCCGGGGGACCCAGTCGAAATGCGGACTGTACTGCGCTACCGCCGGCAGGGAAGCTATGGGGACGCCGGAGAACTGGCAAACTCCGTTTACGTTCTATCTACATATACACAAACCCTTTTCCTCTGTTAAGCTATGCCGGACTACCATAGACTTAACAGCTTCATTATCTACAGGTCTGTAGCAAGATCACCATAGCTTTCCTCTTGTTTTCTAGAGCCGTGTTCCTGGGCAGGCCCGATTGCGATCGATTCTACGTTTTGCGCTTGCTTATCTGCATTTTAAGCTCGATTCAAGTGTTGGGTCACGGACCTCAGAAGGATACAAACCAACGCCGTTTCTTCCAGTGTTTTGACTTGATCGAAGGATTGCATCTCCGTTTGGCAATGGGCAGAGAGCTGAAATTTTAGCTTATGATTGAAAGTTTGGAGTGGACCTTGCATTTTTACTAGCGCAGTGAGTTCTGTCCTCGTACATTGCTTGTAAATGTCGGCAAATGAATATTATAGGTTTCCTTGAAAAGTAGATCTGTAACAAGCTTTGCTAGTTTTTGGAAAGGTATTTGGATAGTAACGTGTCGTTTTTATAGTCTAAATTGGGTGCCGATTGCACATTCTTTATTTGATTATGAACATGCCCGCCAATGCCTGACTATCTATCTTGCAGATTTTTGTGATGGGAGAAGCAGCTCAAGTTCAGAGCCAAAACCCATCGTTGGCTGTAGTCCGGACTTTAGATTTTTCATCCACTGAAGAACTTGATGAAGTGTCTCAGGCCGATGCAGGAGAAATATCATTAGAAAGTATGGAACAGCCCACGACCGGACAGAACGAGCCATTGACTTTGGCGGATGATTATGCCCCTGGCTATCAGTGCCATAGTGAAAGTATCTTGAACTCTCAGATTAATGAAGAAGAAGAGTGTGCTGATGCCAACAAGCCAGCTCACTATGAAGACAAGCCAGCAGGATTTGAAGATTTGCTTTCACTCGCTGAAGAATTCGAGGGCGAGGAAAACTGGGGTCAAGGATTGGCTGATTTAACATCAGTAGAGGGTGTTCCAAAGGAACAAAAGAAAGTTGACCACGTTGAGGTAGTATTTGTCTCGAATCAGATTTGTTCCTAACGTTATGAGGTCATGAATGGTCTGCTCCATTGATTATTTTCTTAAATGTTCTCCTTTTCACCTTCTGTAAAGTAATATTTAAATTTCACAGGAAAATGCATGGATTTTCTTAGCACCAAGAGAAGTTACTTCTGAGGTGGTAGCCTATTGACCTTACTGTGCTTTATGCAGGATAGCCATCCAAAACAAGCTGTTAATAATGGGAAAAAGAAAGATCAACATGTCGAAAGGCTGTTACAAGTTCAATTACAATGTTGCCAAAGTCTTCAAATGCATCGTCAGTGGTTCCTGGGAAAGTTAGCTCAAAAGCCACATTGGAGAAAAGTATATATGGGGCTTTGCGAAAGAAGCCTGAAGACAATACCAAAAAAGTTGAATGCCGTGCTTCAGTTAATGTGAGAGCATCTCGATCAAATTTCACAGTTCCAGAACCATTCTCTCTTGCTACAGACAAGAGAGCATCAATAGTTGTCAGTCCATCAGATGGAGAAGCTGGAAAAGCTATATCTAAAACTCACACGAAGAGCACAATACCTGCTCCAATGTCCAAACGAACACAGGTCTGGTCTTATTAGGAATTTTCTGTCTTTCATTTGCAAGTGATTAACGTTACATTCGTTTATGATAACAGGCTTCTGGTGTCGAGTTGAAGCAATCTACGAATGGCTCTAAAATGGAGAGACCAAAGACGTAAGTCTTTTATACATACAGACAAAACAGCTTCTTTCATGCATGTATGAAATATGAAGGTGCAAGCTTTAATCTCTGGTTACTTGCAGTTTCATGCAAAATAAGCAAGCAAAATCCAGGGAACAAGACAGTGCCAAAGCCCAAGATATCGTAAATGCAAGTGGTTTTAGTCTAAAGTCCCAAGAGAGAGCAGAAAAAAGGAAAGAGGTAAATGTGGCATAAAATATGGAAGCAAAAATGTGCATAATAAAATTGACAGAAGAGTTTTTCTTTCTAAATTTCTTTTGAAAATCTATGGTCACCAATCCTTGAGCCTGTCCTATTAAAATTATTATTGGGGCGCAACCAAAGGAAGAAAATAATCATGTTGATTTGGCATCCAGTGTGAGAGTTTTGGAGTTTTATTATTTGACATTATTCTGGTGCATTGGCTAAAGTTTAGTTATTTCTCATAGATGCTTATACCGTTTGCTCAGCTGCTTGTTGTTAGGGATTTACTAATGATACCTGCTGCTAAAAGAAGTAGCAGTGGGTTTATGCTTTACATGTGGTGTGTCCTGCAATCTAATTTGGACAGTTATGTTGCATTTGCAGTTCTATTCAAAGTTGGAGGAAAAAATAAGCGCTAGAGAAGCCGAAAAAACACAAATTCAAGCTAAAACGCAGGTTTGCTTTTGCTATTCATATTAGCTATGCAACATGGTCTTTTTGTTATTTATATTTGTATGCAGATGGGCTGAAGGTTTGCTCGAATTTATATGTGTACATCTTACATGCATGATAGTTTAGCTTGAGTATGTTGGTTAAACCTTTTTGGTGTACGACAGGAAGAATTGGAGACTCAGATAAAGAACTTGAGGAAAAACCTGAACTTCAAGGCGACACCAATGCCAAGCTTCTATCAAGAGGCTCCTCCACAAAAAGTTGATATAAAAAAAGGTTGGTGTGAAATTGTTTGTTTCTGCGAAAAGTGATCCAATCCATCATTACTTTGCTTTTGGTTGTAGATTCCTCCAACACGTCCAAAATCACCTAAATTGGGGCGGCGCAGTAATGGACAAGTTAGTGTTGATGGATCTCCTAAAATTAATAATACTGCTGGAAGTACAGCACCTAAGTTGAGGCTTATTGATAATGTGAAGAACCCAGCAACAACAAAATACACAAGGACAGGAAGAGTGAAGGTCAGTGGCAAAGTGGAAGGGGATAAACCCAAACAGGGATCTATGTTGTCAGCATCAGTAGTTTCCGATTTGGATAGTGAAAAGAAAAAAGAAGATGACACTTTTGCAGCAAAGCATATGCCTTTCTGTAACACTCTTGAAGGTGCAGATGTCTTAGACTCACAAAGTGATGCTCCTTCAACAGTCTCTACTAGAACCACAGTGGACAGTGTTGATGCTACATCAGAAACCTGTGCTGTTAACAATGGAGGCCAGCATTTGGTACCTGTTTCAAACAGTCTGCTTGATGATGATGAACAAGACAGTGCTCCGTGTCGTGTTCACGTTGGAAGTCCTGAGATGTTTTTTTGCCCAGAAAATGGTGAAAGCCTTCTGGTTCCCGTGTCTAGTGCATTGCTTGATGATGATGATGGAGAGAGCATTAGTGTCTTGGATGATGCCCAATCTGTTTATTCTGGAGGAGAAACTGGAACCAGTTCTGAGACATCAAGAAGTCACGAGGTTGCCGCAGACTCTGAAGATATGTTGCAGTATCAATCTCTATCAATTAGTGCTTCCCAGTTCGATGGCAGTGATCATGGTGTCTCAAACAGTGATATAAATGATGTTCGAGTATATATCAGCGAGGATTTCAGAAGGGCTGCACAATCAAACTAAGGTATTGTTGTGGATGTAAATGATGATTAGTTTGCAGGAGGTAGAAGTAAAGATGGTAAATGCAAACGGTATGTATCCTTACATGGTTTGTGACGAGATATGGTCATTGCCATTACCATCTTGCTTTTTCTCTGGCTGCCCTAGTTGCCCTTTTTTTTTGTGGATATCATATTTTGGCCATTACAACTAAAGAAATTGCGCTCCTTATTTCTCAAAATAAGCTGTCATTCTTGTGCTAACACTTCTGATAAGGCACGGAGTAATGGACTATTGCAATAGAATTGTTCTATATTTCTGTATAAATCTTATAGTGTAGTAATAATTAGTAATTTTTTTGATTGTATGTATATGAGCGGTGCTGCAGTGTTGGGAAATCTTAGACCCTACTTGGAAAAAGCTTCCGATGTTTCTTTTAAGTAGTTGGATATTTCATGCTTCCAATTGGAAATTTATATGTCCTTTTAGAAATATACATGAAAATTTATTGGATGCCATGCACTGAACCAGAAATTTTGAGTTCTGAACCTTACCCTGGAGTTTGCGTAAGGTGGTCAAGAAATGCTGACTATATTTGGCCTTCTCCCATGCCTTAATGGTGCTCACGGGCAGTCAAATTCACTAAATAAATTTGAAAAATTGTACTAGTTCATGGCATATGGGATGCCATTTTGGCATGTACCGGTGGGGTCCCGCGACCGGAGTTTGCGGGGGCGGGTCACCGGTGCATGCGAATAACGAACCGCCATGGCTTGACAATATGGTATTTGGGGAGCCAAAAATTTCCCTTTTCCTCCTTCAGCGATGGCGCCTTGAGAGCAACGTAGGCGATGCAATGATGGGGTTTGTAGGCGATGTTCGAGCTTTGCAGTGATGGCTTTCTTCTATGTTATCCTTTCTTCTGTGCTATCGACTTTCTTCTGTGCCCAAAACTCTGTTTCCTTAGCCGATGTAAGCCCCATTTCCTTTCTTCTTAGCGGCAATGAGTTTTCGCTAGAGGCGGAGGTTTGCGGCAATAGGTCGAAAAAGGGGTTTGAGGTCAAGGGTTGCATCGCTTGAAAGCGGACTTGAAAGGGTTTACGTGCATCGGGGAGCTTTTTCTAGACCAGAGCTTAAATATGGTTCTAAAGATTTCACAGGAGCTTTTTCCAGACCGAGTTTAAATATGATTCTAAAGATTTCACAATTGGCGGAATTCTTTCTTCCTTTCGACACTAAACTTCCTTTCGAGATCCTTTCTTCTTCTTCTTCTTCCATTTTCTGCAGCAAAAAAAGGGAGATTCAGAGCTATAGATATGTCCAAGCTAAGGTTACCGCCATTTCCACAGGCTAGATAAGTCGGCCGGATTTAAGCTATGGCTTTGTCTAAAGAATCAATCGAATGAAAAAAAAGCGAGTAACTGCTTTGGAAACCGGACATGCGGAATGGTTAGGCCAAGATACCGATACGCAATGGAATGGTATGCCACATGACATCACCAGAATAACCTAACGCCAAATTTGGCGACCCAAGTACATATTGTAATCTTGCTCTATGCTTAGAATCCTGATTATGCTTAGCCCACTTGCAAAGCACAACTCTGCCTTCCTCATCATGTCCCCAATTAAAAAGTACCTCCCCAATTATAGTTAAGAATTAGTATAATGACGTGTGCTTTTGATTGAGTAGAATAGAATAGAATAGAATAGATTTTTAAGCGTCCACGAGGAACCCGATTGGCCTATGGGACCCAAACAAAAGAAGCGACAAAGCGCATGCGTGGGATTAAAAACCCCCTCGAAGGGTTTTGAGGAAAAACCTTAGCGATAATAAGTATCTTTGGCCTGCTATCTACAATTGTATAGGACAGTTCAATACGAATCGGGAGGATACAAGCGAGCAGGTGCATCCATAACCTCACGGAGGTATGACCCCAACAAACCCCGCGGCTGGCGTATTTAATAACTCATGCAGCGGTTGGCGGGCACTAGTGTCGAACATCTGGCTCTCGGATATGGGCAAGCGGCGAAGGGGCAGAGATCTAGAGGGCATGACATTCATCCTCAATGGTGCCACGAAGGGTGGCAACAGCTGGCAAAGCCTTTCCTCCCGTGCTTCCGAGCCCAACATCCTGTCTCAATATGGAGACGATGTGCACCCGTGCGAATGGAAGATATAAGCTTGCGCTTCTTCATGGGCAAATGGATGTACAAGTACTGGTGTGGGCCTCTCGTGAGCCTAGGATTGACTTGCTGCTGATAGTGTGCCAGCTTAACGCGCGTCAGAGCATCTGCATCCCAGAGCTTGCGAAGGAAAGTAGCATCTAGGTACATCCTAAGTGCCTTGTGATCTTTCTTTGTCCTTACATGTACGTATTTGTTTGCCTATACACCCCAGCGTGAGAACCACTAAGCTTGCTTGTCCTTCCAGCAGGCTTTGAGGCATTGGGGACCCATCGCCATGGCCAAAGCAAGGTTGGGCAAACGTGTATCACCCATAGCGACCACCTTCTGGAAGTAAATGATATGGCGTTCCAATGCAGCCCGTTGACGGGGTAGAAAACTGTCTCACGGAGTAGGATGCGGTATGGGCGTGGACTTTACCCCAAGGGCTCGTGCCAAGAAGGCTTTACGCACTGTGGAGGTCATTCGGTGTTGAGGATATCACCGGACCCCACTTACGCCCCATAGAAGAGGACCGGCTCGACCAAGGCCGAAACAAGTGTGATTGGTGGTCCCGGGCATACAAAGTACGCCTTGTGGTTGTTGTTACGCATGGCATATAGTGCTTTCCAACCAGCCGTGACACGCAGCGATGGCGGCATCCTAATGGGTGGTAGCGAGAGAACTTCGATCTGTAGCGGACCTAGCAACCTAGCACCAACGTTAAGATGCAAATGCGTTGCCATTATATAAGAGTGCATTTTCAATGGTAAAATAAATGATTATGTGCTAGGAATACATGAATGCAATGTGTCCATTCATGCAGTCTGTGCATGCATGCATGCAAGGGCATTGCTAGGTTATATAAGCGCAACAATATTATTCTTGATTTCGGGGGAAGGAGTTTTCCATGGGAAAGAAGTCTTTTTTTGTGTTTAGGGTTGCCAATGTGTGCATAGCATGGAAGTGATGCTTGAGGGAGATTAAGTTACAGGTATTGTGTTTCATTTTGGTAACCACATCTTATAATGTAGATGTGATCTTGTAGTAGTATACTCTGGTAGCAAGAAAATTTAGAATAAGCAGTGCATGATATATAATGCCTATGATATTCAGGGAAGGTTCATCTCACCATATCGGATGAATAAGATTCTTGATGTGATGTTAGGTGCATCCTTTTGAAGCTAAAATTGAGAAAACTAGGCAACATCCATATATTGATATCCAGTGGTAAAATAACAATAAGTTGCTAAGTTGATAGCATTCAGGATGGTTGGATACGGTTACAACACGGTGGTTGTAAGACAAATTTTGAGAATGCTTAGATATGGTTATAAAATAAGATTGACATGACAGTTAGATTGAAGCTCATGTGTAAATAGCAGATGTATGACGTAGAAGGAAATGTCATGATTACATCATGGTCTTACTTGAGGTTTATAAAGTTGTTGACCCTAGGGTTATGGCTAGAATAGTCGGTGATAGCCTTGAAAAAGTTCTTGGCCTTGAAAAATTCTTGGAGTATAAGAAAGCACTTAATGGAACAAAGTGGTTAGGTTATGCATTTATATTTAGAGAATGATATCCACTTAAATTATGGCAGATTGAAGAATTGATTGGCCAAGATTAAATAATGTTATCCATCTTATGGATAAGGAAGATAAGATAAGATAAGATAAGACGAATTTTTACGTCCACGGGAATAGAGGAATAACATATTTAATCGTGGTAGTAGGTAAACAATGAAGTTGAATGAAAGTGTTGTCAGATAAAGCCCAGACATGAGATAAAGGCAGAGGGGAATGTATAGACATGGGGAAGTGCCATTTTTTGAAAATCTTAGAATGTAATAGAAGAGTTGTAAGCACATCTAGTAATGGTGCTTCCATGTATCGTAACTATTTGGCATGCTAGAAGTGATTGTAAATTAATGGAGGGATGGTGATTGCATTACTTGATTAAGGATATACTCAACCGATTGAAGTTGTGAACGGAATACATGAAGTAAGAGCTTCATTGAAATTAACGGCAATTGGTGCCTATAAAATCTTGTTGAAAGACAAACCAGTGTGATGGGGTAATATGTATGGAAGTAGGCTAGATATAGAGGTTGAGTGTATAGCCTAGGATACTTCAATGTCATTGGATGAACTCGTAGAGGAATTCTCTGTACCATGGGCTATAATTCTTATGGGATCCCTTGTATCAACTTAAGTATGTTACCTAGCTATAAGATACCCAGACTGGGGGACTTGATTATGTATTTTGCTTGTTACTTTTTGGATTTGGCCACGCAAGAAGTCTCGAAAGATTACATGTCTAGTTCGACCTGAGTATCTCTTTGGAATGATGGGTTTTTTTTTTCTATGGCACGTACCTTCTTTATGAAAAGTTGCATTAACTGCATTACGTTATTATATTGAATTGGATATGTATGTTCCTCTTTCCCGTTTGTTGTTATTGATGCATAGAGTATACTCAATGTTATTAATATTTGAGTTAGTTCTAGACTCGGCGGTATGTTAAATTGAATGTTAGAAGGGTCGTGCATTGGAGCTATCTAATATGTATCTTTCCTTTAGCTTAAATTACTTGTATGAAGCTAGCTTTGAACTTTCAAGTTTGGAGAGGCATCATCTTGGATTGGAAGGCTAAGCAATTGTGTTTGACAAGGATGGGTCAGTTCTAAGGGACAAAATTGTATTCATTTGGGAGTATGTTGAATTGAGGATTAAGATATGAAGGCATAAAGGGAAGAGACCCGAGGAATTAGGAAGATGTCACAAAGGGAAATACAAACTGGACTTTTCATGAGTGCTCTAAGATGCACCCATGAGGACATGGGTTGAATTTTTGGAGGAGAGACTGTAACGGACCTAGCAACCTAGCACCAACATTAAGATGTAAGTAACGTTGCCATTGTATAAGAGTGTATTTTCAATGGTAAAATAAATGATTATGTGCTAGGAATACATGCATGCAATGTGTCCATGCATGCAGTCTGTGCATGCATGCATGCAAGGGCATTGCTAGGTTATATAAGCGCAAAAATATTATTCTTGATTTCGGGGGAAGGAATTTTTCCATGGGAAAGAAGTCTTTTTTGTGATGGTGGAACATTTTGGAAGGCGATAGATTGCAGCGGATTGCTGAAGGAGCAGGGTGTGAGCAATACTCTGGGAGCATGTTGGAGTGCAGAGGAAGCAAGCGGGATTCTATGTGGGGATCAACTTACACCTGGGGTTTCTAGTGTAGTATCTCTGTGCTTAGTTGATATTGGTGGAATTCATAGTATTGTGATTTACGTGTAGTATAATTCTTTGATATAGACCTCTGGGGCCGGAGTCTAGATGCGATGGTCTAGACTCACGGTTATTGCACAGTGCTATGTAAATGGTATTATTTGAACATCGGGCATTGGTACCGTATGGTACAACGTCATGCACAGTTAAGTGGTCCTCCAATGCTGGACGCAGCGTGGATGGGTGTGTACACACGTGGTTACCCCATGTCACTGGCCTGATCAGCTGAGTTGACCTTGCTCAGACCCAGAGGAATATTTGTTGCAATATTGATGCTATGATTGCTTGATTATTATATATGTGGTCTTCTTGTTGGAATTAAGTTGCATTGGTTATGCTTGTTGGACTAGTAACTTGGATTGCAGGGGCGAGGCTATGGTAAGGCTAGGTTGCTGTTCTAGGTTAATGCTTTGTATTGCTGATGCTAGACATCCTAGATCCCCGATCCCCACTTAGTCCGTGTGACTAACCCCGTGGTTGATGGTGTAAGCAGAGGTGCGAGATGCTCCGGAAAGTAGCCAAGCTTCGGAATGGCGAGAGTAGAAGTGTGTGATTGCTATTCAATAAACTTGATTATTATTACCATTATTATTATTATATATGGGCTTGAAGCTATAACTATCAAGAACATTCATTGTGTGCGGGGATATTGCTGAGTAATGGGCAAGTATATGTTTGGGACCTTAGAATATGTATAAAGATTAAATTCTTTACCTAAGTATGCATGTATCAATTTCTTGAGTCCCAGAGGTTAAGTAGATCAACGATAGAGATCGATGGGATCTCGATTCTAGAGAGGTTAGCGGCGGGCCCGTCCTGGCCCGATCCCCAAGTACCTGTAGGTCGGAGCCACCTCTACATCTTGTCCCTGGTAAGTGAATGAGGGAAGCCTTGGCTGACGGGATGATGAAACTAGCGGCACCTAGTTTTTGGCCAAGTTAACTTCGCATGCCGGTGAATCGGCAAAAATGTCAAAAGCATCCAGGTGACATTGCATGTCCTCTGGAGTATAGGCCAGGAGGTTGAAATCGTCAGCATATATGAGTTGCCGGATTGTAAAGAGGAGGGAGATGGATTATTGAATCGTTTTAGCAATGATATTTCCTCATGAGGTTGCATAAACGTGAACAATATTGTTAAAGCGATAGAGGTTGTATAGTAGATAACGTTACAATGGTTTTAGCATTGGCATTTTTTCATGTGGTTGCATAAAGGGAACATTATTGAAGGCGGTTTTAGCAATGACATCTCCTCATCGCCATTAACAACCAACTTGCTACCACGAAGTCTTGCGGCTTTACTATACAACTAAAATTTTGCTTCTAAGCCTTTGACTATTCCAATTCAAAGCGTATTTGAGGGTATACCCAAAAGTCTAGGTGTTGTAAAAGTCACGGGGTTTGTCATGCGACTAAAAGAGGTAGCCGTTTGTATATAATTAGCTATATATAATGTCCATAGCCAATAAGGACCTATAATTTTGAGAAATACCTCTACATGGAAATTATTTGCGAATATAATTAGCAACTTTCCCATGTATCGAAACCCTCACAGGCGGGGCTTTCGACCCAGCCACTCAGCGATTGACCATATCTTTACGCTTTGCGGGCGATTGAAGACGGCGGAATCATCGGCTGGACTTGTATTCTTTGCTTTGTGGACTTCGCAAAAGGCTTTTGATCTGGTCCCAGGGAAAGGCGTGGGCTAGAGCTGCGTCAAGCTGGGGCTCCGCGTCATCGCGAGAATGCCATATCTGAGGTTGTATGAGAGTTGTTTTGGCAAGATGCGTGCCGACGGGCCAAGCATTCACTAGTAGTATCGGGGTCAGCCGGTTGCCCCCTCTCGCCAACACTTTTGGCCTCTACATTGATCGGTTAGAGCCACGGGCTTCGCGAGCATGGGGGGATGGCATACGGCTTTGCACCAGGTCATCGGCCGGCTCATCTATCGCGGACGATGTTGGCCTGCTGGCCCACACCCAAGCTATCGCGATCTCACTGGATGCCCTAGACACATTTTGTCGACTCTGAACATGCGCGTCAATCTGGCCAAGACCAGGGTGGTTCTCATATCCTCTTCCGTCACCCCATGCCCCCTGCACTCACATATCGGGGGGCGGCTTGTGGGCGCCACGCCCACCTACAAGTACCTAGGGGTGGAGTTCCCCTCCTCGCTCTTGGGGGGCGTCTATCCGCTTAAGGGTGTGGCCGGAAGCGCTTTATGCCATGCAGAACAACGGTCACCAGGCGAGCTATATGATTGGGGCCATCGGTCCGGTCCACATCTGTTCAGAACGCGGTCGAACTGTCAGACATGCGGGGTCGAGGGTTTGGGGCGATGGTCGTCTCTTTGGCGACTGGAATGACTTGGAGCAGGTCACGCGAAGGCATTTTGTACGGGCACTTGGGGTGAAACCTTGGTCCCCTATCGATTCTCCTAGCAGGAAACTGGATTCTTCGCAGTGGGCAGCCCCTTGATAGACACATCGTCTATTTTTGAAAGTGGTTACTATGGGTGATGCTTTCGGCTCCCGCGACTGGGCTTACTTTGTGGCCATGAGTCCTTGGGCTTAGGGCCCTGTTGGAGGGGTAAGAGAGATCGGTGGTTCGCCCGGATGGAGCGTCTTGGGAGCCGATGCGTACTGGTGGTAGCGTGACCCGATCGTGGCGACTGCGGGAGTACCTAGATGCTTGTTTCCTTGGCAAGCTCACGGGACCCCATTGCTCTAGAGCAGGTCAAAATGGCCCATTACAAGGAGCACATCAACCCGTGTTAGCGGGGCCACAGCTCTACACGCATTCCCGGCTGCCCAAAAAGCCGCGCAGACTCATTGCCTCCATTCGCCGAGGTGCCCACCATCTTCGCATCGAGGCGGGCGGTGGATTGGGAGCCCCGCCGTGACGAGCTCTGTCGGTCTTTGTCAAGCGGGTGCCATTGAGGATGAGTCTCACACTTTCGAGTTGCCGGTGTTGGTCGGATCAGGGCGGATCGGCTCCCTTATGCGGCCGGACGTGCCCTTGCATTTGCTGATGAACACCTGCCGTCGTCGTGCGTGCCACAGGGTCATACATCCGAGGAGATGCTTGGACTGCGCGGGTCACATTTGCCCCCCCTTTGGCTGTCCGTGACTAGGCACTCTGGGGTGGTGCATGGATTGTATATATTGGGATGTTTTGCATTTTATATGATTAGCTTACGGTTTTGCCGGCCGGTGATTCTTTCGCCGCGGTTTTCCCTCGAAACCGCGCCGGGGGGTTTTTAATCGAGGCGATAATCCGCTTGCTGCGTTTTTGTATTGGGTCCCATAGACCGATTGGTCTCCGTGGACGATAAAAGTACCTTCCTTCCTTCCTTCCTTCCTTCCTACATTTATGTCCTTGCAAACAACAAAAGAAGCCTATTACTGTATAGGATTACAAAACCTCTGCCTCAAAGGGTTTTAATGGAAAATCTTGACAATAAAAAGCTCGTTGATGAATTTGTATATCGGTACATATCAATGTATTGAAGGCAGACGTAGTTGGGCTCGTTGGTCAAGGACCTCCCTTATATAAAATGCTAGTGCCATCACTGCAGGCATCTGCAAAAGCACATATAGCAGTCGATTAGGTGTAATCAGACCGACATATCATGCTCGAATAGTCGTAAATGCTGGGTAGATCTGAAGAGTATAATATCCATTTTCAATCGTTTTTATTTGGCAACATTGACATATCCAATTTTCATGCTTTTCGCGGGCCCATATGCTTGTCTCGGTTTGGAGATAGTATCTTGCTCTTCTTACTTAAAAAGGAGGCTACGTCCCAGCGGCTGCCATGTAAAGAGAAGCACCTTATACATCAATTATTGAGTTAGAGGCATCATAAACAACAATTTGTGAGGCCTTTATAGGTTACAAAAATGTGAAATTTTTTACATGTGTAGTCAAACTTGACTCATGAAAATATCTTATGTTTTAAAAATGACTTCTACGCGCTTACAGTGGCATCTATCTAACTACAATTATGTTCCATATAAAGTGAGGGGCATAACCCCTACAACTGCAATTATCAGAGAAAAAACTAGAATTACGTGTGGTTTTTTGAAAGGCTCTGTTATGGAACTCTGGTGGGATGTAAATGTATGGAAGAAGATGGCAGAGAACTTGCCTCTCATAGTAGAAGTCGGTGTCACGAAAATGGTGCCATGGTGTTGTCACGAGGATATTCATAAATGCAAGTACTTTGTCTCTATATACCATCTACTCTTGGTTCCACATCCCCTCCCATTGCCAAATGGATGGCAATTACAGATCCCAAAACCCATGTGGGCTCGCACATGGCACTGTCTTTGGGATAAGTTGCTCCATCCTAAAGTTTCTGTACTTTAGTGGCAAGTCCTACACAGGTCTTTGCGTGTAAACACCTTGCAACATCACTACGATCCTCGCAACTCTGCAATATGTCCACTTTTCCTTTCAAATGTTGAAACACTTAATCATTGTCTCTTCTCTTGTCCAGAAGTTCAACCAGCATGGTCCTGGTTTCAAGCATTATTTAACAGTACACTGGATTGCCAATCTGTTCTCCTAGCGTCCTACCCAGATGCATGGGCCCCAGATAAATGGAAGGCATTTCATTTCGGATCTGGTTGGTTACTGTGGTCAATCTGGGAGCGTCATGAGCTGCAAATTTTCCAAGGCATTTATTCACCAGTTCGTAGAGTCATTGTTGTAGCATAGGCTAAGATACTAATGGCTTATGACTCTTCCTCCCTGGGGGAAGAAGTGAGAAGCTGTATTTGGATTCAGTATCTCCAAATTAATTCTTATCATTAGTCTCATATGCTAGAGTAAGTACATAATGCTTCAGGCTCGTGTTCTGGGAGCATTGTCTTGTGCTTGCACAACTAGATGAGATTTGTACATCTTTTAATGTTTATTTGTGACTAATAAACTTGCTTTCCATCCCAAAAAAAAAAAAAAAACCTTTTTTGTCTGTTAAGACCATAGGAAACAACAGACTTAGGCCTTATAGTTCCGTTTGGAAAAATAAAACCCTACAATTGCAATCCTAGAAATAGACAAGGTGCTATCTAGATCTAGGCCCTGATAAGGATATTCAAGAAAAAACGAGACTAAAATCTGTCACGGGACAATATACAAGGTCAACTATGTACAATCAACGAAAATTTGTATGCTAGAATCAATTTAAGAAGAATATAAACGAATAAACCATAATATTACCAAAGTTAAATCTAACAAGATACAATGTCATTGATAATCATATAGTCTATCATGGTATTAAATAAGTAACAAAGTACAAATCAATTAAGGCAAAGACAAAAAATCAGTCAGCAATTTTTCGAAATCACATGATCATTCATATTTGCACTAGTTTATGTATTAAAGGCAACCTAGTTCAAAAAGTCATCCAGAGTATAAATTCCCATAGCACAAAAGATCACATGTTTTTAACCAAAATACGAACCATAGTATTTCCAGCATCTTTCATGTTCTTAACAAGATAAAATTTTAAGTTTTAACAGCATAACCCATGAATACGTCAGCATAAGTATATAAACCAACATCAGCAAGAAATATAATATCATAAGTTTAACACCTAAACAAGAGACATAGTAGTATAAAGTTGTTGTCTCAAAACAGAGAATTATAAGGTCTTGTAGCTCTGATTCAAAACTTCAGCAAGGTTTTAGAAAGCACCACAAAGTAGAGGTCACATCCAATTTGTCCGTTGAAAACAAGTGAAATGGAAGGATAGACTCGGTTACCTGCAGCAAAACCATTTGAACATTAGCCTAAAAAGGGTAAAGCCAAAAGTTGCCAACAGGTAAGCTTTGAATCTATCCGGCTTAACGCCCTTTACCACACATAAGTACACATATTTGAAACTTATAGTAAATTTCCCTAGTATTTTAGATCCGGTATATCCAAAACAGAATCAGATATGTAAGTATTTCTAAGTGGATCGAATAAACCATACAAAGTTAGCTTATAAGAAAATCAGTGAGGTATTAAGGTGAACTCATCCTAAATATCTTATCTTGTCATTAAAGACCAGTTTCCTCCTGTAGAGCTACTACGAAAAACAGAATACTATACTGCAAGCATTCTTCTATATCACTCAGGATTATCCATGGTCACAACCTATCATGCTATAAAGCTTAAAAGGCATCCTATCATGGTAGAACAAATTATAACAAGTGTTCTAGGTTAAATGTTCAACTGCTCAAAAGCTTGACTAATCAAACCTGGTTGAAGCCGTTGAGGTTGAGATCAGCATTAATAGGCTCCGGATTATCAAGACTATTGCCCGTAAAGCTGTCTACAACTATGATTTCCGGTGCCTTTCCCTTATCTTTGCCCTTCTCAAGGAAACCAGTGAAACTGTCATTACGTTCTTGCACAATTTGTGCATTGCTGCCCATATTCTCTTGTCTGCTCTCATTGCCAGCATTGTTGCTAAGCCCCATAGCAGGCTTATGGAAATCAAAAATTTTTCTTCTCTTTTCAGCTTTATTCTTCTCCATTTCCAGCTTAGCTACGGTGGATCTATTTAGACCACCTTTCTTTCTTCCCATAAGCCAGTTTCCGGCTACCAAGGTATAAATAAGAACCCTAGATCTCAGAATCAAGTGCACCCTAAAAAAAATTTTCCACGTACCGGTAATAAACCTAGTTTAGAAACCCTAAAATGCAAATAGGTCGGATCCATCCGTTGATGCTTCATATTGCTGCTTCATATTGCATGCATAGACTGCCGATATGTACATCGGCCGCCATGCTCATGTATAAGCCCTAGAAACCAGAAATAAGAGGATTATTTACCTATTTTTTTTAACAAACCATGGTTCGAAAAACAAATAGGAGGTCGCTTTCGGCCAGGCCTAGTTGTTGTCATGCGTAGTGCACTTGTTCAGTAAGTTGGCTGTTTGGCTATCATTTGATACCATGTACTCATTGACATCATAGTCATTTCTATCCATAGTCTTTATTTTTCAACTCTGTGCTAGTTCCTTCAACTGTATGATAGATTAACTAGATTTATGAGCAGATATGTACAATGACTGCAATAAAAGATAAGTAGGTATGTAATCTTTGGAACATACTCGATCATAGTTATAGTGAGAATTGCCTCTACTTTTTAGAAATCCTATTTGTAATAATCCACATCAGAGGGACCTATCAGACAGCTAGAGCAAGCCCAATAACTATCCTGTGAGGCCATCTAAACCATTAACAACCATTTTCAATATTTGTGAGATTTAGGCCAACCTATTATTCCCAATAGTCTAGTGTCATATGCTACACTCTTCAAGTTGCTGTCCATCACAAGTTTCAGCAGTGTGCACTCCAGTGTTGTGCACATTATACAGTCAACATCTCTAGATATTCACAAAAAAATCCTGCCACCTTCCGTAGTTCAGGGGGCCCCTTTCTTTTTTAACCAAATTTTTACATCCTACGCAGAATGTAAACCATATTACAACAGGGAGAGTAGGGCCCTGTTACAACACAGGGACCCAACCCTCCCCATACATATTACTACTCTAATAGTGAGAACAATGTCACAACAGTGAAAAAGGGCTTACAGTAAATTTCTGAGAGTCCTTGTTAAGTCGTCAATGTCATAGGGCAGCCCTGGAAAACTGTTCTGTCTTAGCGTTCTTGAACACAATTCTAATAATGTCTGTTTTGAGAAATCCATTGTTACAGAAGGCCATAATTAAGTCTAAGACCTCCTCTGCAGCAGTTATTGGATCTGAATGTGCGTATACATAAGGAAAGATCTGAGAAATGATGACTTTACAAGCTTGTCCATACGGCCTACACCCCGAAGATTTGATGAATTTGCTGACCTTGAAAGGAAGCTTCACCCTTTTATCATATCTTGTATAAGAGAACAAGCCCTTGTTGTGATCACTAACGGTTATAGAGACATTTAGGAAGTTAACTTTATGTCCCAAAGCAGAACCTTTTTTATACTCGGTTTCATCTTTTATTCCAATGTGTTCCATGTTATAAATGGAGCAGGAAGTCCCTTTGGAAAAGAATTCACTTACATTACCGCCATTGATGATATTCAAGTCATCTATATATCTGGAAACATGCTGAAATCTGGGTATATCACTTAATCTGTTAAGATGTGTCAGTTTTCTAATAAACCTCAGCTCGTACCAAGCCAAATACATGTTGCACCAAGCAGGACTGCAGGAGAACCCCATGGGTATGCCCTTGCTTTGCCTCCTAATATAATTCCCCATTTGTAAGAAGCAATGGCCAAGAAGCCATTTATTAATTATTTTGAAATTCTCCTTTTTCACCAATATCTTCCTGTTATACACATCCACACTGAATTTTTCCCATTTTGTGCAGTAAGTCCCCAATTACTTTTTTATCACAAGCTGTGAGAGTGGTTTCTTGTATTTCATGAAATCCCATACTAAATCTGCAACATCATCTATTATTTCAGAAATACCTTCTTCACCAAAAAGTGGAATATTTTCATAACATCTAGTTATGTCTGCAGCAAATACATTTTTGATATTCTTGGGAAGGTTCAAAACTACATCGTATGAAGAATTAACCATCGGGTTGACTTTCTCCTTTAGCCAAACTCTAATATCAGCAGTGTTCCAGTTGCAAACATCAGGCCAGATAGCCATAAAGTTGTTTAGAATGGCGTTAAGAAATCGCCACATCAGAAAATCGTATTGTGTGCATTAAGTAATCAGCGGTACTCCCCTTTATGGGCCTTGTACAAACCAAGCAAATATGGTAGTTTGTCCGTGTTAGGTTCAGGAAGTAACAGCAGGCTATTAATATCTTTAATGCACTCCAGCTTGATCTCACAAGGGGTTGGATAGAATCCTTCGAGTCATTCTTTGTTTAGTGCAATCTAAAGCCATATCAAAATATGTTTTTGGCAGATGAATGAGGCATTGTTAATTGCCTTGTCTAAACCAGAGATATACAAATTCTGCCCGAGCCAAGTAAGATTCTTTTTAACATCCCCATCATCCCAAAGATATCTCTTGGGCGGGATCAACTTTTTGAAACTAGTAAATCTTTCTTTTGCGAGAATCCATAAACGGTTTTTGATATGTTGTATCCCATCCTCATTGATGTGTAACAACTGGAAGTGGTGAACCATAAAGAATTGATCACAGGTTTTTTCAAAATCTTCCATGAACTTTTCAATGGACACCGCATTATCCGGAATATGATTCAACCCATTAGCAAAGGCTGCTCTAAGTTTTGGACAGTGTATAATCTGCAAATCTGTCGTACGTGGGTCAATAAATTTAGCCAAGCTGGAATTTTTACAAGGACACTTATTAGGCCTGTCATCTACAAAAACGTTGCATGGCTTGTAAACTTTGTCAATAACTTGATTCCCATATCTCCAGCCAAACAAAGTATAATTTAGAATTTCATTTGCTAAGTTAGGTAAAGTATCTTGTAAGACTTCTTCAAACACATCCCTGATAGAGAACTTCTCCAAAGATTTCGAAAAGAAAGTACTGTGTACAATCTTAACATCCTTATCATTTTTTGCAGTCACTAAATGCCTCTTATGATTGCAGTCCCTCACAATGAGTCTGGTATTGGTACACTTCCGTTCCACCTAAAAAAAATTTTTTAGGGGTTAGAATTTGGAATATAAAAAAGTCTGGATTGTATGTTAGATCCAATTGATTTTTGGATGATGGTTCATATCAAGACAAAAAAAGTCCTGTTTTATAGTAGAATAGAATAGAATATGATTTTATCGTCCACGGAGACCAACTGGCCTATGGGACCCAAGTACAAAGAGAGAGCAGCAGGCGTATTATTACCAGGATTAAAAAACCCCCGCCCCAAAGGGTTTTCGGGGGAAAAACCTTAGTAGCAATAAGGATCTTTGACATCTTGCCTGATTATATACATAATCACAAATACGGATGAGGTTAATGTGGGACAAGGGGGCATAAGCGAGTCAGGTGTATCCATTACCTCCTGAGGTCTGATCCCAACAAGCTTACGAGAGGCCGTGCTCAATAGCTCATGCGGGGCTTGATGGGGCACAACTAACCGAAAGCATACCGAGGCGGATATGCTCATCGCCCGGACAGGCACGGAGGGCGTGACTTTCATCCTCAATGGCCACGGTGGCAAACGGCGGCCGGACTCTGTCCTCCGCGGCTCGAATCCATCTCCCTGTCTCAATGCGGAGGTGGTGTGCACTGTCTTGAATGGAAGCAATCACCCTACGGCTTTTCATGGGTAGATGGGTGCGCGGAGTAGTGGTGTGGGCCCCTCGTGAGCATGGGATTAACTCTTTGTCGATAATTTGCCACCTTGACATGTGACGGGGCCTCTGCATCCCAAAGCTTGGCCATGAAGCAAGCATCAAATCTTTGCTTCAAGGCAAGCGTTCCTTCGGTGTATGCCTTTGGTCCACATCGTGTGCCTCGCACATTCCATCGCGAGAACTTTGGGCTTGCTTGTCTTTCAAAGGGGCTTTGAGTCATCAAGGGCCCATCGCCATTGCCAAAGCAAGATTGGGCAGCGGGCTTCATCCATAGCCACCACCTTACGGAAGTAAATAATGTGACGTTCAAGCGCGACCCTCAGAATGGAAGGAAGCTTTTGTCTCCGGAGCAAGATCGATATGGAATCGTGGATTTCACTCTGCCCGGGCCAAGAAGGCCTTCACGTACTGCTCTAGATCGTTCCAAGTGGTGAGGGATATCAGCGGCCCCCACACTTCGCCCCATAGAGGAGGACCGGTTCAACCAAGGCCCCGAACAAGTGTGCTGGTGACCCCATGCATCTGGCTACGCCTTGTGACTATTGTTTTGCATTGCATCTGAGGGCTTTCCGACTGCGGTGACCCATAACGATGGATGCATCCCAGTGTGTGGTAGTAGAAAACTCAATGCCCAAATACTTATAAGACTGAGCCACCTCCACTACCTGCCCCTGGTAAGTGAATGAGGGAAGGCGTGGGTGCCGGGATAATGGGACCAGCAGCACCCTCGTCTTGGCCAAGTTAACTCTCATGCCAGTGAATTGGCATGAGAGTATACACCAAGTACAATTCGGTAAATAAAAGTTTTTTTTATATATCTCTGATACACAACAAGCCATGGAAAAACTCTTTCCATAAAAACCCATGGCTAGTAGGATGTTAATATTAGAGTATAACGAATACAAAATGACATTATAACCTATTAACGATACGAAACCAGATCCAAGTACATAACTGAACGTATAAATTCAGATAATAAAAATTAATCTATACATACCCGGTAGCTCCTTTATAGTCCAATTTGACAGAAACGCTCTCCTCTAGCGAAATAACATGGTTTCCACCTTTTGTGACCGAAAACTGATCATCATTATCGTCAATACCACTTACTTTGGCAGGTTTACTAACTGGAGTAGAAGTTCTTGCACGTGGATCAGAAGTAACTCTAGGAGGTCGCATGGAAGAATACTTCTTGTCAGGTGCACTGCCACTACTGCTGTTTGTTTTAGTAATAGCAGAACTTTTACTATTAGGAGTACTGTTCTGCCTGAAGGAGATAGGTCTTAGTGAAAATTCAGCAATTTCTGCAAGTCTGTTACTACCAAAGGCCATTTTCAGATTGTTGTCAGGGTTTTCAGCATAGTAGAGTGTCATGTCTATCAGAACTCTTCTCACTTCAAGATAAGAGAGATATGCAAGTATGGCAGGTTTGAGGATATTGTGGAGTAACTTGGTTATGCAAACCATTTTAACAATAGGTGTGGCACCAGGGTACAAGGTGTCAAGGTTGTTGAGCAAGTACCAAACAGCATGGTCCACCCAAACTATCCCACTATTACACTCTTCTTTATTTGCAGTTTTTCCTTTGTTAGGAGTCTTGATACAACCACAAGTCAAGAAAGGACAATGTGTTCTCCATAGTTTTTAGGTAAAACCATCTCGCGTTTATCATTTGAAAACGCCATGTTCCTTTCTCGGGCCGACAAATACTCCAGAATTCCTGATGCACTCCAGCTCAAAGAAATTGATATCAAATGGTACAACAACTTCTTTTTTAGGGAAATATTTGTCTAACTTCCCTGCTTTAAGGATTTCCGTTCTAATTTCATAATTAACGATCCCTGTTAAAGCCTTCCAAGTTTCCACGTTGATTGGAGCTAAGGCCCCGAAGTTCTGACTTTTCCATAAAGCATATCCCCATGCAGCCCCATAGCACTCAACATTCTGTTCAGGAATCAAAGGAAATTTAGAAGAGTTAACCAAAGTCAAGGTAGGTACCTCATCGTGCTCAGAGTCATCTTGTGAGTTGTCCTGGTTATGATCTTTATCCATAAATATCAAATGATCCTCTGACAGACCAGTTTCTGAAAATAGGCAGTTCTTTGTATCATCATGTAAATAATCGGCAGTATCATCAGCTTGTTTTTCATCCACAGATAATGAAGGTGATTTCGTGGACCTCCTCCAAATGTGCTAATCCGATCATGAATTTTCTGCCCAACTCATCCTCCAAGCACGTTCTTGTGTATAACACATTAGGCATATCATTGTAAACATTTGTAATAATCGTCTTACAAGCTTGAAGTTTGAAGGCAGATTTTTTCATATCATGGAAAACCTTAAACCAACCATTAAACCCAAAATAGCTTACAGGTGATTTGTCCTTCTCAACAAGACTTTTTTCTTTGTAGACAATATAATCATGTACTTCTTTGTTTTTGATGCAGGCGATCAGGGTCTGCACAACAGTATTGGGACTAGTAATGTTACACTCATTATAGTGTAGCAGTATGAGCTCTTTGATCCAGTAGGGTTTGAAGTTATCATTATCAATAAAAGGCTTGGGATCTGGTCCAGTCTTCTGCAAATAAGTAAGAATATTAGTAAGAATCAAAGAGACACCTTACATCCAAACCAGGGTCCCAAGTTAAACACAGGAATTGGAGTAACATTAAAAAACCTTTTTTGTCTGTTAAGACCATAGGAAACAACAGACTTAGACCTTATAGTTCCGTTTGGAAAAATAAAAGCCTACAATTGCAATCCTAGAAATAGACAAGGTGCTATCTAGATCTAGGTCCTGATAAGGATATTCAAGAAAAAACGAGACTAAAATCTGTCACGGGACAATATACAAGGTCAACTATGTACAATCAACGGAAATTTATATGCTAGAATCAATTTAAGAAGAATAGTAGAATAGAATAGTTTTTTTTAACGTCCATGGAGATCAATAGGCCATGGGACCTATACAATGGGCTAGTACAATCATTACTACTAGGATTAAAAAACCCCTGCCTCGAAAGGTTTTCAAGGGAAAAACCTTTGCAGTAATGATGATACTAGACAAACGGAGATAATGACTACTGAGGGCTCAGTAATTGCAGACGTTTATCTAGAACCTCAAGTATGTATAATGCCAAGTCATGCACAGATGGTGCTCTGAGAAGTTGTGGAAGCGTGGAATGGAATGCCAAGGTCAAAAAATGATTCCGGACTATCTCAAAAGCAGGGCAACTCAGAAGAGTATGGCTTTCATCTTCAATAACCTGTAACTGGCAACAGGCACATAGTCTCGCTTCTCGCGGCAATTGCGGCCGCTCCCATCTACCTGTCTCAATCTGTAGCCTGTGGGACCCCGTGCGAATTGATGCAATAGCTACAAGCTTGTTCCTGGACAATGAAGCAAGCAAATAAGCTTGAGGACCTGGTGCCAAGGTGGGATTTATGTGTGCATGATAATGACCAGTTTTCACTTGGGCCAAAGTAACTGCGTCCCATATCTTTTGAGAAAAACGACCATTGAGATATTGTTGCAAAAGCTCAGGATCAGAACTGGCAAGCATCAGGCAGTGCTCTGGTTGCACAGCCCAACGGGCAAACCATGTAGTGCAATGCTCTTTCCAACATCGTTTCAAACGCTGATGAGATTCAGCCATGGCAAGTGCAAGAACAGGATACCTAACATCATCCATATGGTGCACCTTGCAGATATAGTGGAGATGGCGCTTCATGGCAGAATGTTGAAGAGGCCAAAAACCTGTCTCTTGTAAAAGAATAGCATAGGGCACCGTTGTTTTAACTCCGAGGCTATAAGTGAGAAAGGACTTTTGCACCCGCTCCAAGCTCTCCCAAGCACTAGCACTAATGGCAGGCCCCCATACTTCAGAACCATACAGTAAAACAGGCTCTACCAAAGCCCAAAACAAGTGGGCTTTCCGTGGCCAATCATGAATTCTCAAGGCCGAAAACAATTGTTTTGCATTGCATAGAGTGCTCTCCATCCAGCAGCCACCCGCTTGGTAATACACTGTTCCCAAAGTGTGTTCTTACAGAATTCTACACCAAGATACTTGTAGCTATCTACAACTTCAACTTCGCGGCTATCATAGTGCATAGGGGGAACATTGTGACGAGAAGATTGAACTACCAAAAGCTTGGTCTTTTGGAGATTAACACGCAGACCTGTGTTCTCACAGAAACTGTGCAGAGTATGTAAATGTTGCTGCATACTAGCAGCGGTATGTGCCAGAAGTGAAACATCATCAACATACATAAGTTGCCTAATGATATAGTGTGTCAAATGTGAACCTCCGCCGCCATGATTATCAAGCCATTCTTCCAATTGATCAATGTACAAGCCAAAGAGTGTAGGAGATAAAGGGCAACCCTGACGAACTCCAATATTGCTAGTGATTTGAGTACCTGATGCTGGAAATTTAGCAAAAACCCTTTTATAGAGCCGATAAACTGCATTTTGAAGATCTTATGGAACCCCAAGTGCCTGCAAGCGCTGCCAAAGAAGCTCGCGTGGTACTGTATCAAAAGCAGAAGTAAAATCCACAAAGCATATATAGAGGTCTTGTTTCAAACTTCGACTATGTTCAATAAGCATACGCAATGTGAAAATATGATCTATTGTAGAATGGCATGGACGAAAGCCTGCCTGTCCTACAACACGTACACCAGTATGTTCTGCCCATGATGTCAACTGCTTCTCAGTAAGACTGGCTAAGAGCTTTGAAAATATGGAACTTACCATGAACGAATATAAACGAATAAACCATAATATTACCAAAGTTAAATCTAACAAGATACAATATCATTGATAATCATCTAGTCTATCATGGTATTAAATAAGTAACAAAGTACAAATCAATTAAGGCAAAGACAAAAAATCAGTCAGCAATTTTTCGAAATCACATGATCATTCATATTTGCACTAGTTTATGTATTAAAGGCAAACCAGTTCAAAAAGTCATCCAGAGTATAAATTCCCATAGCACAAAAGATCACATGTTTTTAACCAAAATATGAACCATAGTATTTCCAGCATCTTTCATGTTCTTAACAAGATAAAATTTTAAGTTTTAACATCATAACCCATGAATACGTCAGCATAAGTATATAAACCAAAATCAGCAAGAAATATAATATCATAAGTTTAACACCTAAACAAGAGACATAGTAGTATAAAGTTGTTGTCTCAAAACAGAGAATTATAAGGTCTTGTAGCTCTGATTCAAAACTTCAGCAAGGTTTTAGAAAGCACCACAAAGTAGAGGTCACATCCAATTTGTCCGTTGAAAACAAATGAAATGGAAGGATAGACTCAGTTACCTGCAGCAAAACCATTTGAACATTAGCCTAAAAAGGGTAAAGCCAAAAGTTGCCAACAGGTAAGCATTGAATCTATCCGGCTTAACGCCCTTTACCACACATAAGTACACATATTTGAAACTTATAGTAAATTTCCTAGTATTTTAGATCCGGTATATCCAAAACGAGTAATCGATATGTAAGTATTTCTAAGTGGATCGAATAAACCATACAAAGTTAGCTTATAAGAAAATCAGTGAGGTATTAAGGTGAACTCATCCTAAATATCTTATCTTGTCATTAAAGACCAGTTTCCTCCTATAGAGCTACTACGAAAAACAGAATACTATACTGCAAGCATTCTTCTATATCACTCAGGATTATCCATGGTCACAACCTATCATGCTATAAAGCTTAAAAGGCATCCTATCAGGGTAGAACAAATTATAACAAGTGTTCTAGGTTAAATGTTCAACTGCTCAAAATCTTGACTAATCAAACCTGGTTGAAGCCGTTCAGGTTGAGATCAGCATTAATAGGCTCCGGATTATCAAGACTATTGCCGTAAAGCTGTCTACAACTATGATTTCCGGTGCCTTTCCCTTATCTTTGCCCTTCTCAAGGAAACCAGTGAAACTGTCATTACATTCTTGCACAATTTATGCATTGCTGCCCATATTCTCTTATCTGTTCTCATTGCTAGCATTGTTGCTAAGCCCCCATAGCAGGCTTATGGAAATAAAAAAATTTTCTTCTCTTTTCAGCTTTATTCGGTAAATAAAAGTTTTTTTTATATATCTCTGATACACAACAAGCCATGGAAAAACTCTTTCCATAAAAACCCATGGCTAGTGTAGGATGTTAATATTAGAATATAACGAATACAAAATGACATTATAACCTATTAACGATACGAAACCAGATCCAAGTACATAACTGAACGTATAAATTCAGATAATAAAAATCAATCTATACATACCCAGTAGCTCCTTTATAGTCCAATTTGACAGAAACACTCTCCTCTAGCGAAATAACATGGTTTCCACCTTTTGTGACCGAAAACTGATCATCATTATCGTCAATACCACTTACTTTGGCAGGTTTACTAACTGGAGTAGAAGTTCTTGCACGTGGATCAGAAGTAACTCTAGGAGGTCGCATGGAAGAATACTTCTTGTCAGGTGCACTGCCACTACTGCTGTTTGTTTTAGTAATAGCAGAACTTTTACTATTTAGGAGTACTGTTCTGTCTGAAGGAGATAGGTCTTAGTGAAAATTCAGCAAATTCTGCAAGTCTGTTACTACCAAAGGCCATTTTCAGATTGTTGTCAGGGTTTTCAGCATAGTAGAGTGTCATGTCTATCAGAACTCTTCTCACTTCAAGATAAGAGAGATATGCAAGTATGGCAGGTTTGAGGATATTGTGGAGTAACTTGGTTATGCAAACCATTTTAACAATAGGTGTGGCACCAGGGTACAAGGTATCAAGGTTGTTGAGCAAGTACCAAACAGCATGGTCCACCCAAACTATCCCGCTATTACACTCTTCTTTATTTGCAGTTTTTCCTTTGTTAGGAGTCTTGATACAACCACAAGTCAAGAAAGGACAATGTGTTCTCCATAGTTTTTTTAGGTAAAAACCATCTCGTTTATCATTTGAAAACGCCATGTTCCCTTTCTGGCTGACAAATACTCCAGAATTCCTGATGCACTCCAGCTCAAAGAAATTGATATCAAATGGTACAACAACTTCTTTTTTAGGGAAATATTTGTCTAACTTCCCTGCTTTAAGGATTCCTGTTCTAATTTCATAATTAACGATCCCTGTTAAAGCCTTCCAAGTTTCCACATTGATTGGAGCTAAGGCCCCGAAGTTCTGACTTTTCCATAAAGCATATCCCCATGCAGCCCCATAGCACTCAACATTCTGTTCAGGAATCAAAGGAAATTTAGAAGAGTTAATCAAAGTCAAGGTAGGTACCTCATCGTGCTCAGAGTCATCTTGTGAGTTGTCCTAGTTATGATCTTTATCCATAAATATCAAATCATCCTCTGACAGATCAGTTTCTGAAAATAGGCAATTCTTTGTATCATCATGTAAATAATCGGCAGTATCATCAGCTTGTTTTTCATCCACAGATAATGAAGGTTTGATTTCGTGGACCTCCTCCAAATGTGCTAATCCGATCATGAATTTTCTGCCCAACTCATCCTCCAAGCACGTTCTTGTGTATAACACATTAGGCATATCATTGTAAACATTTGTAATAATCATCTTACAAGCTTCAAGTTTGA